>CM031241.1:222851192-223378692 GCA_018340775.1 Taxus wallichiana var. yunnanensis
GTGTTTAAGTAATATCTATAAGGTTGATTGGATATAAGATCTTATTAAATGGTGAACCATTGTATTGGTGATTGGAATGATAACAAGGTTATGATAAGATGAGGTTAATTGATAAAGAAGTCACTCAATTTATGTAACATTTATACAAATTAGATTTATACTTATTTTATGGACTTAAATAAATGAGAATTATATGTTGTCCTTTACTTATTTTAATCATATTGATTATTAAGGTTTAAAGGGCTAATGGAGAATGAATATTAAAATCATTAAGATAAACACGATTTGATCTGCATACCTTCAATTTATGAGAAGGTGCATTACGATACTTTCTTTAAGGATTAATCGTATCAAACTTAGTTGATCCTTAGGTACGTTACCTAATATTAAAATAAACTAATTAACAAGCTAGAAATTAAGAAATTAATGAGCTCATTAAGTATGTCAATTTCGTTATCGAACTAAGTGGATCAATTGCGGCGATAGTTTACTGCTACACACACACCCATTTCATGATGCATGTCATTAGGTGGATACTTGTGAAGCAACCACTATGCCTCAATATCCCACTCAACTCCTCTAACACAACTATCATAAAATGGAATTTTAGGTCATTGTTTTACTCTAAACTGAGATAGGCATATAGCCAAGTGTTTACAATAGCCAAGTGTTGACATCAACTTATGTTGACCTAGGGTGAATAAACACACCCAAATCGACGTAAGTCGATTCAAGTATGTCTATTTACCCTTAGTCACCATAAGTAGACTATCCGCACTAGTTTATGTGAGTTGTCCCTATTTAGTGTGAAACATAGACCTGAAATTGGTTGAAAAAGTCAAGGAAGTATAATCTAGATGATAGTTTCGAGTGGGGTGAAATACATATTCCTTTCGATGAGTATGCCATCTAGGAATAAAAACATGGCAAACATGTTTAAAACTTTGGCCAAAGTATCGCAAATTATTGGTTACATTGTCTTATGTCACCTAGTCTAAGGTTGCATGATTTCAGATGAGTATCAGTAATAGATACTCAGATAGGCATCTTAGACATTAACACTTGATTGACCCTTAAAGGGTGAAGGAACCAAAAGTATACTTGGTATACACATGAACATAATGAAACATGAGAGATCGGTTTAACACCGAGTCATGAAATGAGAGATCGGTTTACACCGAGTCATTACAATTGCATATGGTTTACTGTTATGTGATGGATTAACATGAATGCTTGTTCTTAATTTTGTGAATTGAACAATGAACATTATGTTTTAAAAAAATTCCCCTATTTTCTGAAGTAAAAAAAGAGAATGTTACATTTTGGTATTAGAGTTGAAGGTTGCATCTCTCTAACCTATTTGATTCCATTTATGATTAAAAAAATTAATTTTTGTTAACAAAAAATGGTTAGAACAAGGAGATGTGCTACAAATAACCAACTTCTAGTTGGTGAGGCGATTCTGAATACAAATAATTGATGAGATCCTTGTTGCCATTTTGAACACGAGATCATCTTATTGTACTTGAACAACAAGTAATGAGAAATAAGGAAGAGGAGGATGATGTTGATGTTAATAATCAACCACCTACAAGAAATAATGTTAATGCTAGAAATCCTAGCAGTGATAATAATAATAATGCATCAAATAACAATGTTGCAAATGCCAACAATAACGCTGCAAATGCAAATGCAAATGCACCTAACCAACTGAAAATAAGAAGGCAAGGTTGGAAGTTGAACTTACTAATGATATAAAAGGATAATTCCACCAAAATTTGATGGTACCACACTGGGAGATGGGGCTGAGAATTGGCTCAATGAAATGGAGAAGTACTTTACAATAAGGAACTTCTTAGAAGAAACCAAAGTAGTATGGGAGCTTACTAGCTTTCCCATGAAGCATCTTCTTGGTGGGACAACCATAAGGTTGAATTGAATATTGATGAAGCAAACATCACTTGGGAATAGTTTAAGGGATACTTTAGGTAGCGTTGGTTGCCAAAGCTCTATTATGATCAGAAAATGACGGAATTTTAGAACTTAGTTCAAGGAAAACTGATTATAACTGAATATTGGGAGAAGTTTACTAAGCTTCTCAAGTATGTACCACAATACCAAACTGATGAAAAGTTTAAAATACGTAAGTTCATAATGGGATTGAATCCTATCATAGGTGGAGAGGTAGATGTACACAACCCAACCACCATGGAAGGAGTTGTAGAAAAATCCATAAGGAAAGAACATAAATTGAAGGTAATTTTTATGCATAAGGAAGAGAATCGAAAGAAAATATCCAACTCTTCTTCATCACTTACACCCAAGAAGGTGGCATGGAAAAAGTTTTAGCACTAAAAACAAGTTTGGGGTTGAAAATAGTAAGAAAACAACAACAAATAAACCTGCTGCAAATAACAAAAATAATTTTCAAAGGAATAATAACAGTGGGCAGAAAAATTACGGAGGCCAAAACAGTAATTATAAGGCCAAGAATAAGTTTGAGCCTAGGAAGGGACCTGTTGGGGGTTGTTATAACTATAACAAGGACCATTATGCAAATCAGTGCCCTCTAAATAAATACGACAACAACTAAACTAGTAGCACAAGATACATGCCTGATGTAGCTAATAAGAAAGTTGAAAAGTAGGCTACGCCCATAGAAGTGCCAGGTAAATTATTTGGTATACCTGTAACTATAATTTTTGATATTGGTGCTACAGAATGCTTTATTTATAATAAATTATCTTCAAAATTAAAAAGAAAAGATGGAATTATGGAAAAATCATGGACTGTTCATTATGGGAATAATGTTGTCCACACTTGTTAATAAATGTATTTTTGGCACAACCTTAGAATTACCAAGTTTTACTACAAAAGTAGACCTGTATGTTGCACCTTTAGGGTCATATGATGTCATAATTGGTGTAAATTTGCTTGTTGATCATAAATCAAAGGTTGATTGTTTTGAAAAACACATAAGCTACCTTGATGATCTATAGAAAACAACAAACATACAAGGAGTAAAAAGAGGCATTTCAGTTAGAAAACTATCAACCATGCAACTTAAAAAACCAAAAATAAAGGTTGCATGTTATATGCAGTAAAAATATATGAAACAACAATAGAAGATAGTAATTTCATGGGAAATAACCACTGTTACAATAGCACAATGATGTGTTTATGAAAGAATTACCTAGTCTACCACCGAAATAAGAATTTAATTTCACTATAAAGATCAAACACAGGAATTGAACCATTTTCCAAGGCACCTTACCGCATGACTACAACTGAATTAGTTGAACTAAAGGAAAAGCTACGAGAAATTTTGTATAAGGGTTTAATTAGACCGAGTGTCTCGCCTTAGGAGAACCTTGGTGATATTTGTTAAACAGAAAGATGAAACACTAAGACTTTGTATTTATTATCAAATTTTAAACAAAGCAATAATAAAAACATATATCCTCTTCCTAGGATTGACGATCTATTTGATCATATGCGTGGTGCATCATTTTATTCAAAGATATATCTGTGATTTAGATAACATCAATTGAGAATCAAAGATGCTGACCTTCACAAAACAACTTTTAGAACAAGGTATTGTCACTATGAACTCGTTGTTTTACCTTTTGGTTTAACAAATTCACCTGAAAATTTTATGAATTTGATGAATAATATCTTTTAAGAATACTTGGACAATTTTGTGCTTGTATTCTTGGATGATATTCTTATCTATTCTAAAAGCATAGAGGAGCACAATGAACATTTAAGGATTGTACTTGAGATTTTAAGAAAGAGAAAATTGTTTGGAAAATTGTCAAAATGTTCCTTTTACGAAACTAAAGTACATTATTTGGGACATGTTATAAGCAAGGATGGAATATCAGTTGATCCATCAAATATTGCAGCCATAATTGATTGGCCAACACCTAAGAATGTTCATGAAGTTAGAAGCTTCATGGGGCTTGCCGGATATTACAAAAAAATTATTAAGGACTTTTCAAAAGTTTTTCCCAAATTACTTCATTACAAAAGAAAGACAAAAAGTTTGTTTGGAGTGATAAATGTGAAGCAACATTTAAAACACTAAAATAACAGTTAACTACAACACCTATTTTGATTGTTCCGGATCCAAACGGAAGCTTTACAGTAGTTACAGATGTTTGGAGAAGGATTAGGGGGTATATTACTTCAAAATGATCATGTTATAGCATATGAAAGTAGAAATATCAAGTTACACGAGTTGAATTATGCTCCCCATGACCTAGAGATTTCTTCCATAGTACATGCACTTCAAGTATGGAGACATTATCTCTTAGGTAAACCCTTTGAGCTAAAACCTAACCACCTTGGGTTGAAATATATCTTTACACAACAAAATTTGAATGCAATACAACGAATATGGTTAGAGTTTTTGTCTCAGTATGAATTTGATATAAGTTACATTAAAGGTAAAGAAAATAGAGTGGCAGATGCACTAAGCCATAGGAAACATATTTCTACGCTTGTAACTTTGAGAACTTAGTTTAAAGATGAAGTAAAAACAATGCTTGCGGTAGATTCTAATGATGCAAAATACAAAGGTTTTGAATTTATAGTGAAGGAATCCTAAGGTATGAAAATCGGGTGTATGTACCCTCAAAAAATGAGTTAAGGAAGCAATTAATGACTAAATTTTATAATTCACCTTACTCAGGGCAACCCGAAATGACAAAAATGTTTTTTTATGTAAAACAACAATATTTTTGGAAGGGTATGAAAAAGACATAATTGATTTTGTTTCACATTGCTTGGAATGTTAGCATGTTAAGGTTGAACATATGCACCCAACTGGTTTATTGTACCCTCATAGCATACCACAATATAAATGACAAGTAATAAGTATGCATTTTGTTCAAGGGATGCTTATGTCTAAAAAAGCATGATGTTATTTTAGTTGTGGTTGACAAATTAACAAAAGTAGCTCACTTCATTGTTGGAAATCTAAAAGATGATTCCCTTGTCCTTGCCAAAAAACTTCATGAAATTTTTAGATTTCATGGTGTACCTAAGTTGATTATATTTGATAGAGACCTAAGAATGACCTCACATTTTTGGAAAACTCTGAATACAACCTTAGGAATGAAACTAAATTTTAGTTTTGTGTACCATCCAGAAACGGATGGGAAAATAGAAAGAGTTAATCAAGTAATGGAAGATATGTTGAGGATGTATTGTATGGACCAACAATACAAATGGGAAGAATACCTTCCTTTAGTTGAATTTGCATACAATAATACTTATCATTCCTCTCTAAAAATGACACCTTTGAAGCATTATATGGATGAAAGTGCATAAACCCATGTTAGTTGGGATAACATCGAAGATAGAGAGGTAATTAGACCTGAAATGCTTATTGAAATGGAACAACAAGTAAAATTAATCCGTGAACAATTAAAGGAAGTTACTGATAGGTAGAAAAGTTATGCAGACTTGAAAAGGGTCGATAGAAAATTTGAACTTGGTGAAAAAGTCTTTTTACGTGTCAAGCCTAAAAAGAGCTCGATTACTTTTGGCAAAGCAACCAAGTTATCACCTCATTTTGTGGGACCTTTTGAGATTGTAGAAGTGATTAGATATGTAGTTTATCACTTAGCATTGCCTCCCACATTGGCACAAATGCATGATGTTTTTCATATTTCTTTTCTTAAGAAATATGTTTCAGATTTGTCACATGTATTAAATTGGAATTCCTTGTAGGTCCAAGACCTAGGAATAATCGTGGTTGAACCCGTAAGGGTGCTTTGAAAACTCACAAGTTGCACTTGCGAAATTGTGAAATAAGTTAATGCAAGGTCCAATGGAACCAGTTCAATGAAGAAAGTGCAACTTGGGAGAATCTTGAGGACATGAAAACTACTTTTCCTCATCTGTTTGAACAGAATTAATTCTAATTTATGTGATATTTGAATATTTAGTTTGAAACTATTTATGATTTTTACCAATTTTGGGTAAAACACTTTTGAAAAAGTTTTGGTACAACATTTTGATGATGTAATAAGTTTTGAGAAAATTGAATTTACTCTAAACTCGTTAATTTTTGAGAATTTTATGGATGAATAAGTTATATTTATGACTATGTTATTAAATATGTGTGTGGACTAAGTTAATCATCGGGATGATGATGATTTTTAGAGGGGAGGTATGTAATGCCTCTACCATGTTTATATCTTTACTTGCTTCTATAACTAAAGTTTGCAAACATTGATATGTGATTCTTGTTCTAAGATGATATACTCTTTTGAACTGATTGATCATGTTTGTTGTAGATGATATGATTTACCTTCTAAATCTGATGTAATCATACTTTGGAAATATTGTATTGATGTTGAATTGTTTTCATGTACTCACTATGTTGAGTTTTGAAGTACATTATGTGAATTCAAGTGATAAGAAGTAAATGCAGTCTTTTGGGACCATGCGGGTAAGTTACCTAAGTTACGATATTAAACATGTTCCTTAGTCTATTACATTTCTATGAAAGGAATAGCCATACCTTGGATCAATTTCAATGATCCAAGGCATGCCTTTGATCGATATATTATTACGATCATTATTGTAAAGTAAATTTGACTTCATTACATTTCGACATACCATCTTGTTCAGGCGTAAATGCATATAAGGTTGTTGGGGGTGTTTGTGACATCTTGTGAAAACATTCATATTGTAGATTAATCGTATTTTGATTAAATGAATTTCAAATAATGACGCTCTTGTTTAATAGTTCTAAAGGCTTAATGAAACCTTTTCTAAGGTGACTAATACATATCTAAAAGGGACCTAGATATGTTATAAATATTTTTGATTAAGAAAACCCCGACCTAAGTTACTGATTGTTATATTATTGAAGGGGTCTAAACCTATCTATGAACCTAGACCTAATCTAAGACTTGACCATGGTAACTAAAACCTAAGGGTTTAAGCTCGGTCAGCTGGGCACCAACCCATGTTGTACCAAGAATTAAATAGTGTTTAATGTGACATTGCTGCCACCTTTGGAGGAAACCAAGTTAAACTTGGTGGGCACTAAACTCTAGGTAACTAAGTCATGGTTTTTGCATTGTCTAAAACATTTAGTTATTACTAAAAGATAATCGCGGTTAGCAAATTCAATGGGATGACCGGAAAACCATCCTAGCATTAAATGATCCCGAGAACAAGCGAGAAAACCACCTTGGAAAGGTCAAGATGAAATTGTGGAAAGGGAAGAGAGTTAGTTTTACCTTTCATTTTGATTTTTCGAGCTCAATGGCTCTACATGTTGATCTCCTATTTTTCAAACTAGTGGTAGTTTGTTTCTATTGCATTTACAATATTTCCATTGCATGGAGAATTTAGAGGAAGGAAATTTATTGTTGAAGCTATAAAAATTATGGAAAATGAGATTATGGGCTTTCTGTGGATTCGGTTGCAAAAAATTTCATGGAATATTTAGTGAAAGATTGGAAGGAAATTCTAAGAGCTTGGAAATTTTTGTAGGGAGCTCTCTACTAGGCATGATAGGCTCTAACTCATTATGATAATTTTCTCTATTTAATTACTTCATAAAAAGAACTCTGCTCTTCTTTGAAATTAAATTCTGAGTTCTGGGTTTTGTGGTTATGGTATTATTTCTACTTTTTCTAGTTTCAATCTAATATATGTTGAATATCTGGTTTAAGTCGATTTTAATGAATCTGTGTGCTTATATGGAACTTGGAACATCTGGTTTTAAGTTGATGAAAATGACTCTATTTGCATATCTGGATCTAAGTGTGTGATTTGAGTAAAAGTTTAGCAAATTTGTATATCTCTGGTTGGGGTATTTTTGTTACGTGTAATCCTTTGTATTAAGTTTGAAGTTCTGGATACACGGTTGAAACCCACATGAGAATAACATTTTGGGTTCACATTTTACTTGTCTAGTTAGGAAATAAATGAAATATTATTGTTGTCTTGTGGGTTGACTCAATGCGAGTTACGGTTTCGGTCTTATTGACTATATCTTGTGAATCCTGGTTCGAAACTTCTTGAGACTCAAAAATGAGTCTTAACCCATTCAGGGTGGTTAACAGTGTTTGAATATTTGAATCTCCTTATAAAGGAGAGGGTAATTGGTTTACTGGTATAAATTTCTAGTCTCCTTTTTATGATTTCGAGTCATTGTTACTTTGTTTAAACTACCCTTTCTAGGTTGGCGTAAATCTTGATAAAAAGGAGGGGGTAGTGTCTGGTTCCTTGTCTTGTTATATTACTTCTTTTTGAGATGTTTGATTTTTCTATTTGGATGACTTATTCGGACTTGGGCCATCAATTTGACCTCTGAGGTTGTTATATTTGTTTTGTAGTTGAAACCTAGTTTGTATCGAACTTTGAATCAATATCTTTACGGCATTCACTTTTCGAATTGCTAACTTTGTGACTTGATTTGGTAACTTTATTAGAATAAATTTAAACTGGTTATAGTGGAAATACCATGAATGTGTTAAGGGGGTATTAACCCCTGTGAGATCAAATATGTGATCTTTTAATATTAGAGTTCGTGTCTTATCCATTTATGCTTTGTTTGTAATTGCTTTATTTGATCTTCTGTATGAGTAGGATATAGAAGTTTGATCGATACTATCAATTGTAATTTTTATAATTTTGGTTTATGGTTTAGTTGAAACTTTTATCGTCGATTTTGTTAGCAAATCAATGTGGAAAGTTAGATGTAGCACATTGTTACAACATTGGGTAATAGACTTTCTTTTGGGTTGATATAGATTTCTTCCTAAGTCGTCATGAAGTCGTTATTGGTTGAACCTTTTTGTTTGATCTCCATTGTGTTGTATTCGGTTCATATGGAACTAATATGATTGGATAATAATATCACTATAACATTCTTTGTGATCGAAACTTGTTGATAGAGAAAGAAACGAAGAATACTTGACAATTGCATCAAGTTAGATTTTATTGCTTGAATTAGTAATTGGATATTTCTAGTAAAATGGTATTTACCTAATTGAAGAAATTTAGGATATAAAGTAGGATAACATGTGGATCTATGAATGTTAAGCATGGATTTTATTCTTTTCATTTGATCAAATCGGTATGCTTGATGGAGTATGGTTGTGTATTATAGTAAGTTAGTTAAGTAAATATGTAAGGAGGACAAGTAATAGAGTATGCATGAAATCATAGTATCCTTGTATTTATGTTCTTGACTTTTAAAGGGTGAATGAGCTTAACTTAACCAGATGATTGAAATTTTGATTGATAGGGGTATTTGGTTCTTAAATGGGACTTAAAATGACTTGTTTTCTTTAGTCGGGTATTGTGGAATTTTTGCATGCTTAAAGACTTGTTAATACTTTTTGAACTATAGAATAATTTCATTAAAAAGTAGTGTTCCTTTTATGAAATTTTTAGATAGAAGCACATTGTTCTAATGATTTAGTACTTATCATGCTCAGTTCTTATGAACTGACACATGCTAACAATTTTGTAGATGGATTTCGTGAAAAGTGAAAGAAGAAAGACTTATAAGAAGTTGCATTTATTTTATTGATGAAGTTCATTTTATTGGGATTCCTAATTATCATAAAAGTTCTTAAAATGATTATGTATGAAGAACCTTAAAGGCCTAGTGCCTTATTATTATGTAATTATTAGAAAATGGTGTTATTATTGACTGAATATTTTTGAGATTTTTTTTGTTTAAGGAATAAAGTTAAATCTACTTTTTCTCTAGTGACTTATTGTATGATTGAAATTTGAAAGATAGTCCTTTCTTTCTTTATGATCAATGTTGTTTGATTAATTTAATCCTAAGTCGAATGTAGAAATGAATTATTAAGTACCTTATGGATTAAAGCGTTGATTGGGTAGAAGACAATATTTATCTAAGTCCATTAATCTAGTGAGATAATGGTAAACTAATATGAATTTATAATTCATATATGCTAAACCTTATTCGGTTGTGACAGTAATGAAATATTATGTGATAAAGAATGATATTGTGTTCTTATCGGGGTTATACCCTATTGTGTCATTATGAACTTGTGAATAAGATATTAGTCCTTAAATGGAAGAAAAGGGAACTTTCTTATTATGTTGAAAAGTACATAATGAATGAATCTTAACCTATGTTGAAGTTATATCTATAAGGTTGATTGGATATAAGATATTATTAAATGTGAACCAATGTATTGGTAATTGGAATGATAACAAGGTTATGATAAGATGAGGTTAATTGGTAAAGAAGTCACTCAATTTACATAACATTTATACAAATCAGATTTATACTTATTTTATGGACTTAAACAAATGAGACTTATATGTTGTCCTTTACTTATTTTAATCAGATTGATTATTAAGGTTTAAAGGGCTAATGGAGAATGAATAATAAAATCATTAAGATAAACGCAAATTTGATCTACGCATACCTTCAATTTATGAGAAGGTGCATTATGATCCTTTCTTTAAGGATTAATCATATCAAACTTAGTTGATCCTTAGGTACATTACCTAATGTTAAAATAAACTAATTAACAAGCTAGAAATTAAGAAATTAATGAGCTCATTAAGTATGTCAGTTTCGTTATCAGAACTAAGTGGATTGTTTCAACATAGTTGTTGCTACATAGTACCCACTTCATGACACAGGTCATTAGGTGGATACTGTGAAGTAGCCACCATGCCTCAATATCCCACTCAACTCCTCTAAAAAACTTTCATAAAATGGAATTTTAGGTCACTATTTTACTCTAAACTGAGATAGGCATATAGCCAAGTGTTGACATCAACTTATGTTGACCTAGGGTGAATAAACACACCCAAATTGACTTAAGTCGATTCAATTATGTCTATTTACCCTTGGTCGCCATAAGTGAACTGTACGCACTAGTTTATGTGAGTTGTCCCTATTTAGTGTGAAACATAGACTTGGAATTGGTTGAAAAAAGTCAAGGAAGTCTAATCTAGATGACATTTTCAAGTGGCATGGAATACATATTCCTTTCAACGAGTATGCAGTCTAGGAATAAAAACATGGTAAACATGTTTAAAAATTTGGCCAAATTATCATAGACTATTGGTTACGTTGTCTCATGTCACCTAGTCTAAGGTTGCATGATTTCAGATGACTATCGATAATAGATAGGCATCTTAGACATTAACACTTGATTGACCCTTAAAGGGTAAAGGAACCAAAGGTATAATTTGTATATAAATGAACATAATGAAACATGAGAGATTGGTTTAACACTGAGTCATGAGATGAGAGATCGGTTTACACCAAGTTATTACAACTGCATATGGTTTACTGTTATGTGATGGGCGGGAATATTTGTTCTAAATTTTGTGAATTTAGAACAATTAACATTATGTTTTTAAAAAAACCCTATTTTCTAAAGTACTAAAAGAAGATGTTACATTTGACACATCAACAACACATCATCGTAGCTCTATCAACACATTTTTATCTCGTATTAGTGCATTTGTTTAACCTTTAAAACTCAAAAATTTCCATTTTTAAAAAAGTAGTGCATTTTCATATAGAAACAGTGTATTTGCATATAAATAATCACATTTGCATATAGAATAGCGCATTTGCATATAGAAACAATGCACTTACACATAAAATAGTTCATTTGCATACGAGCACAATGCATTTGCATACGAACATCACATTTGCATATAGAACATCACATTTGCATACATAACAATGCATTTGCACACAAAACAGCGCATTTGCATACAAAACAACATATTTATATATATAACAATGCTTTTGCATAGAGAACAATGAATTTACACATAGAGCAGTGCATTTTCAAGTAAAGTGGAACATATGTCCTTGATTAGCACATTTGTTCTATTTTGGCACATTTATTTATTTATTTTTTTCCTACCTTCTGAGAGCCATAACTTTTGATCCCGAACTCAAAACGACTCCATTTTTTTTCCTAGAAAGGTATTGAAAAGATATATGCATTCAAAGTGTTAATTTAGTATTTTGGAAGATAATTTATTCATGGTTTTCATTTTCCTAAATCTTGTTATTTTAACTACACATTAAGTTATATTTTCTTGTTCCAAACTACTAACACTTTGTGTGCAACTTCCTACGCTTACCAAAGATAAAAATCAATCTAAAACTACTAATCCTTTTTGTTTTGTAGCTCATTTAGTCTAAGACATTTGGGGTTATAATCAAACTACTAATATTTGTTTTGTAGGGCCTCCTCTTGAAGACCCCATTACATAATTTTTAATCATTTTATCTTGCATTTATCATCATTTTTGTGTGTTTTCCTTTGTTGTTTTTTCATCCCAAAGATAAAATCGTGTATGCTTTCATCTCACGTCTTAGGGTGATATTAAGGATAAAAAGTGGCCATCATTCCCATTTTTATTTTTAGGGAAACTTGACGGAGAATTTATATCCACACACTTGTCATAGTCCTAGGGGTCTCATGACCATGGGCTTCATCTCCACGCACATAGACACACCTCATGTTCTGGTGGGGTATATTAATTCTTGGACAATTGTCATTATTGGCTAAGTGCTTTCTTGTTTTAAGAGTTGCATGAAGTGAGGGGCTTCCATGTCCCAACATACATGCCTTAGACATCATCCTTACAACACAGACTTGGGCCCCACATACCGCAAGGTATATCGGGAAACCCCTAGAGAACTCGTACATCCTAAACTAGGCAACCTCTTGGCCACGTATTGTGCTATAATGAAAGGAGGCCGCACTCCCTAAGATCACTCGCTATCTGACCCCGCATTGAAACATAGGTGTAGAGCTAGTTTTTGGCACCACCTTCGGTGTGTGGTATTGAAAGCGAGCTATAGCTTGATTGCAATCCCACTTCACTAGTTAGGGTGTGTGTAACATGTTTTATGTGTGTTTTTAACACCCTTAAACCATACCATTAATTTTAAAATTTAAATTAATCAAACATTATCATAATCATCCATCCTTAATCACATAATCTTAACCCTAATCGTATTACTAGCCTTAATCAACCAACATAATCCAAACTAACCACCCACACATCCTATTAAACCATGGCCTTTTATCCTCAATCCCCATCCTATCCAAATCAACACCCAAACCCCTACCTATTTTAAAAATCCATCAACCAAGTTATCCCATCATCTCCCACCCATAAAATTCAACCATATCACTTTGACCATGAAGTCCCACATAACATCCAACACAATAACAAACAAATCTCAAACTTAACATCCTACCTTAACCAACACTCTCCCCGGCATCCAAATCAACCATCCCATGTCAATCCTAACATCCTAAAAACCATCCAACAACTTAATCAACAAATATCCAATCTTAAATCTTAAATCAACCAATCACCTCTTGAACCATCACTTCCTAACCAAATCCATCCATAAATTCCTCTTCCTAAGATCCCTACACCTCACCCAATTGATTTCCTCCTTAAGGAAACTGAATCATCTCAATACACACCCCAACCTAATCAACATAAACCATTATCCCCACAAGACAATTACATCAACTTTTACAACCTCGCTAAATTTGACCTGAGACCAAGAGGACCTCGCTTATGTCCTCACTAATTTAACCACAAAATCCAAACCCACACAACCATCATCGTTAACCCCCAAATCCCTATCAATCATCATGACCTACACCTTCATTTCATAAAAACTCATGAAAATAATCCACCACCATCCAAAATCTCAACTCCTAAATCCAATCATCATAAAACTTATAATCAAGTCCCATTCACATATCCAACACAATCCAAAAACTTCATCCAAGAAAAAACCCCCACATCTCATCTTAGTCCTCCATCCTTGTCATCTTCATCACCCCAATTGATCCTACAAAATTTCTCATAGATAGTCCCACATCCCCTAATCCACCATCAAATTTAGTCTCTAATCCTATTTCATACCCTCCATCACCTATGCCCAATCCTATCAAAACTATCTCATCCACCATGACTCCTAAGTCACCCTCATCCTCTTCTACCCATAATCCTATACCATCGATGTGGGTCCTATGCCACCATCATCATATAATACTATCTTCACCCCTTCTTCACCTAAACCAAATACTATCCTATCCACTAATCCTATTTCATCTCTACCATCCCCAATCTTCAAACATCTAACGTGACTCCTAAGTTACCAACTCCCACACCTAACAAATCAAATTCCATTCCTCTCAAATATCCTACCCAATCTAATAAGGCTCCAATGCCACCTTCATCTAATTCATACCCTAAATCAACTAAATCTAATGTGGTTCCTATACCACACCCATATCCCAAATATCCTTCATCCCCAACTTCACCCAAATATAATGTGATCCCTATATCATACCCATCCCCTTCATCTAAATCTCCCTCATCTTGCTCATCTAAGTATACCCCATCCCATTCATCTACATCTACTAATCCCAAACAACCTAATCATAAACCAAAACAATCTACTAAATCTACTTGACCTCTAAGCCCAAACCATCCATTCGGCCCCAAGCCTAACATATCCCCTTCATCTTCTAAACCACACCAATATAATCCAATTCATAAGTCAAAATAAACCACAACATTTCTTAATCCACCCAATCTCACACCTTTACCACATAATCCTACACCGTTACTCCCTACTCCTTCCAAATCATTACTTCTACTCCATCCAAACCATTTAACCCAAGCCACTTCACTCCTTTAGGAGAATTTTTGACGACCATCTTCCATCGCCTAAAACCTTCAATATGATCATCCATCCCTAATAAAATCAAGTGATAAAAAACTTTCCACACCATCTTGGTATCGGGAATAATATTATTGTGACTTCCATTAAACCCATGGACATTCGACCAATCATTGCATGTAATTTAGGTATTATATCCAAAAACTAATTAACCAGAGAGAATTCTTATCCTTGTACCTCTATAACCACTACCTTTCCATCCCAATACCATCCCTAACAATTGTTCATCATCCAAACCCCACTCAACATACAAACAATGTCATCCCTCCAAATATCATCATATATCCAAACATCCCTCACCATTCAAAACCAAAACAAATATCACCCCCACCATTTGTTAAGTCCTTCCTCTTAATGGATGAAAAAATTAAAACCTCTAGTCTCATGATGACCACATAGTATCATCTCCTTCATCCACTTAATACCCTATATCCAAAAATATGTTCGTTAATATGAAATATTGAGGAAAATTATTAGGCATCCATGAACAAGGAATTGGTGAACCTATCTCCCTTCATCAAAATCTAGGTCATCTAGGCTTAGGTATAAACCTAACACTAACAATGTCCCTCCCAATGCTCCATAAAAACCCATTTCTACCACTCCTCTTATTAATCCTACCATCCTAACCACTCGTCTCAATCACACATCATTTAATCCCCTACTACCAAATGACTAAAAATGGATTGAGCACATAATTCATCACTATGCACGAATGTTTTTCATTCACACCCATCCTCCTTCCATTCAATATCCAAATCCCTTTGCATCTAATACAGTCTTATCCATTCATATCCTCTTCTAATCCATTCATTTGAATACTTGATCATCTTGATCACACATGTTGTAAGCCAATAGTACTTATTACACCCATGTGACCTTGGTCCATCATTACCTCCAACATTCCAACTTCATTATCCTCCTAGAGATCCATGCACTTTAACACACTTAATAAACTTGTGGTGAAGACAATTGTGTGCATATTTTGACACTCCATCCAATGTCATCACTACACTCATTTCCATCCCCCTATCAATCCATTGGTGATTCTCGACCCTTGAAAGTTCTCAAGAGAGTGGAACCTCTTAATAAAAAAATAAAAAAGCAAAACTCATATCACAATTAAAAACTTCCAACCAAATCCACCTCAATAATCTCTATAGGGTGTTTCCAGCAACTCTCTTTGGGGCTATGGGCACTGGCTATCGATCTGAAAATGTTGTGAAAATAATTAGATGTATCTTCATCGGGGATATGGACACTTGGGTGCGGCGGAGCAATGCATGGCTTAACCTTACGTTCACCTTCCATCAACCTATTTGAATTAATCACTCCCTATACATTGGCTAGTTTGTCTTCACATACTACCCATTAATTCTTCACTTCAAGTGGTAATTAACCATCATAATAACACACACTTTGATCTCGTAGAGACATAAGGCTTGCATGTTGCTAGGTATTATTTAGACCTTGGTCACACTTTTGTTTTATTTCACTATTTCCTTACAAAAATTGTTGGTAGGATCATATTTTTTTCATCACTAATATCATTTTCCTTCTATCCATCACATCCATATCCTTTTTCCCATCTGTACACAACTAATGATCCTCTCCTTTTCATCCAATCCTCCTCATTTACCTTTTCCGCCATCATCATCTTGACTAGGGAATCCTTTCCACCATCTAATAGGGGACACATCCTCACTTCCCATCCTACCCTAAACCTTGGAGCAAATTAAACACATTCATCCATCCAAAAAGGCCACCCTACATTACACTTGGGGGCACACTACATTTATCCCTCAATCCATATTCCCTATACAGGGAGAATATCTTATCATCTTCCATGTCTCCCATCTTATCCCATCCCTCATCCTATCTATCTATCTCCCATCCCACATCCCATCTAATCCTAACCAATCAACCCATACCTATCCTATCCAATCTATCCAATTTCCCTCAATCCTTCCCTCTCATCCTACTTCAAACATGCCCCATGACTTATAGGAGAAAGTTGCATCCCACCTTCCATCCCTTCCCATCCCCCATGAGCTATCCCATCCTAAATCCTTTCATCTTACCTATCCTCAACCATTCCCCCATCCCAAATCCAAAATTTCAACATCCAACATCAAATAATCTAAACATCCA
Source organism: Taxus wallichiana var. yunnanensis (assembly GCA_018340775.1). Lineage (NCBI taxonomy): Eukaryota > Viridiplantae > Streptophyta > Pinopsida > Cupressales > Taxaceae > Taxus > Taxus wallichiana. The sequence continues at coordinate 222,868,114 of CM031241.1, forward strand.
AAAATCTAAACATAAAAAATCTAAAAATCCCAACATCACAAATCCAAACATCCAAAATCAAACATTAAATAATATAAACCTCAAAAATCCCAAACATCCAACCATCTAAACATCTAAAATATGAAATATAAAAATCAAAACATTAAAACAATCCATAAAAACAAAAAACAAGTACAAAAATACAATGTGTGTGTTTTTGGTTGGTCTGCATTTTCTCTTTTGGCCATGATATGAGGCCGCTTTTGTTTCTTTTTCTTGTGCACGGTCCATGATCGAGGACCATATTTTTATAATAACCGGTCCAATGATATGTGGATCATCATTATATTAGTTTGTCTAATGATATGAGGAGAAGGGCATTGTTAAATTCAATAATCATGGTCTTTATACCTTTATCCATCTTGCTCTATGCCACAATAACCACAATTCCTAATGATGATAACATTGGGCACTTTATGGTAGCACACCCCCTTCTAGAATAATATTTAATCATTATCATCATCCACACCTAATCCTCGTCATAATTTAACTAACTATCCAAAATATATATCCAAATAAAATTTCCCCTTGACTAGGGCACTATATAAATCATACATCTCCACCCTTGTCATACATCCTTGATCCCCAACATCTCCCAAATATCCTTCATCCCCAACATCACCCAAATATAATCTGATCCCGGTATCATAACCATCCCCTTCATATAAATATCCCTCATCCCCCTCATCTGAATCCACCCCATCCCCTTCATCCTCATCTACTAATCCCAAACAACCTCATCCTAAACCAAAACAATATGCTAAATCTACTTGACCCTCGGGCCTAACCTATCCCCTTCATCTTCTAAACCACACCAATCTAATCTTTATCATAAGTCTAAATCAACCAAACCATTTTATAATCCACCGAATCTCGCACCTTTACCACCTAATCCTACACCATTACTCCCTAATCCTTCCAAACCATTTAACCCAAGTCACTTCAATCTTTTAGGAGAATCTTTAACGACCATCTTCCATCACCTAAAACCTTCAACATGATCATCCATCCCTTAATCAATTCAAGTGATCAAAACCTTCACATACCGTCTTGGTATCGGGAACAATATTATTGTGACTTCCATCGCACCCATGGACATTCGACCAATCATTGCATGAAATTTAGGTCTTATGTACAAAACCTCATTAACCAAATAATTCTTATCCTTATACCTCTATATCCACTACCTTTCCATCCCAATCCCATACCTAAAAATTGTTCATTGTCCAAACCCCACTTGACATCCAAACAACAACAGACCCTCCAAATATCATCGTACATCCAAACATCCCTCACCATTCAAAAACAAAAAAAAATCTCACTCCCCATCCTTTGTTAAGTCCTGCCTCTTAATGGATGAAAAAACTACAACCCCCAGTCTCATGATGACCACATGACATCATCTTCCCCATCCACTTCATACCCTATATCCAAAAATATGTTTGCTAATATGAAACATCGAGGAAAAGGCTTAGGCATCCATGAATAAGGAATTCGTGAACCCATCTCCCTTCATCAAAATCCAAGTCGTTTAGGCTTAGGGTATAAACCTAACACTAACAACATACCTCCAAACACTAACCCATTTCTACCACTCTTATTAATCCTACCATCCCAACCACTCATCTCAATCACACATCGTTTAATCCCCTACAAATACCAAATGACTAAAAATGGATTGAGCACATAATTTATTACCTATGCACGAATGTTTTTTCCTTCACACCCATCCTCCTTCCATTCAATCTCCAAATCCCCATTCATATAATCCAATATTATCCATTCATATCTCATGTAGTGCCCACATTTTTATAGCTCCAGTTATCTGTTGGTTCCTTTATTTCTAGACATGTTTTGATTGAGACTCTGATAGACTTTGGACATTTTACTATGATATTTTATCCTCATGGACATTATGGCATTTTGGGCGCATAGCGCCAATTGGACTAGATTCGTATACTGATATATTTCTTATGATGTTGATGACACTAACAGGGTTATATGATAGACTTATTGGTTAGATGTTAGTCTCTTGTGGTTGATTTGATTAATGATATAGTGTTTTGGATTTAATGATGGTAATTCTCATGCTAACCTAAGTGTATGTCGTTGCAATTTTATTTATGATTCATGGCCAACTATGTAGATAATATGTATTGATATCAATTATAAATTATTTATGATTTATGTTTATTATATTGTGATGTTTAGATGATGTTTAATGTATTTGATGCGGTTAATGTTTTGAGTGTGCATGTGATAGGTATAAGAGAGCATGGGTTTCGGGCAGCTACGCAATTGTGCACAAGTGCGGCCCACGGGCTGAATCCTAACCATGCTAAATGTTTGAGGCCTTAAATTAGATGTATTTAATTGGGCACCATGGGTGAACCCCTCAATTGTAATGTAATATTGTTTTGTAAAATTAATTAGGTTTAGGGTGTGTTTTATTAAGTAAACTAGCTTAGGGGTTTAATGATCTTATCTTAAGTTAAGTGTTGGTTTTGGGAAGTGTGTGTGTGTTGGTAGAAGGGATTGGGGACCACATGTGAACCTTGGGTGGACCCCACACCTCTACCCTTGTGCCCAAGCATGCCAAACCCGAAATTGGGTTATTTTAGGTATTTTTAGGGACCCCTTTTTAGTTTGGGGGTTCCCTTAGCATGAAAATGGGCCCTTGGACCCTACCTAATAGGTAGGGGGGCCTATTTCCAAGGTTTGGAGGGGGTTTCCCTCTCATTTAGCTCTCTTTAGTCACCATCCATGTAAGATGGTTGGGTTGTGTGAAAGTGTTAAAAGTTGCTCCACTTTGTTTTATTTTAGTTTTTGGTATTTTGGGTGAAAAGGGATAAAAGGTGAGTTTACTTTTACTTATTTGGTTTTTGGAATCTTTGACTCTTGAGAGGAGAGGGGGTGACACTTGTCACTTTCCCATTGGTGAGGAAACTTTTGAGCTCCTCTTCTTATTCTTCCTCATGTGGAAGGAATGGGTCTTCTTGGTTCATTTTTTTGGGGAGCACTTGGAGAATTTTGGGAGCTTGGAGGGAAGCTTGAACAAAGGGGAAAAGCTTAGAGTTTTGGAAAGCATTATAGAGGTAGGGTTCTTAACCTTTTTCCTTCTTAGTTTTGTTTATCTTGTAAACTATGCTTGATCAATAAAATAGTGTATGGAATGATGTGTGGTGAAGTTTTATGGTGAATGTGGTTGTTTGCTTGTTCTTATTATTTTTCTTTGTTTTCTCTCCACCATCATTTGGAATGATGGTTTTTGGAGAATGTAGGGGAAGAGAGAGGGATTTCCCTCTCAAACCTCATGGTTGTAGGTCAAGCCATGAAGGTCCCTTCTCATCCCCTCATATGGTTTGAGGTGGGAGAAAGGTTCATATGGCTTGAACCTTTCCCCATTCTTGGTGAGGAAACCCTTTTGGGTTTGAAAATCCTCCCAAGAAGGATTTCTATAGCATAAGGAGGAATAAGGAGGATGAATGATTAGGAGGTATAAGGAGTTTTGTATATATATGTATTTATTGGTGCTCCTATGGTTGGACACCTTGATTTGGGCATCCTTCTTCCTCTCTTCCCCCTTGTGAGGTTGGCATTGTTATCCTCATGTTGTTGTTTTCATGTGTAGTAAGTGGTTAAATGGTCTTATGTTTTCTTGTTGTGTGTAAATCCCCTTTATACTTGTGCACATTGTGGAAGCTAGTTCCTCTCTCCCATGGGCTTGGGGGAGGCTAGCATGACTTCCAACCATGGAAAGGCATGTGATGATGCCTATTGGTTGGGTGGTAAACAAGCCATGTTCTCTTGGAGTTGGATTCTTGTAGGAGTATTGGAGTTGGAGCTCAAGTTGGAGATAGTTGAAGCCTCTTGCCATCTTGGTCATCCTCATCTTTTGTGGGCATTACCTTCATGTTGTAAATAAATGTGGCTTGTAAAGTTTCTCACTCTTGTATATAACCATTTTGTACTTATTGTTTCTTGAAAACATTGGTCATCACTAAGAAAGTTTCTATTTTATAGTTGCAAGAATCTTGAAAGATTGTCATTTGAGTTTATAATGAAACCAAGAACTTTTTATTTTCAATGCCTTCATTTGGAAGAATTGTTGTTTAGAAATATGCAAAATATATAGTTATGAAATATACACTTGAAATATTTAGTTGTGCATTACATATAAAATCTAAAAATTTAGTGTGCTAACATTTTTAAATTAAAAAAATGGCATTACAATATCCTCTTCCAATTCATTCATTTGAATACTTGATCAACTTGATCACCCATTTTGTAATCCAATAGTGATTATTACACCCATGTGACCATGGTCTATCATTACCTCCAACATTCTAGCTTCATTATCCTCCTAGAGATCCATGTACTTTAGAACACTTAATAAACTTGTGGTGAAGACCCTTGGGTGCATATTTTGACACTCCAACCAATGTCATCACTACATTCACTTCCATTCCCCCATCAAGCCATTGGTGATTCTTAACCCTTAAGAGTTATCAAGAGAGCGGAACCTCTTTATGTAATAATCCAATAAAGAAAAAAGCAAAAATCATATGTTATGATTCTCATGTGCGGATTTCACTAACGCCTCGAGGTTTTGGTGTAATGGTTCGTTACATTTGGTATCAGAGCACCCACCCAGGTTCAAGTCCCGGCACGGGTAGCTACGTCGGCATTGCAGTGTTCGCTCGAGGCTCGTATAGGGCAAGGCGGGGTCCCGCTATACGGGCGCAAATCTAGCCCGGGGTCCGGGCTATGGAAGCGTGGTGGGATGTTATGATTCTCATGTGCGGATTTCACTAACGCCTCGAGGTTTTGGTGTAATGGTTCGTTACATCATATCACAATTAAAAACATCCAATCAAATCCACCTCAATAATATCTCTAGGGTTTTCTAGCAACTCTACCAGGGGCTATGGACACTGGCCATCAATAGAGAAATGTTGTGAAAAGAATCAGATGTATCTCCATCAAGGCTATGGATGCCTGGTTAGCATTGGAGTAATGCATGGCTTAACCTTCCGTTCACCTTCCATCAACCTATTTGACTTAATCACTCCATATACATTTTCTAGTTTTTCTTCACATATTGCCCATTGATTCTTCACTTCAAGCAGTAATCAACCATCATAATCTCACACACTTTGATATCATAGAGACATAAGGCTTGCATGTTGCCAAGTATTGTTTAGAACTTGGTCACTTTTTTGTTTTAGTCCACTCTTTCCTTACAATATGTGTCGGTAAGCTCATATTTTGTTCATAACTAATATCATTTTCCTTTTATCTTGCACATCCATATCTTTTTTCCCATCTGTGCACAACCAACGATCCTCTCCTTTTCATCCAATCCTCCTCATGTCCCTTTTACACCGTCATCATCATGACTCGGGGAATCCTTTCCACCATCTACTAGGGTATCATCCTCAATTTCCATCCTACCATACACAGGAGAAAATTAAGCCCATTCATCCATCCATAAAGGCCACCCTACTTTACACTTGGGGGCACACTACATCTATCTCTCAATCCATCTTCCCAATACTAGGATCATATCTTATCATCTTCCATATCTCCCATATTATCCCATCCCACATTCCTCATCCTATCTATATCCCATCCCACATCACATCTAATCCTAACCAATCAAACCATCCCTATCCTATCCAATCTATCCAATTTATCTCAATCTTTCCCTTTCATCCTACTCAAACACGCCTCGGGACTTATAGGAAAAAGTTGCATCCCACCTTCCATCCCTTCTTATCCCCACATAAGCTATCCCATCCAAAATCCTTTCATCTTACATATCTCCGAACCATTCCCCTCATCCCAAATCCAAAATCTCAACATCCAACATCAAATAATCTAAACATCCAAAAATATAAACATAAAAATATAAAAATCCCAACATCACAAATCCAAACCTCCAAACATACAAACATTCAACCATCTAAACATAAAAAATCTGAAATATAAAAATAGAAACATTCAAAAAATCCATAAAAACAAAAGACAAATACAAAAATGCAATGTGTGTGTTTTGCTTGTGTGTTTTCTTGTTTGTCTGCATTTTTGTTTTGGCCAATGATATGAGGCCATTTTTGTTTCTTTTTATTGTGCATGATCCAATGATATGAGGACCATATTTTTATAATAATCAGTCCAATGATATGAGGACCATCATTATATTAATTTTTCCAATGATATGAGGACAAGGGAATTTTGAAATTCAATCATCATGGTCTTTATACCTTTATGCATTTTGCTCTATGCCATATTAATCATAATTGTTAATGATGATAATAATGGGCACTTTATGGTAGCACACCCCCTCTATAATAATATTTTATCGTTATCATCATCCAAACCTAATCCTAGTCATAATTTAACTAACTATATAACCTCATCATCCTCCTATCCAATCAAACCCTTAATCAATATCCACACCCAAATCTTATCATCTCACATCCAACATCCAAAATCCTCACCCCACTGGGACATATTCTAACATCCTCTCATCCAAATCAATCCACCAACCAATCCTTATTCTCATCATCCCAACATCCTCAATATTTTAATCCTCCAAATCCAACATCAATCTAAATCCAACATCCTATAATCCCAAATCCTCAAATCCTAACCCCTTGATTAGGGCATCCTCAAATCTAAATCCAAAATCTTCACCCCTTGACTAGGGCACCATCTAAATCATACATCTTCACCCTTGTCATACATCCTTGACTAGGGCATCCAACATCCTCCAAATCTACATCCTCAATATCTAATATCTTCAAATGCAACATCGTCAAATCTAAAATCTTCACCCTTATCATACATCATGGACTGGGCAATCTCAAATCTAAATACTAAATCCTAAATATTCACCCTTGCTATACATCATTCAATGGGGCATCTAATATCTCCTAATTATCTAATTCTCTTCCTCTAAATCCTCAAATATTCTAATCCTCATCCTCTAAATTCTCAAATCTTCTAATCCTCTAATCCTCTAAATCCTCACCTTTTATTCCTCAAATCTTCTTATCCTCTAATCATCTCTCATCTACTAACTTGGGCCTCTCCTCTTTTCGAGTGGTTACCCAACTCGTTCCTCCCCCTAACCCCTTAAGGGGGCATCATATCACCATCCCAAACATCTTTTCTTATTTTCTTTGAACAATCATTGTTATGAAATAACCATTCAAAGAGGAGAAAAATGTAGACATCTAAAATGTCGACATGGTTAATTACGATTAACTTGTCCAATAAATATCCCAACATCATCCATATAATAATTAATTATTATTATTTAATTCATTTTATCATATTTCCCCTTTTATCATTTTATCATCATTTATCACTTATCCTTTTATTTCATTATTACATCCCATTTCATCATTAATCTTTTTAATTTCTTATTATATCATATTATCATTATAATCCTTCATTAACATTTTATAGGAATTTAATATTCCTACATCTCACCTACCACCTACCCTACACATCCCTACATCTATATTTTCCATGTAACCTCACCCCTAATAATCATTTATTAACCTATTCTAATTCTAATCCTAATCACATCCTCACACCTCTAAATCTAGAGGATTCTATTTCTAGAAGCCTCTCTAACTCTCTCCTTCCATTGAATTTTTAATTCAATGAAATGTTCTTCTCTCCATGGAATTTGAATTCAAATTCTATAATTCTCCACTCTATAATCTTCCGATCCTCTCATCAATTTTCCAACCAGGTGATCCTCATCCTATTTGGATCAATATCTACCATCCATTCTCCCATCCACAAACTATAAATTGATCTCTCCTCCTCCATGAGAGCTAGCTTGAAACAAGTCACAAATACATAACAAAGTTATGATAATTTAATTAATCAATCATCCATTTTCATCTTCAATCACTCAATTAATTCATTCATCTACAAGCAATCCTTCATCCTTCATCATGAAATAAAAATCAATCAAGGAAGGTGCTACCCAATATTTTCCACACAAATATGAAGCAATCCAACAGAAAATATACTACATCAAAGGAGGAGTTGTTGAGTCTTGTAGGTAATTTTAGGTATTATGTTCTCCTTCCTTTCCATCTTGTTCCATCTCGAGGTAGCAATTATAATTGTTAGTTTAGGAATTAGGTTGGTTAATTTCTTGGTTTGCATTTGCATAACAACACCTATTTTTTACGGACTCAAGGGTCTCACACTACTACTCCATAATCAGAAAATTTATGGCTTGATCCTAGGACCTATGAAACTTGGTCTTACTGCCTTTTGTTGCGCCATGCGATGACACCTCATGTTGACCTTCATTATGTTGTATGGCCTATGCCTCTACGTAGAACTAAGTCGGGTAAGTGTCGATGTTTTGATTTCACCCCATTGTATGGTCTCTGCATCTACACAAGCTAAGTCTCCTATTGACAATGATGATCGTACCACTTTGTTGCATGGCCTTAATCATCATCTACGTAGAAGAAAAGATTCAACCCGATGTCGTATCAACAATGATCAACTACGACTTTGTTGCATGGTCGTAGCCATCCTCTACGCAGAGTGAAGATCCAAGATGGTGTCTCGGAATGAGATTGACAATGATGAATTTTACCCCGATGCATGATATTTTCCTCTACATAGTGTTGAGTCTCTTGTTTACGATGATGATCGGTACCACTCGCCACGCCTGACTCAATCACCACCTGTATGCAAAGTGAATATTTGACCCAATGTCGGTGTCAATGATGATTAACTACCACTATGTTTCACGGCCACAAACAGCCTCTACATAGAGTGAAGATCTGAGATGACGTCTCGAACGAGCTCAACAATGACTACAACCATCCTCCCAAGCTAACGATCTTGGTGATACGTCCAATGTGATAAGGATAAGAGGTCCTGTAAGGGTGTCTGTACATCTTTTTATCACAAGAATTTTTTATACTTTACAACATTATGGGTTAGTACATAATTTTTCCCTTTCTTATGGGGTCTTACATTTGCAAGTATCACAAGTACAAACAATGCCCAAAAACGTGTCTTTAAATTTCACCTAACATATAAATTTCAATAATACATACATTCCCAAACAACATTCATTCTACAAACAAGTATGAAATTGACCACTATCAAATTCCATCAACATGTACAAAGCTGCTATCAAATATCCAAAGCTTATAAATATAATTTCAATTCAATACCCAAACTATACCAAAAACTCAAAAGCTAAATAAGGAGATATAAATGGAGTATTTTCCAAATTTTCAATGCAAGAAAGTCCACGGAGTATGGTAAAATTGTCCCTCGGTGTTTCTCACAAATCGGACTCCAAAATAATATTTCCCATAGTGCACTTGTACCTATCTAATCACAACTACACAATTCGGAGAAATCAAATTGCCAAATCAACTTGATCGATACCAACATGATACTTATATACAACGTAATTGTTTAACTAACGTCGGACCCCTATAAGTAGTTTGTTAATTTCCGAATATACTCCACAATATTATCAACTTAAGAAAAATTACAATGCAAAATGATCACACACACTACATGAGGTTGATAATGGAGTTTGGAAAATGCCTATGTCTTCATGTTCAAATGTTGAACCAATTCATTGAAAACTTCGATTTGTAAATCAAATACAAAATTACGAATGAAGTTATGAATGCGCAATGATGAACCAAATGCAAGTTTATTCGAATGAATCTAAACTGGTCTTCGGAAGAACAAATGCGGATAATTCACATTGAATCTGAATTGGTCTTCATAAGAACAATAATCTCCTCCACGAACACCATGTCATAATAACCGGGATTACAAATTTCAATGCAAAAGATCGGATATCTCACAATTTTCCTCCAATGTGATATACGACTAAAATGACTCAAAAACTAGAATCACGGTGCTTAAGTTTCTTTCACAGCATAAAACATCATCATAACATCTCCAAAATGGGAAAAAATAGTTCTACAAGGAGCACCTTGGAATTTTGGACAACTTTCCACTTTACACTGAGATCCAATAATGCTCTTAAGTGCCTCAAAAATGGCCTTTTGTAAAATATGCCTTGTTAAGGCTCTAGCAAATACACAGACCTTTGTAGACTTGTTGCAGACACAAACCAATCCTTATACAAAACCCAATGAGACCTTTTATAGGTTAATCCATCCTATGTGGCGTGCGGCGAAGGGCTATTTTTGTATGTGGGTGGTTGGGGGTTCGATCCTCCCCCAAACACCCTCGGTCGTTTTGATTTCCCAATTGGGAATAATCCTATATTTATGGGATACGATCGGTGGTGGGTTTTAAATATGGCTCACCCATCATGTGTACATGTGTCTTAGGTTACACATTTCAATATTTTTCGATGTATGTGGCCGACCTATTATTCACGAGATAGTTGTATTATAATGGGAAGTGTAATTTGTTAAGCCTACATTTATGGCTCGGTTGGTGTGGATAAATATGTAGGTTGAACATTGTGGTTAATGTGGAAGCTCTTCGAGTTGACCCAAGGGAACTAAGTCTAATGATTCCTTTACTCACCCACCGTAACTTGCTCAGATGCAACTCATCGAGTTATATAGTGATCTCGTTGAGCTGGTCTCGGGTAGCTCTCCGAGTTGTATATAGAACTCTCCTACTCGGTTCAAGACAATGTGATATGTATCATAGTGGTGGAAATCCATGTGGTGGCCTAAAGACCCACAACATGGTAAATTTTAATTCGATGGAAAAGACACCCCTCCGATAAAAGAGTGTGTCGATCCTGGTGAGGACTCCAACCAAAAATAGTAGGCAAGGCCCACCCGTCTCGAACATGAGTGTCGAAGATTGACATTGCAAAACCCCATTTTTTCACTTTTTCTCAAACTCCACTTTTTCCATGTGTCACGTCTAGATTGGTCAGTTGACTTTTTCGAGTCCGAACATTGACCAAAATTTGACTAACAATATCTTGATCATATGACCTCTGTTTCTAGCATTCTTGGTACCATCAGAAATCTTGTTGAATGCTCTACCATATTGTCATGGTTTAGGAATATTTAGGGAATTCTCGAAGTCCCAAATTTTCCTATGGATCACAAAGAGATAAATGGAGGTGAATGACGAATGCTTGAGTGACAAAAAGAATAGATAATCTTGTGAAACAAACAAACATAAAAGTAGATATAATGGGACAAGTAGAAATAATAGCTGCATGTTTGAACAAAGGGAAGAGACAAGGAAAGGGTAGGATAGATAAAGTGAAATAATAACAAATCTCAAATGTTTTTGTCTATCCCATATGACCAAGTTCAATCACACTCCAATCTGATAGGCCCTTTAAGGAACCCACTCGGTAGGAGAATGCATCAAAATACCTTGTATATAAAATAAATTGTTAGAAAACATTAAAATATGGTGTATACAGTTGGACCATACACAACCAAAATATCACCTTTGAAAGTGTGGAGATATTTTGTTATACATAATTCAAGTATTGTATAAGGATATTTTGCATCAAAGTTGATTCTACAATGGAAACAAAGTTTGTAGAAAAAATGAAAATAAATCAAGACAAAAACATTACAAAAAACATTATTTTCCCCCTTTTTAAAGACTAGCGATTTTAATACAACACAAGGATAGTAAAAGGTTTTCTAGAAGCAAAACAAGAAAATACTATTTTGAATCATTAGATTTTGAAAAAATTATGTCTTATGGATCACTAGATCATGTAAAGAAAATCATTATTTGAGCAAAAACATATTTTATGCCTTATCTATCAAGTTTTTTTAAAACCAATTTTCAAACTTAGATAAGTATAAAGAATAGCCAAGACAAATTTTATGAAAAATATACAACTTAATTGGATGCATTATTGTTTCTTTGTGAATTAAGGGCATCTACAATATGTATTTGAAGTTTGATTTGTTTGTTATATATTATAATTATCTTCTATGCTAGGATATCTACAAAATCCAATCAAGGAAAATGGAAAGCATCCACATTTTCATGATTATAATACTATATGAGATACAAAAAAAACACAAACAATAAAGAAAATGATAAAATCATTTAGTTTTGGATGTGTAATTGGAAAAGGTTTTCCCATGTGATCTGATGTTTAGCATGTTTATTGCATTGGTTTAGGTTTGGATGAATCCACTTTAAGAGTGCAACTAATTATTGTGAAAAGGTACGAAGTAAAAAATGGATATAATACATTTTTATAAAATCTAAGTGGAAAAAATAGTAGAGCTAAGACATTTTCCCAATTTTGGATTGTGCTTGACATATTTTGTGAAAAATGTTTGTTATTTTGATCGACCTTTTATCATTTGAGTTCACATGCATCTATGTGCTTGTGTATAATTTTTTATTTGAAGAAAATATTAGTTAGGTAAGCCAATTTACGATTCTAGTATTATTAGTGTATATGAAGATATGGGATACCATGTAAAGTGTTAAAAATATCAAATAAAGCAATCTCAAATCATGCTACAAATTAAGATAGGCTTATGTCACCATTGTGTGTGTGAGGGAAAATCACGAGGTTATTTCCATGAATAAAGTAGGTTATCTCCGAATATGAATATGTGAAACCAAGTAAAATGTTAGTACATTTTTATGGCTAGGGACCTACCTCATTCAAATACCTATCGCTTTTCAAGGTTTAAAATGAACATTTAAGACATGCAATGATAACAAGAAAATAAAATGAAATGGTATACCTATTAGGGAGCGTGAGTGCAAAAATGCATGATGTAGTGTTTATTATTAGAAGTTTGTTAATTATTGATGGTGTGTTGTCGATTGGAAGTTTTCGGTAGTTGTAGTTACACACATGTGTAACCATAAACAAATCACAAATCATTCACAACCCAAACACAATTGTCACTGTCCACTTGTGTTGAAAATATGAAATATGGTTGTGTCATGAGCTATGATCTATCTAATATGTCTCCTTCTTCACCTTCAAGAAAACCTACAAAAAATCAATGTGTGAGAAACAGAAAGCATCATGTAATAAAAAAGGGGCATGAAGGGGGTGAGTCCTATTTTATAGATTTGAGGTGCATATAAAATTAGAATGGGTATGGGTGCAAAGTGAATAAAGATCCAATGGTAGGTGGAGTTATTAAACGGTTGTGTTGTGTACATGGTGTGTTGTGAAATCATTGAATGTGAGTGGGTGAGGATAATTAAATGAGTCAAAGTCTTGATAACCTTATTTTACATTTAAAAATAAATTTTATTTGATTATTTTATTTTAGTGATTATTATGTTTTTATGATTTTTTTATATTTTTGTAAATGATGTGACCATGGAGGTTCATTTTATGATGTCTACATTTTTCCCATTTTGGCTACATATTGCAACAAGTAGGATCAATGAAAAAAAAGACGAGATGAGGTTCACCTCGCTTGATGATGATGGTCTCCATGCACATGAGCTTATACATTGACATAATAGACAAAAAAAAATTGAAATATGATCAATGGGCCACTTTAGTTGGAGTCTGTGAAAGGATAAATAAGTTAATTTCATAGGTCAAAGGATATTTGGTTGATTGACTAAGATAGATGATGATAGAGTGTTATTATATTGATGAGAAGGGTTTGCATATTATCCACCCTCAGTGACAATTACGGGCTTTATGATGCACCGACATGACGTTGGATGTGAAGTGACAATTGATAAGTGATAGAAAATTACCTTGGTAAGGGAAATATTATTGAAGTGAGGATAGTGTTTCCCAGCCATGTGCATGTGAAAATATTATAATTGATAGAAGCATGAGTGGATGTGCATTAGAGAGTATGATAGCGATATTTCCCAAACCCAATAGTGACGAGTTAACATGTTTATAGGTAACATATATGTGAAGTGGTGGTTATAAAAAATTATGTAAAACACATAAAATTCCCATGGATATTCTATTTGGGAAAAAACAATGTGAGAGTAATCGGCATGGTGACTATGGTGGAAGTGAAGTATCTGTGTAGTGAATAAGGTATGCAAAAAGAGAGTTGGCGAACAAGTGATTAGTTGGAAGGCATGTTTATTAAGTTAAGAGATAAAATAAAGTCTAAAAATCACTGATGAATATACTATCCTTGTTTATCATTAGTATTTTGTGTGTGTACATGAAATTTTATTGTTATATAAAGTGAAGACTTGAAGGATGGTAAGTGATGATATTATCCATGTGTGGGAGTGATTATAGCAATTATAAATGGATGGTAGGATGGAAAATAAATTAGAAGTTGTGCACCACTTTGTTAGCTAATAATATATATCCATGATGCATATTATTTTTATTCTATTCCCAACATTTATCTACTACTGACTAGGCATCCATAGCCCCAATAGGGATACTAGAAAGACTCCAAGAAAGAGATTCTTGACATTGATTTTTGGAATTTTGACTTTGCTTCTAATTTTTTTATTTATTTTTGACGAGATATTCATCTTTGTTGTGAAGGTTTTTAGTTTTGGAAGGATTACAAATCAGATCTAAAATTCACTCTAAATGAACCTAGTAATCATCTCGTAAACAAAAAATCACGTACTTGGGTACATTTCTAGGTCCTAAATACATACTAGCATTCATACGATTCCTAAGAAAGAAAAGTAGTAATTGATGATTGTCTTTGGCATTTTTCCTTTGATTCTTGTTTTCTATTTTGTCCTTCATACCTCATAGCCCAATCGGTATTTTACTTATTTATCTTTAATGGCTCTAGACACCAACGCCCACTAGGACAAGAGTGCTAGGAGCCCATGTCCCCTTTGTGTACCCCTAACCCTTTCTTATCTTACTCACTTCATGGATCCTAAAATTCCTCAAATATATCCGCATGACTTACTTCAAATGCATCCACCATGTAAAGTTATTCTCCAAAATCCTAAAAACTATCTATCTCCCTCGCACTACATCACCCGCTCAAGTAAGCACTATTTTTATTGTCTATTTGGTGACTCTATCGGTCCTAATCCTCCATCCAATTAACCCATATTAGATTCAATTCAAGCTTTACATTGTTTATTTCAAGACAAAATCCAAGATATGGAAACAATGATGACATCTCTTAAATCTCAAATCTAACATCTCAAGGATACTTCTTAAGTCCATGCTAATTCTTCTTCTACATCTCATCCTGCTTCTTTATCTTCTACATGTGCTCATATTAGTGAACTTCCAGTCTTACCACTACCGACACCTCTCAAGTTTGATTCAAATGCTAAGCCACATGATATTATTCCTGAACTCCTCACTCACCAATTGATCAATTTTCCAACTACTCATTGATACCCTCCTTATTGGCTTACCAAATTTATTAAGGTCTCCCATTTTGCAATTATTATATACTTAATGGACATCGTGATAATGATTGCTATGCTTTAACATTAATACTAAAACACCTTGAGCATCATGGTTTTATCTCATTATCTCCACAACATTTTGTTTCATGCCCATCTCCAAATGCTACATCCAAATGGGCTCCCAAATCTTCTCCTTCTATGTCCAGGTGAGCAACACTCCATCATTTCTAATGTTCCATTTTGGTAAGTCAACCTCTCAAAATGTATCCTCCATCCCCTCCTTTTCTCAAATATTCTATAGCATTACCAATTCAAACTAAGCAACCTCCTCTCAAAATTATTCTATCCCCTTCTCCTATTAAGTATTCTACATCATCATCAACCCCAAATAAGCTACCACCATTCAAGATCCCCTGTCTACCCTACTCCACTTACGCATCAAATTCTCTTTGTCAAACAAGTTAATCCTTACATTGCTGACCGACAAACATTTAAAACTCCACCACCATGGCATGGTTCTTCTCACATCACCTCATATAACTGCATCACTCACACACTTGGGGCACCTGCACTTTCTCTCCCCACCTATTATCATTAGTTGTCTATACTTTCTACTACTACCCTTCATGCTTCATATTTTCTATTCCTAAGAATTCTTACACACCTTGTATCATCATTACCCTATGACTCACACTAGTTCCACGGTTCATACTTGACTTTTGAGGGTCTAAATTTGAAATGAACCTCACCACATTCACTTTTCATGCTCTATGATTCATGATCTATCTTTCTAGCGCAAAATTTTAAACCATTTCCTGATGATGTGCTCTTGTTCTATGGTTCATTCTTGATTATTGAGGGTCATTTATAAATTAAACTCATCTCATCCATATATACTAGGGGAATGCTACTCCTATCACATTCACATTGCATACCATTCCATCTCACTCATACACACAACATATTACATATCTTGTTTGTACTTATTATTTCTTGTTTATACTTACATGTACACTTTGTTTCCCATGCTAGAAGGATACTTATTATGTCATTATCTTTTCTGTATAAACATGCGTGTTCACTTGCTCTCTAGTTGTGAAAGTAGACTTTTTATAGGATCTTACATGCTACAATGATGCCTGTAATTGTACCTATAACAAATCCCATTGAGGCTCTTGGGGGCATCTACTTTCTCAGACATTACATGTTATTATTTCATTATTTACTACTTATACTTCATAGCACACTACTTTCTATCGGTACATACATACCTTGAAATAATTTTTTTATCTTT
Organism: Taxus wallichiana var. yunnanensis; assembly: GCA_018340775.1. Lineage (NCBI taxonomy): Eukaryota > Viridiplantae > Streptophyta > Pinopsida > Cupressales > Taxaceae > Taxus > Taxus wallichiana. The sequence continues at coordinate 222,884,792 of CM031241.1, forward strand.
CTAACATGATAATGGGTGCTTCATGTGCAACATTTTCCTTATAGGACTATATACCACCATGGTCATCTATTACATCTTGTTTTACATTGTTTGGTATTGTATACCATTATTTGTGGGCTATGATCTATGTCTTGTTTGATCACTGCTTGTATGCTTTTGACCGTTTCAACCCTAATTGTCTTGTGACATTGTGAGCAATGTCCCATGTTTGAAACCCTCTTTTTGCGGTATCTCTCTTGTATGCAAATTTTTACGTGTTTTTCTATGACATGCTTGCTCCTTTTCTACTAACACATACATCTAGCCACTTTGTTTGCATATGCATTGGTTTCTACCATGCACACCTTCCCATTGGGATACGGTTCATATCGCATCAAGCCCTCTCTTTTAGGCTGCACACTCCTATCGACATTGCATGCACCCACACAAGGGGGAATACATTGGGTGAAAAAATCACCCCATAAATCAACTCGAGCTACAACATGGTACATTACAACACATAATTGGTACATGTTATAGTTATAACATTGGCTCGAGAATCATACTTGGGTCGAATCACAACACGAGCACTTTGCATCTGGGCTCGAAAAGGAGCACGTGGGTGCTGTGTCCTCCACTAGTCTTAATGTCCTAAGGGAACACATAATTTGTTTCTCATATCATCCCGAGTTCACATAAGCCTTTAGAGTAGTTTGACAGTATTAGGAATAGTCCTCCAGCAAAAAGAACACAGTTTATCTCCTACATATAGTTCAATTGGTAATATTTAGAACAAATCAGGGATAATGGGAATAAATAAAGGGCACACCATCTTCATTGGTGTTTATCGAGCAGAGTCGTGGATGGAGAGTAACACTAGACCTCTCTCCCCAACACTTTCTCTTTGGCATGAGATCACCCAAAAATGTATTTTGGCATGAGATCACCCAAAAAAATCACTCTACATAGCATTTTTAGGACACTTTTCTATCCTTTTACACTCTTTTACATGTGCACACTTTCCTTTTACATACTTTTACATACTTTTGCAATTTTTTCATATACACGAATTTGACTACTCTTTCACTCTTATTTTTAGGTTTTTCCTTAATACACAACAAGAAGCAACCTACAATAAGCACAACAACAAGTAAAACATGTGTACAATGCATACGCTTCACCCCTAGGGTCACTTTCTCTTCCTAGTTTCCATGCTTCATTTTTGCATCATTCCATGCTTCACTTGTCCACTCGGCACATTCTTCACCGCATAATCTACATGGTTATCAGGTATGCATATTCTATCTACTTTATGTTATTGAATATTCAATTAACAACATAAAGTGGGGGAAAATGTAGAAAAAAATTCACACACTTGGATACATTTCTAGGTCCTAAATACATACTAGCATTAATATGATTCCTAAACAAGAAAACTAGTAATTGACAACTATTTTTGGACTTTTTCCTTTACTTCTTGTTTTTTATTTTGTCCTTCATACCCCACATCCCAGTCAGTATTTTACTTATTTATCTTTTATGGATCCGACACACCGACCTACTTGGCCAGACAGGAACTCCTAGGCGCCACTGTCCCCTCTGGGTACCCCTAACCCTTTCTTATCTTACTCATTTCTTTTAGGTATATTTTATCTTTTGGGCATCATTTTCACTTATGGGTCTGGCCTTCCAGTTGTCAATTACAAAATTCAAACAAGGGAATCATATAAATACATAGTTATGTGTTCAAAATGAGGGACCAAGCTCTAAGCATTATTACTATCACCTAAGCTTGCACTCAAAAGGCACCTAAAGCACTTCAAAACATCCATTTGGCATTCAATCAAGGGACAAGGGATTGCATTTTCTGCATACATTGCATAGGAAGGGGAAGTTCATTTTTCCATCCACACATTCTATTTACATTGTTACATCTAGTTCTGACCGCTATCAAGTGCACTTACACAAGGGCATCCTAGGGCACAATTCTTACACACACTCACCAAAAATACATGGATTCTAAGATGTAGTGTAACGATCAGTCATAATTTCACTCTATTGGGTGACCACTGGGTCAGTTCGACTCCCCATATTGCATCTTTATTTTTTGGATTTGATGTGGTATTGTGGGTTTTGTAGGTGATATCTGTTTTGAGTTACATGTACCCTCGACAATCAAATAGTGACACATAGGTGATCAATAGGGAATATTTATGACACTTTTGTGACATTGTAAACATTAGATTCTAACCATTCGCGAGTCATGGGTGCCCAGTAGTAGTCTCCAACACCCAAGTGCCCCTATCCTTCCGTGGTCGCCCATGTCCAACTCTGTCCGTGGATTCCATAATTTATCCTGAGCATTAATGACACAGTTAACTTCCCATGTGCAAAAATTTTCTTGGCTCAAAACATTTCAGGATCAAGCGTAAATCAACTAAGTTCTCTCTCATTCCTCTTTTCTTAGGGTGTTAAATATTACATCTTAGATTGCTTGTGTAAAACTTGTATTTATAACTCAACATAATAAATACAAAGCTTTATGGTATGTATACATAAATACATGAATGTAAAATTAGAGGTAAATACATTGCAAAAATCTCAACCACTTAGAAAACACTCACCCCACTTTGCATTAAAACAATCAAACAATAAACAAGGATAATATAACCATTACAATAAGTCTTTTCTAAACTTTCATGAATAGTAAAAGACTAACAATAACTCTAGCCTCCTAATTGAACTAAATTCAACTAAAGAAGAATAAATATAGACTTAAGATGACAAATATCATCCACTACTAATATTTGGTCAACACACAAGAAGCCAATATTAGTTTAAGTGATATACACACACCTATTATGCATCCTAGTTAACATAGGCACCTCGCCTCTTGGGAATTAATGGATGATGATTTAAACTCTGTTAACTATATATAAAGTGAATTTAACTCTAAATGGAACTTCTACTCTAAAAATATAATTTTACACATAACCAAAAATCTCATACTCTCCAAAACCACAAATACTTATACTTTTTAGTAGCTAAACGGTTCCCATATTGACTTCATACTCAACATTTTATTTGTTTTGAGGGGATTAAGAACCACTAGTGGGTTTATGAATGGGCATGGAAGTTATTGTGGAGATGAAATTGGCTAATGTCAATAGATAATGTCTAGGGGCCTTCGTGACAAATTTTAAGTGTGTAATAGTGTTTGGATGTCTAGGAAGACAATCATTCTTAAATTCACTAGGTAATAAGATATGAGGTTCAAACAAATGTCGTAAATACTATTGAATCACAAAATGTGTATTAAATATAATGAAGAGTGCATCAAAATATTTGAGTCAAAGCATGACACGGACTATGAATGAAATATAAGTGAATTTGTGGAAGTGTGAAAAGAGAATCATAATGAGATATAAGTTTATTGGATAGAAGTGGAGGAATAAAATACATATGCATGTATTGTTTTATTAAGTTTTTAAAAGATATATAGATTTTTAATTTTGAAATATATTTATCTATTTTTGGATGTTTATGTTTTTTTTTTCTACGATTAATTTTCAAGAAATGTGTAGAGAATCATGATGTTTATCGAATCTAGAATAGATGAAGAGGAGAGGGATGTACAAATTGGGAACATAAATATAGGGAAGATAATTGAAATTTCCCTAGTCATAGGACAAACCGAATCAATGAGGGACATGATATAGAGAAGAATTATAAAAATGAGGTAGATAATTGGATTGTGTGTTATGATTTTGGATAAGAGTACATAAATAATGCCAAAAGTTAGTTAGAGGATGATAGTGAGTAGTAGATTGCATGATGGTGGATATGAAGCAATTGAGATAGGTGTTAAAAGAAAGTGGATAGAACATCAAATGATTGAGGAATTGATAATATATCCTTGGGAGGAAATAGAATAGTATGAAACATTATGTTAGGAATGATGTTGGGAGGAAAATGGTTGGAGAAAAATGGATTTCTAGATGAAATGTGATAAATAGTGACGTGATATTATGAGGAATTGGTGGGAGAAGAGTTTTTCTAGTGTATAATAGGATGAGTCATGTAAGAATTTATGTCATGTAGATGAGGATTTGAAGTATAATTGAATGACATGGAAGTGGAAGATAAATTTTATGTGACTTGCGAGGATGTGAAACAAGTGGACATGTGGAGCCATGGAAGATTTAGGAGGAGAAGGAAGAGAAGTTTTCTTTATGATGAGTGGAGTAATCAATTCTTGACCAAAATCATTCATAAATGGGATATTTTGAAAGGTTAAAAGTTTTTGGGAAGATGAGGTGTGGTTATGTGTAGATAATGTGGGACAATGATGAAAGGATCATGATCAAGCAAAAGAATTTATATAGTGACAATCATATCCATAGATGGAATACTAGGGGTAAGAATAGAAGAGTGATAAATTGGTGATGGGGTGGGTGGAAGAAATAAGGGTTCTTAAATAAGTGTTGATGGCGGTATTAACGTATGGGTGGAAGATGGAAAAATGATAAGGAACCAAGAAGGGTGATTGAATAAGTAGTGATGGGGGTACTAAAGTAGGTGAGAAAGATGGGAAAATGGCAAAGGGTTGGTACATAATCAATGTAAGTGATGAAGTGGATGAAAAATATTTTATAACTAGATCAAGTGACGGTATAAAAAGGTGAAAAAGATGATGTAGGTGATGATAATGAGGATAAGGATTTTGGGGAATATAATAAAAATGTGAAAATGATGATTTAGGTGTCGTGGGAGGTGAAGATTCTAATGAGGGATAAAAAAAAGAATATGAATGATAGAATCAATAGGAGAAGTGTGAATGAATGTGAGAGGGGTGATTTATGATGAATGAGTGGGATAAATAGTAGTAGGTAGAAGGAAGGGTTTGTAGTTGGAGGCAGGTGTAGGAGGGATGGAAGTGAAATAATGATGTCATAGTTATCAAGGAGGTCCTATATGTTGTTACATATTTGGGCACATGAGTCAATAGTATGAACCTCAATGCAATGATAGGCACATCAATAAAGGGATTTGTAACAAAAGGGTGGGAGTATAATGAGAGGAAGAGTGATTAACTCAACATTGAGAAAAATTTTAAGGATGTTAAATACAAACTTATTCAGGGGTATGATTTTGTGATTTGATTGAAAGAAATAGTGAGCATTAAAATGATGCAATAGATGATAGTGAAAGGGAGGGTTGTTAATAAGTAGATGTGAGGATATTATGTGGGAGGAAAAAAATTGTAAGTGAGTGTGTATGGGTAAAAGGACGTGGGATAGGGATCCAATCATATAATGTGGTGGACCTACGAGGGTTGTAGTAGAATGGGTAGGGAGGAAAGAGATATTAAAAGGAGAAAAGACTCCCAAGATTTTCATCCTCAAGGTGTTGATCCATATGCATGGCCTTGTCAAATGTGCATAATGTGAGTATTTACTAGTGGTTTGATATGTAACTTTTGCAAACGATGTCAAGGAGCTCCAAATCAGAGAAGAGGGAAGGAGAGAATGTATATGATAAAATTCCAACATGTAAAAAATCAAAAATGGACTTAGTGGTCATTTGATGAGGTGAATAAAGGGTGGAAAAGGTGGATTTAGATGTAATATAGTGGATAAGTGAGTTAGGAAGGCATAAACATGTTGTGTGAAATTATGAATGCTATGTTTTAGGAGATATGAGTACTAACTCAATGTTTGTCTAGTTAGGAAAAGTAGAAAAGTGTGTAATAGGAGTGTGTCATCATGTTGGAGGAGGTGGAATGCATAGTGGAAGAGAAATAAGTGGTGTTGGGGGTAAGTAATGCCAGTAAATATTTTGAAATTTGGAAATTTAAAGTGTGGGGGATAGGGGCATAAAACCATGAGGTAAGTAGGATCCTTGCATATGTGGGAATAATTTATCTTAGGTGGGCCTCCCATGTGTTGGAAATCAATCTTGGTGATACATAGAAGAGGTAGTAGTGGATCATGTCTAGGTGGGAGTAATAATGGGGGTGAGTGGAAGATAAGAGGGGTAACTAGTGAGGAGAGGAGAGTATAAAATACATACAACAACTAGAGTGAATAGGGAATAACATAACGTGTAGGGGAAATCAAAGAACATAGGTGACCAGATCGTGCAAGTGGGAGCCAAAGCATGCAAGTATGATATGGAACATATAAGTTGGGGGATGAGTGTAAAAGTGAGAGGAAAATTACATAAACAATAAGTGGAGCATGTAAGTTGGAGGTAGAGCATACCACTGGGAGGCAAAGCACTCAAGTATGAGGAGTGTGGACTTGATGGATATATCATTGGTCATGTGGAAAATCCTTGATAGATTCATAGGCAATTCACACTTATGACTAGTGAGAGTGTTATTTTTTGGAAAGAGAGTGGGGAGATCAAACTGCTATGGTAAGCCCAAAGCTAAGAGTTTAAAAGTATCATGTTTAGGAGGTAGGTTCAAAATTAAGTCACGCTTGTGGTGAGGGAAAAAAGGTGGGTAGAGTGATTTGATGCTTGGTGGAGGTATGAGTGAGGTGGAGAAGTGGAAATGTTAGGAGAAATTCAAAATATGGGCTTTTATATATAATAACCAGGCCATAAGGGTAAGGGTGGTGTAGGGAATCTTTGTGAGATAGAAGTTACATATATGAATCTGCGTTGAATTAGGTGTGTAATAGTGTGAATGTAATGGTTGAGTTAGGATGGGGTAACTGCAATCCAATATTTAGAGTGACTTGTACCTAAGTTTAGTGAAGGAATCCCAAACAAGATATAAAGGGAATGAGAGAAAAAAGTTGGTCAAAGGTGAAGATGTCAATAGATCTCGGAAAGTATATCATCATGAGTCATAGTAACGACATTTGAAGAGGTAAAGGATTTAGAAAATTTTATGATAATGTTAGTCACACTAGTGACTACTTAGGCATAAATAGAGGGTTGTTATTTTAGGTTTTTTTAGAGAAATTGGGTGATGTGGTCAAAATTTTTAGGAGCACGTAAGGGGTAGTCATGACTATAAAGTAACTAGAGACAATTCATGAAATTTTGGATAGAGGTGGGTATGATCCGAAAGGAAATAATTACATATTAATTTAGGTTGGAAATTTTTGATTCAAAATCATAGTGTAAATAGTGTAGGGTGAAGAATGAAAGGTTAGAAATGATGTCATGTGCTTGTATATCAGTCACATATGTGACTAGAGAATGAACACTAAACAATAAGTGACAATCAAGGCAATGGGAAAAAATGATAGAGGTGGTTGCACTGTGTTTATGTGAGTTGTTATAGGGTATGTTGGAGTAAGGATATCAAGTTATGGATATGAAAATGTGAATCATTAAATAAAGAAGAAGAAAATATCTTGGTATGGGGAATCAATCATAAGTATACAACTTTCTATGGGTTGTGGGTGGTCTTGATGTAGATTTACACCATGTTAAGTCTAAAGTCAAAAGAGTAGGTAATTAGAAGGTCAATAAGTGTGATATCTGTAGGTGAAGTGATAAGACATGAAATTTGTGAGGGTGGTGTTTAGAACTGCTGAGATATTAAGTTATGAACATGAATTGACCTAGTTAGGGGAGTCAGGGAAAGGGAACAATGACTAGTTTTTAGTGCAACTAAATTTGTAACATGACTAGCACAAAGTCACATTGAAGGGAGAATAGACAAAGAATTAGAGTTGGAAAGAGTTATGGTGAGTTATACCATTAGATTGAAACTAAATTAGTAACATGATTAGCGTAAGAAGTCACATTAAAGGGAGAATACACCATGATTTAGAGTTGGCAAGATTTATGGTGAGCTATACCATTAGAGTGCAACAAAAAAAGTGGTTCAAAAATTCACAATAGTGATTGGAAATGCCATTTGGGTTGCATTCAAGATTATGGAAAGGATAAGGGATATCATAAGAGGATGGGTTGTGGTGGGCTTTATTGTAATAACGATGAGCTAAGTCACTAGAGGAAAAATTGGGATTTGGTGCAAAAACCTTAGTTGTATCAAAACAACCAAGGAGTCACAAATACAACTAAGTTAGGAATGAAATGATAGGTAAAATAGAGAAATAAGGAGAGTGAAATAAAAGTGATGGGTATTCAATGGTAAGATAAAAATGCAAATAATACGTCACCAAAGGTTAAATTGATAGGATACATAATAAAATTTTTGTTGTGACTATAACCTAGAGAGTCAAAATGTGACACAAAAATACATATGATAAGTGTTGGTGGAAATTTTTATTGGTGGGGAAATAAGGGAGAGAGAAATACAAATAATAGTATGAGTGGTGGCTGATGTTGATATTGGGACAAGTATGTAGGCATAACTAGTTTAGATTTTGAGTGTGACCTAGTTCGATTGGGGGTGGATGTTTGGGGAAGAAGTCGGGCTTTTGTAAGGATCATTAGGGGTGTAAGGAAATGTGAGAGAGGTAGTGTGGGGTCTAAAGTATGGGAAAGGTTATAGAGTGAGTTAAAGCAAGTGTGATAGAGCCAACCGATAGCCCTCTTACGTAGAAACAAAGGATTTTAAAAAGTAATTGTTGAGGTAGTAGGGACCATAGGGTTATTTTGGTGACATAGGAAGAAAGGGTCCTATGTATGAATTGTGCTTGTAGCCACTATAAAACCAGGGGTAATGATGAGAAGTAGGTTGTCTAGGTATGAAGTGTGGAGTAAGACATGAGGGCCAAGATGAAAGTAATGTAGGTGAGGAGGTAGCTTTGGTTTTCCAAAGGAAGAGGTGATGGTCATGACAAGTTAAGAAATTCATTGAAGGAATGGGTAAGTGAGTAAATATGAAAGAGTGACATGATATAAATACATATTGAGATGATAAAAGGAAATATTTAAGATATGCTCAAGATAGTTGCAACCGTGATCTACGTGAAAATGGGGGAAATAAAAATTAAAGGTGAGACCCTAAGCATAGTATTGATAATGATTCTCGATTAGACAAAATTAAATAACTTAAAGGAAAAATTGAAGTAAGTGGGTTGTGCGGTGGTGTTGAAATTGCTGACAAACAAAAAATGATGGACATGTTCAATTGTGTCAACAAAATGGAGAAAGAGATGGAAGGTATCAAGACCAAACAATGTGACATACTCAGCATGCATAAGAGCACCTTGGATTTCCTCTCTCTCTTCATTTCTCAATTTGACATCCTTCGCAAGGATAAAACCAACAAGGAACCACTTTCAGAAACATAAAAAAGGGACTTGAGATTGTAAAAAAGAGCTTTCAGAATCTCATGAAATAGTTTGGGCATTTCCCTTCCTTTTGAGGTTGTTTTGGTAGCACGTTTGTATTTCAACTGTGAAGGTGTTGACTTTGTGCTAATTTTATGTTGTCTTCATGCTAATTTTGTGATGTTTGGTAGACTTTGTATCTCAACCGTGATGATGCTGACATTTTGTTGATTTTGTGCTAACTTCAAGTTGATTTTGTGTTGTTTGTTGACTAGTTTTTTTCCTAGTCTTGTTTTGGTTTTCTGGACTCTCATTATATATCCAAGCTTTGGCCTTTTTGTATTTGGATAGGATCCAGCCAAAAACCTTTACCCTTAATAAAAAAAAGTAAAGGTGGGAAGTGTGTAGAGTGCGATGAATTAGAAAAATATGGTGATGATGTTGAGGCCGATTGTAGGGGTAAATCGGAGGAGGGTAGTAAATGAGAGTGAAAATAATGAATGGAAACAAAAAAATATAATTGTGAACAAAAGTAGTGTTGGTGAAATAATTTGTTACATTGAAAATTATTTGTTTCCACCAACGTTCACGAGGATAAACCCATCCTTCTTGTGTATGGGGAGTCTCCCATTATTGAATGTAAACTATCTAAAGTTGTGGGGTGGTCGTTAGGCAGAGGATCACATAGGAATACTCCATTAAACCCGTGGAAAAGTGCTTATACAAAGTACAAGGGAGGAATTTGTTGTGAAGGGAGGTAAAGGGGAGTTTAGAGAAATAAGGAGATGGGGTTAATGTTGTGAGTAGGCTTACAGAATTGACATGCATTAACCAGATTAGGTCTACATTCAATTAGATGAACACAAAAATGTAAGCAATCAACAAGAATAATAAACCAAAGACATAAATTTCTACAGATTTGTCATTCAAGGTCCACAAAGTTCCTTCTTGGTTGTACAAGATCACCATGCTTGAAAAGTTGGAGAGTTGAGAGGATATAGGAGCATGACAGAAAATAAAGGAATAATAGCTTTTATTTCTTGATGTAGTAGTGATACAAAACTCAACAACATACAACAATCCACAATTTCTAACCTTTTTGAATAGAGAATCCATTCCAATTTATAACATACAAAAATATCTCTTCATCTACCCCCACATGAATTTTCACTTCCCTCATCATTTGTGTCCTTCCAAATTCCTAGGAACTGAAAATTAGTATTTTTCTTATTGATGAAAAATGACTCTTACAATGTTAAATTGAAGGTCACTTAAGTGAATAAGACAAAATAGGGAAAAAGTACATTCTTAGTGAAGAATTAGAATATAGAGAGAAAGGAAAGAAGAGAGAGAAAGAGAGGAGAGTTGACTTAATATGATGAAGATGAAGCTTACGTGAATGAAGAATCATTGACTTGGAGCATTGTGATCATAATCTCCTTCTTCTATGAGATAATGGAAACATTCTAGAGCATCGAATAAGTGTTTAGAAACATTATTACGAGAACTCGCATTATGATGGGAATATGATGATCTCTTCTGATTACAAGGAAGGAGTAAGGATTACTTTCTTACTTTTCTACATGTATTGTACATTTAGTAGTTTTTACATCTAGTAGTTCATGCCATAGTTTGTTGCCTACGTTCGCGGTGTAGTTGGCGAAAATCAAACCTGTGACCTCTGCCATAACAACCACATGCCCCACCACCGCACTCGTGCCATTTGTTTTTAGAAATGTGTCAAATTTTGACTATGTTGACCTGTGCAAACATGCGTGAGGTTTAGGCTACTCTTGTTGCCTCTAGGTATGTTTAGGAGCTCACACAACATCTCTATTCAACTCTAATTGATGAAGATCACTACTAACAATCCTTTTGACATACATATGAATCTACATATGAAGCCACCTAAGGATCAAGACATACTCCAACCATAATCCTTGAGGAAGATCATATCAACATATTCGGACTCGGGCCATGGTTGATATCTACTCCATAGGAATAATGCCAAGATGCTTTATTGTTTATAGGTCCTCTTTTAGGTAGGCTGTGAATATTTTCCTTTAGTTTGCTTATAGCCACTCCAAGATGACTATCCTCTCTTATTTTAAATATTTGAACTTCAATTTATGAAGCATGGATTCCTTTTGTTTTGCCTTGGAATTAATGTACTCTAGTATCTCATTCTTTTTACATCTATGCTACTTTTATTGTATATTATATATACGTATATATAAATAAGACTTTAATCTTTTACTTGGTTGCTCAACATTTCCCCTTTTTATAATCATATTCATAATCTTAAAAAAATGTTTGTTAATTTTTCCATATTTTCCTTTATTAATTTTATTTGAGATTATATTTAATAATCGCAACATAAAATGTTATATATATATTTCAAAACTAAAAGATAAGATTGAATGGGAGCCCATCATCGACTTGGCTCACTCTAATTTTAGTTGGGAGAGATAAGCCGGATATCCTTCGCCCCTTCCACATGCCGCCATGTTTGTTGTTGAGACCTATTTTTGGCTTTCTTTTGTTCGCCCCTTTTTTAATTGCATGGGCCACACTTTTATTTTGGTTTATTTGGCCTCGTTCTTAAGGCCTTGCTGACTCAATGTGATTGACATTATGGGGTTTGATCTCTTCCACCCATCTTTTATATGATCAACGTTGTAATTACCCTTTTTCTATCAATAAAAATATGCTTTTCAATCAAAAATTAATATTATGAATTTAGATCTTTCATAAATTTTACCATACATTAAATTTATTAGTCATAATTTAAAGACTAATCTTGATAAGTTATGATTTAGATGTAAGAGCGGTATTAGATCATATTAAATTCAAAATTCAAAAATTAGCACTATGAAGTTTGCCTAAAAAATAGATATAAAAATTTGCAAGTATTAAACAAGTGATAAGATCGCATATTAAAAATTTGAATAATTTTAATGAAACAAATACCCTTCAATACCTTCACACTTTAGAAAAAAAAGGATTATTAATAAGTTAATACCAATAAAAGAATTTATTCGCTAAAGAACTAATATGAGTAATAAGACACTAAAAGATGGATATTCATGATATAACCAAAAATACTAAACGTTCAAATTCTTAGTTCATATGGAAAAATAATATTTTTCTCCAAAATGTATTGCTAAAAGAGCCTAAACTATTAGTAAATTGTTAGATTTTATCATATATATATTTTTTAAAAGAGAATATTTTAAAATATATTTTAAAAATATTTTTAGAAAATTATCATAAATGAAAAGATATGTTTATAAAAGAACACACATTACCTTGAACTTAAGACTAAAGTGTGTACTCTAGATTTTGTGAATGGTAGGTTTTACGCCAACAAGTGTTCTACAATAGCATTTTGGAGGTGGTGGTGGCTTGTGCTTTGAAGTGAATGTGTTCACTTTTAATTTAAATTTTAAATTTGATGTCTATTTGATTGCCTAAACTTTTTCCTAAATCATATTATCTTTGTCCAAACAATGGATTTTGGAGTCTTTTTCGCTATAAATATTATTTCAAGCCTCACACATTAGTGTCTCTAGATTGACACAAATTTTCAATAGTCATAAAAGAAATGAAGTTATTAATAATCACATGGTTTGCGAAAAAAAAAAAAAAAAACACTTTGAGATTAATATCTCTTGAAAATTTTCAGCGAGATGTATTTAATATATTTAAGATATATGTAATAATTATACTATGTCTAGAAAAAGAGGCATGCTACTAGTCAAGGCCACCTCATCCCGGAAACACAAGGTTAAGAGTTGTCACATGTTTAAATACCCAATTTTTGAGTAATAAACTTTTTTAGGCAGAACAAAATAATGACTAAAATAGCATAAATAGTTTTTAAAAATAAAAAACATACACATTATCCAATACCAAGATTTGCACATAGAAATGATTATACACTTAACCTTATATTGAATTGTACTTTTGTCTCTAACTCAATATCATACTATGGTATTTTGTTGATATTTTCGCATGGGGATCACTTAGTAAAAGTATGGTATAACACGCTCGTTTGAAGTGTGTTAAAGAATACCCTTATTGTAGTTTTCACCTCTAATTATTCAATTGATAATACCCTCCGTTAGATTATTAGAATGAAAATACCCCTATTTTTTCCATGTACCTTACTTATCCTTTTTCCATTACAATTTTATTTACCCTTTTTATTTTTCCCTAATATATCAAACAAAAAATAAATCATATTTCTCAATCAATAATTATTTTCTTAATACGTCTTTTACGTAGAAGAGAGTTTCAACCCATTTAAAATCTATTACCATTTACCTTAATGTTAAGTTTTAATAACTTATCAATAGTTCTTCAAACAATTAAGATGGTGAAATAATATCATTTGCATTAAAAATCATACTCAATTGTAGTTTTCTACCATCTTATTATTTCTTGATTAAGAATCTTTTAATTACGCGAAGCGTTCCCCTATGGGAAAGGCATCTGCGGACGTTTCTCTAACTAAGTTAAAATTGACGGCCGTCACTTTTGGGAAAAATTGCAAACTGTAGTTTATTAGGGTTACAGATTTATCTCTATTTGCAGGACTGATTTAGTAACCTGTACAGCCTTCGAAAATCTCTTCGCTTCTCTGGACTTTCTCCTTTCCTCGGCCTCCTCCATTTTCTGCTCTGGAAAAGTAAATTTTCCTTCACTTTCGGCATATGTTGATCGTTTTAATAATCTTCGGCCTTTCAGAAGGGTATTTCCTTGGCCTGCAATTTATTATAAGCCTCGCGTGTGCCCTCTAAAGCCTGCGTGTAAAATGCCATCTCATGCACCAGGTTATCGTTGATGTCAATTTCTCTTTCTTTTTTGTAATCTATGTAGAGTTTTTTGATCTTGCATTATATATTCAGAGCAGCAGGTGGAAAGTTGTAACTGCAGGAATGGTGAAGAAGGTTTTGCAGTGAGGAATGGTAAAAGCCCACCCCGTAACATTTGCCAAAGATCCTCCCAAATGTGCCAAAATGGGAGCTTTAGAACAGGGTATGGAAATCCATCAAAGCATAATAGAAAGCAGTGTTTTTTTTAACGTTGTAGTTGCTGGCGCCCGATTAGATATGTACGCAAAATGTGGAAGCATACACAAGGCATGCAAACTGTTCGACAAAATGCCTCAAAAAAATGTGAGGAGAATATGGTCTCCTGATACTCCAAGCAAGTGGAGTCCTGATCTGTCCATTAAGTTTGCTTTGTTTTGAAAGACCACCTCTCTCTTAAGTCTTCCTTTAATTTGAAGTTGCAATCCTGCTCTGCTTCTAATTATATCAATTACGCCTCGCAAATTTATGCACAACGCAATCGATGCGAGTTTTGTTCTTTCCTATATAGCTGCAGACAGATGTTTGATACCAGAAGAAAAATCTTATAGCAGATAAATTTAATTGAAAAAAGAAAATGAATTCAAACCCACAGACTTCCTAGATTCAAGCAGATAATGGACGAGTCCAAAGCTTTTAGTTTCAGAAGGAAGTTTTTATTTAAAGGTTTCTATATTCTATATTCTATATTCTATATTGCCTGATTTTGGAAATAAATTTAGTACATTCAAAGTAAATGGGATGAGGAATAGTCCACAGGGGACACTGATTCAACCCAGAGGTATCACCAATTGTTAAGTTAAAGAAACACAGTCTCATCTTGGAATTAACATATTCATTGTAACGCTTATGAATATTAAGCTATCATCCAAATGTTTCCTCTCCACTAAAATCAATTTGTGGTTCCTTCTTCAAAAATTCTTCATAATCTTCCAATGTATCAACAACACGATGTTGTTTATGATATTCATGAATCTCTCTTAGGTGGTCATAAATATGCTTTTGAGTTGAATGCATGGAGAGTGTGTAGCTTGGAGCTCAAATCAAGAAGCTCATGGCAATACTGTCATTACAATCAGTTGTTCCATCGTGAATAGAAAAATATCCCAAAAAATCCAAATACTTGGATCCTTCGAAATAGGGAGATTTCAATCAACTACATGTGTATATTACTGTCTTGATATTTGTTCTCAGAAATATCTCCATGATAGTGTCATTAGTAATTAGGATCAAACATATCTTTATAAATGCATGCCTACTTCTTAATAATGATGTTTACCTTTAGAGATATTATAGGAGATGAATCTAACCAATCACCTTTGGGAAAAATCGTGAACTGTAGTTTATTAGGTTTACGAATCCAATAAATATCCAATAAATATCTAACCTTCTAATTTTGACGAATCTAACAAGTGTATTTTTTTAATTTTGTATAAAATCATAAAAGAAGACAAAAGTTAGACTGGGACACTCGGCTAAAGATTACGAATTGTGTTGCAAAAGGATTAGCATATCTTCATCATGATTGTAGCCCATGCATTGGTCATAGGGATGTGAAGACTTATAACATTCTTTTGGATGATAATTTTAAGGCACATTTGTCAGAATTGGCATTGCTGAGTACATTTCCTCGGCCAAAACCCACACCTGCACCTATGTTATGGTTACCATTGGCTACATTGACCCTGAATATGCAAGAACATCAAGGCTTAAAGAGAAATGTGTTGTATACAACAAGGACATTTTCATTCATGTACAATAATACAAACTTGTTGGCTTGAAGTATCACACTCCTTATCAACATATTAATGACACTACAAAAAAGGCTTTTTCAACAAAAAACTAACCAAAAAACCGATGCAATCACCGTCTCAAACACGTTGCAACACTAACACAATTTCACCCAAATAATTAACTACCCCTCTAAATCAAATAACATATACCGTTCGGCGTTCACATTGCATTGTACACATGCGATTGCTAGTTTAGATCTTCTTATATTCAAAAGATATTATAATTTAGCTTTATGACCATACTTCTTTTCCACTTATAAGATATTTAGTATTAAAACTAGGGTTTAAATGTTTTATTTATATTAAAATTAATCATATCTCTCATCTAACCCACCTCCAATACTTAATTCAAAATATTAATAAATTAAACCCTTTCTAATAAAAATTCTATTTATAATATTACCTACCTTTCTCCATTTGCATTGAAGTTGTGAGATCTTTGTCTTTATAGAATTAACTCAAAGAACAACAAATCGTCTAAATATATACCAAGTCGTTGAACTTGTTTACAATATTTCGCTAAGGGATTAAATTTGACGGTCATTTTGACGTTTTTTACTATTTTAACCGTAAAATACTTGTAGATATTTGAAAAACGTCACATGCAACTTATAAATTGTAAGAATAACCGTCATTTTTATAAAGATTTATTAGTAAACTATACAAATATATATTAAAAACAGTGAAATATATATAATATAGTCTTTTATAAATCTTATTAATAGTATTAAATAACACTATTTTACAATCTGGAAGGGCAAAATTTGAAAATTGCTGTCCATGAAAAAATTGTTTGACAGGCATAGGTGGCCGTCAAATTTAACCCATGATTGTGCTGTTTTCATTCTTAGAAAAGCATCATCGTCAATAAATTGTGAATTGACAAACATGAGGTTTGGCATTCGTTGTGCATCACAGTCGTCGGCGATTACTAATGCTCTGCATCTTTCACGAGACTTTTGCGACAAGCAATTAATAACTCTTTGTCTGAGTATCATTTAAATCGAAAGCAATACGTTGTGGGTCCTCGCACCCACACACAGTCTGTAACCATTATAATTATGGAGTATGGTGAGCAGAGAAGCCAATGAGCCATATCCTTCAATAATTTGTAGCCGTTACAATGGTTTATAATGAATGAGTTCTAAATATGGTTCTCGATGGACTTACGTCGCCACACCTAAATGTGGTGAATAGTCGCGAAATTCAATTCTGCATAAATGAGATTCGATGCTTGTCACGTTTGGTCTTAAAGAGGTTAACGTGTTACGTAAGTTAGTGCAGGATTGTTACCTGCACATTGCACATTGTTTAGGGTAAGAAATGTTGCAAACTAGTAAGGAATAATATAAACCACACGCCATTGTTTCAAACTTCACAAGGTTGTTTTTGGTTGAAACTTGGGACTGGAGGGGGTGAAAATTAATGTCACTCAACAAATTTCTTGTTGAGTGGTGATAGACAGCCTCAATTTCACTATAATATTATGTTGGACTCACAAAAAGTTGTATAAGGGAAAAAAAAAGCCGTCAAACTTCATCATATGTCTAATAATGGGAAAGGACCCTATAATGGTACACTTTAATTTCACAAGTTAGAATCAGGTAGGTGCCTTGTTAACTCAAAATATATAATATATGATCATTTTCATTTCTCATGTTTAATTGGAAAGAAAGACAGATTTTAAATTAGTTTATTACAAAAATGATACTAAAATATTTGAAAAGAACACCAATAACTGTATATCTTATGTATTATGCTGTGATTGGCTCTTAAAATTATCAAATATACATATTTTTAAATACACAATTATAAAGATTACTTTTTGAAAAAAAAGACTTTAATATTAATTAAAAAAATTTAATTTTAAATTTATAAATTAATTATTTATCTATATCTATTTTATAATATAAATCTGATTTATATTAAATATTTATTTTCAAATTCTCCTTTTGAAAGATGAGAAATATAACACTGTTCAAGTTCATTTTTTTCAATCAATAACACACTAACACCAAAAAGTTTTCCAAACTAAATTGATGAGCTTGTAATACCATACTTAACATTCCTACCGCCTAAAATGAGTAAATGTGCACACCCTTCCAACCTCCACCACATAATTAAGTAACTAATCCATAATTATTGATATGCCCCCACAGCCACCTACATATGAATGGAGGAGGCTCTAGTGTTTTAGTCAATAAGCAATATATATTTCAGGAGATCAGACTCCGGATTCTAGTGCCTCCGTCAACCATATTATACATATTAGGAGGGGTCATTATGCTAGCGGATCACTCTATTAAGTTGTAGGCCAAAATTTAGTATATTAAAAATATAAATATATATATAAATGAATAATAAATATATTTCATTCATTTTAATTAAAATGTTTGGTCTTCTAAATTAATTTATATATTTTTTTTTTAATTTTTTTATAAAATTAATTTGTTTCAATCAATAAAAATTATTATAAATTATTTTGATTTAATCAATGGAAATTGTTAAATGCTAATCAATTATTGGTTTATTGGTGAAGTTGTTAGGTTCTTGAAAAACCTACTAGAAATCAATTCTTGCCAGTGCAAAGGTCTAAAACATCTTAATAAAAGATGTGTCCACCAAAATTGTCAACAAAATGAAAAAAAAATAACATATTGAATGAATCTTATTACCAATAATATGGAAAAAAATAGTAACATATTAGATGAATCTTATTGATGTTCAAGTTTTGTTCAAACTTTAAGAAGGTTGTACAAAGAACCTGTGAATAAATCTTATTGATGTGAATTGTCAACAAAATGAAAAAAAAACATATTGGATGAATCTAATTACCAACAATATGGAAGAAAGTAGTAACATATTAAATGAATCTTATTAATGTTCAAGTTTTAGTCAAACTTTGGGAAGGTTGTAAAAGCAGTAAGATATTAAATGAATTTTATTAATGTTCAAGTTTTGCTCAAACTTTGGGAAGGTTGTACAGAGAACCTGCAGAGACCACAGTAAGACCAATGAAAATGAACAACCCTATAAAAGATGCGGACAGTGCACCCCCATACGATGACAAAATGTTTCAAATTCATTGCAGACTTTGATCCACCCAACATGATTGTTTCCTTCCATTCCAACATAGCCAATTGCAGTTGCTGCAGAGGCTCCTGACATGATTACCAAAGTCACCACCTGCTTATATCCCAGAAAAGTCAAATTCCATGTCAGGATTAAGCAGTCCTCTAGAGAAATGAAACAAATATCCAATTCCATATGGTACTCCTATGAAAAATAGTTAATAGAAAATAATACTTACGAAGTCAAAGAAGAAAAGCCATTTTCTGGCAGCGAGATAACCCCCGTAGAATTGCTTTTATAATGGAGGACCAGTGATAACAGGGCGTATGTTGCAGCCGTTGCATTAGCCACCATGAAAAACCTGAAAACTTCCACACATCACACAGTGAACAACGGAATTCTTCCAATAGATGTATACGGGCTATATTTTGTCTCGACTTCGTAACTAAGTATTTTGGGGTTCGAATCTAACATCATCTTTGTAGGTAACTTTAATTTTAGTCAAACTCACTTTTAATTTAAACCTAAATTCTCCATCGTAAAATATATATATATAAAACTTGGTACAATTCCCTCACATATGGCTCTCTTTCAAAACAAATAAATAAATAAAATCACATAGTAGAATTGGATCTTTCTCTTTCGGCTTGTATTACTCCCTTTCTTGTTTGTGGGATTGACAAAAATTCTTCTCAGGAAACTAAAGTATGTTTTTGGTGTTAGCTGATATCTTGCTTTTAAACTGAAATTTAAACATTACTATTGATATAATCTAAACATTAATATGAACTACCCAAGTTCATATTAATACATTATACTATTTTTTAATAGAATCCAAGAAAAATACATTATATCTAATAGTGTAGATGCATGTTCTGCATCAATAAGTATATTATACTAATATGAGAATATAATTGAAGGGTTGTGGTTGGATGAACTTATGTATCATGTATTTATATAACAGATTGTTTGTCTTAAAAAAAAAAATTTGTTAGTATTGTTGTTAATATTAATAGAAAATGTAACAATACATTAAGATGTTATCTTTTCTGTTAAAATTGATAGAAAAAATAACAATGGAATGTGTTGTTACTTTTTTAACAAAAAAATGACAGGTCATGGACTTGTAATGTGTTATTACCTTTTTAACAAAACATAACATATATATTCAAAGCAAATGCATGGTAAAACAGTAAATCATAGACATTGCAAGTTACAGGTTACAGGTTTTATACTAGAGTAGACAAGTGACTCAATTTTTTTGTGCAAGTTCAAACTCAACGAGACTAGGCAGCCCATTGACTGAGAATATATATAATGAATAGCATCGATATGATTGACGTAGTCTAACTAGTAAATATAACAAACAACACATTTTAAAAAATTATGAACTTCGTGTTGAGTACCATGATTGTAGTGTAATTGGTAATTTGGTGAGGTTGACAAAACCCATTTTCAACTTGATAAATTGTAAAGTGAGGGTTAAATTTAATCCTTAAATGATTTTTAGAAAGAATAAAACTTTTAATCATGACAGCTTATCTAAAATAGACTATAAGACTGGTATTGTGGCAGCTTAGCAGAAGAAAACTCTTCATTGTCACTTTTAATGGTGTGGTAATGCTAACTTCATAGAATAAGGCGTATTTTAGTAATAACAGTTTAGCTGAAGAAGTCTTTGATACGACGATCTTTAACTAGCACGCATAAATCCATGCAGAGCGTGGGAACCACCAGGTTTGTGTGTATAATTACGATCAGCTCTCTAATAGTTACTCTGCATATTAACCAGCTGAAGGCAAAGATCGAGCTATTTATTAACTCAGTTATATTCCAACAAATATTTTTTTTATAGAATCTTATAATATGTTAAAAGAACTTGGCTAAGCTTTGTCAACCAGACACTCTCTTAAGACGACCGTATCTAAATATGCAGAACTTACAAACACACGAATCCCAACAGATACAAACTTTAACAAACAGATTAAAAGATCATACAAGGTAATCCAAATGTCCTAAGTTCCATTCTTCTTTAATCAAAATAACATTGATTAATCATGCATTTGTTTGCAACTGATGGAAACTAGAAAGCACTGCAACTCTTTAAAACATAAAACAGAGAGCATTGAAAATATCATACGTGAATGCTGGAGAATAATAGTATTTGGCCTGAACGTAGACACCATAAAGGTTAATAGTCTGCTTGTCCAATCCAAGAACAATTGCAGCACACAAAGTGGCTGCTGCAGCCATCAACCTCAAAAAAATCTCTCGACACAGGCCTCCAGATCGATATCCAGAACTAAATTCCATCTCTTTCTCCTTCCTAGCAATTCTAACTACTTCTTCAACTGCTAATATTCATGAAAAGCTGATACTTCCGTGTAAGTGACTTTAGATACATTGATTAAATAGACAACGCTGGTATTGATGTTTAACAATAAATGTCACAAACTTTATGAGTTGTCTAGATAGTTTTGGCACGTCCACGAACATTTTAGAACATATAGATGGTGTGGCTTTTCATTTTTTTATCATTTTCCGGAGAAAACAATCGTGGCTGCTTACTCACCAATAGTACTGGAGAAGACTTTCCGCCATTTTTTGTCCTAATATTTCTAGAGAGAATTTTATTATGCCCAACACTTTTCCAATTATGTTGAAATATTCATTTACATCACAATCAATTATTTTAACGTACCAATTTAGCATTTATGCACCGAACTTAAGACACTGTTAAAATAGTTGCAAACGAGCTTAGACACTAGTTTGGAAGGTGGTCTGTCTGTGTCTATATATATATATTAGTATAAACATATTAAATACCTTTATTTGAAAAATTAGATATATATTAATTTTGTGGTTCTTATTTTTATTTTAAGCATATCACATTGATTAATAATTTTATAACATTTTCTTTATATTTTTTTGTTGTTGGTAACAATTATTTATTAAAAAAAGTCCCAAAATTAAATATATGATGAAAATATTATTATTTTTATTGACTTCTCAAAGTTAAAAAAATCATTTTTAAGTAATGGTCAATTTAATGAAGTGAATTAAATTTGAAATAATTACACCATTAGATCCCGCTTATTACTATTTTAGCGAGATATTACTATGTTTTGATTGATTTATTATAGTTTGAAAAAAATTAAAGTGACACTCAAATAAACGTCAAATATAATATAGAGAATAATAGTTGACACGGTTGCACCATTAAATTTCTTCCTTGTTGCTATTGTAGATGTCTATCGGTATAATAATTTGTGAGTGTGTCAAACTTTTATTAGCATATTCCTCATTTATGGGTTGTTTTTAATTGTATTTTCCTTGTTTTCTTCTAATCTCTCTTTTGGCCCTTCCATGTGTTTTTCAATGGTATGTTGTTTCCCCTAAAATTATACAATCAAAGATTTGTGTCCTCCAAAACTATGTATATAAGGCCGTATGCCCGAAATTGTGTGTATGGTTTTAGGTTGTTTATTGTGTGGACCATTTTGGCCATTATTTGGACCCTTGGGGTTTTTATTCTTCTTTCAAGATGTCTATAAATAGACTCTATAAATGACAGATGCATTAGAGCATTTAAGAGATGCCATTAAAAGATATAGATAAGCGGCCTTATTGTGAGTGTGCAAAAGAAACTAATTCATGAATTTGGAGTAGATATGAAACATTATCTCTTCGTGAAGCATTCATTTTAACATGAAAATTTATATAGAGTGTATACTTGCATTATACTCGATTGCATCATTTAAGAATTTTGTATATTTCATGTGCGGTGTTTTATATCATACACTATTGCTCGACCATGAAAAACACTATAATTATCCTTCACAATAATTTTTTCATAATTTAATATAAACATATAATTATTTATTAAAAATATTATTTTAATATATTCTACTATCATACCCATATATGTCGCCTCACCCTCCTAAGCATCTATGTCGTAAATTTATTAATAATGCCCACATAATATTAGGCACTACAAAACATTTTTTTAATGAGCGACCAACCATTTTCTATGCTTAATTGGTTGAGATTTGTATTCTAAGTGGAATTTATTTGAAAATAATTTTTTTCTCACACAACAATTCTATTTCAAGGTACTTTAAAAATATTGAATTTAAAGTAATTTAATTTATTCAAATCCTTTGATAATATGAAAAAAATTGATTAAATTAATAAAGAAAGGTGGACAATTAGTTAGTTGCCTCTAGATTTTTGTAATGTTTTCATGTCATAGTTGATATATAATTTCACACACATCTAGGGTGATCCTAAGTAAAGCAAGGGAAAAGTAAATAATTATTGTCATTATTGAAATCCATGTTCTTATGGGTAAAAAATGAGAGAAATGTACTCAAAATGGGATGAATGATTCAAAAACAAGCTCCCTAGTAGAGTCACCAAATTTTTTAACGATGAAATTTTCACCGAAAAGTAATTAACATGCAAAATTTTAAGGAACCCCCAAAAACAAAACTTGTAGAAATTGTGGCGAATGTTCTTGTAACTAGTTTCGTAGTTTTGGAAAATCTAGTAATGTCAGCCCTTGATTTAGTTTCAAAAATGGTAAAAAAATAAAAAATACTTGCATATCGAATGGTGAATCAAGTGTTATTTATTTAATTCAAAAACTAGTTTGGCAAATTCCCTCTATCAAATTTTATCTCCGGAAAAAGTTATAAAGTATTTTTGTTTCAATGACACTCACTGACGTTAAGCACTAAGAAGACTAACGAGCTTTGTCAAATATTGACAAAAATAGAGTAGTTTGTGTTTTTTAAATTAAGAATGCTTCTATTAATAATAAAATGTTATGACAGTCACAAAACTAAATAGTAACAACAAGAAAGGCCCCAACAGAGACCAAGCTATGAACAAAAATCAAAATACAAATAAATTAAGAACCAATGCATTTGATTAAGATGGAACAATGTCTGAGAGTATTGTTTCACATAAGACTTCGAAGGCGATCATGTATCTTCACAAGTTATTGTTTTAGTGTTTCACATGTTATTGTTTTATTTTTTACATAATAGAAGAGGATCTACCGGGGCCTCACCCTTGAAATTTAATTATGTGTGTGTGCGTGTGTGTGTGTGTACTACTTAAAGTTACAAAAGATATCTTATAGGAGGAAACAATAGTCTTGACATAAAAACTTACAAATCGACAAAATAGATATACGCTATAGAAGACTATTCTTAATCACAATTCCATATGAGTAAGAGGACCGAGAATAGTGTAGAGAGTAGTTTCTCCTTCCTCTCATGAAATTCCTTGTAATCGTCCATGGCCCGAAATACGTACAAAATTTGATGATGCAGGATGCAAACATCCCCTTTTCAATCAAACTCCTCCATGACGGAGGAGGGCTAGTTAAAACCTTTAGAATCTCAGCCTTCCCTTTGGGCGTGGCCAACCAGTCTTGCATAATTTTTCCACCATAGGGTAATGGTTGTCTTCCTCTTCCCCCAACAATCATAAGTCGAGTTCTACCTCAGTGCAATTTCACACTCACGCTCTCGTTTGAATACCTTGCGTACACCCGTGGCTCCAATATTCCTATTTTCTTTGCCAAATCAAATAGATTTTGTCGAGAATCTTCGTTAGGGCTTGAACCTCCTACCCCATAACCTGTGGTTCATTTTAAGAAGACCCCTTTGAAAAATTAGTTTAGAATTTGTGGCGAATCTCAAAATTGACTTTCGAATCGTTGGCAATTTCTAAAAAAATGTTTTGTGGCAAAGGTGATTTCGTAGAGAGCAATTTTCCCTAGTTTTACAAATTAGGTCGCCGTCGGGCCATGCGAGGGTTGGGTGGGAAGTTGGTCGGGAGGGTTGTTCGGGGTTGGATGGTTAAGGGTTTGGCGAGAGAGTTGGATGAGTGAGGGGTTGGATGACTAAGGGTTGGGTGGGTGGGTTGGATGGGTGAGAGTTTAAATGACTAGGAGTTAGACCGGTGTGTTGGACGGTGAGGGTAAGACAGTAAGGTTGGGTAGGTGGGATGGACGGGTGAGGGGTTAGATGGCTAAGGGTTTGGCGGGTGGTTAGACGGGTGAGGGTTGGATGGGTGAGGGGTTGGACTTATAATGGTTTTGCGGGTGGGATGTATGGATAAGAGTTGGACGTCGTCACGACTAATGGCTGGACAGTATAGTGTTTGGACAAACAAGGGTTGGGTGGGAGGGTTGACGGCTAAGGGTTGGTCGGGTGGGTTGGATGGATAAGGGTTGGGTGGTGATGCCAATGGGTCAGTACAACCAATTAATAATTGGTTGGACGGGATGTTTAATTACATTGGCCGGATTCATTGGTCGGATGGGTTAGTCATCCGCTCAAAATGGGTTGAAACTTGAGCCGGAGCCGCCACGGCCAGCCAATAGTTTTCCACCATGTGTCCTTTGAACATACAGACCCCTATAAATACCCCTACAAGGTTCCTCTATTCCTACACCACATCTATTCGTACACCCAAATTTCAAGCAATACAAAAATTTCAGCAATGGCCAGCACCACATCTATTCCTACACCCAAATTTAAATACAAAACCTCATGTACCAGTTGTAGCTCTACTCGGAGAAAAAGATGCACAAAAGTAATGGCTCAAAAATTAGAAATTATAAGGCTTCCGGTCATGCCCCAATTTGATATTGATACTTCAATCCTTGATTACCTTCTCGCCTCTTACAACGAGAGTGATGGACAATTTTTGTTCTCCTCATGCATCCGAGATGTCGTCAAATTTATTTCACAATTGAACCTGAGGACGTACATCGGTTAACAAGTTTACCATTCAAAAATAAGCCGCCCGTTACTACAAAGGTTGTCCTTACAGACGAAGACAAAAATTTTTTGGAGTCTCATTACAATGTGTAGGTTGATGGTAAGTTTATTATTTTCAAATGATTTTTTTCTTAACATTACTTGACCACCCAAGGCTCTAACATTTTCTTGTCTATTATTACAGCTCCTCTTAATTGTTCATCAAGAGGCCTTCTTCTACAAGGTATTACAAACCAATTCTTTATTACAGTTGCATCACTTTTTCGGCCAAGATTGGATTACAATGCAGATCTACGACATTTTGTATTGTGCGGTTCAATATTTATTAGACACTAAGCAGGTCAACAATTCAATTGGTGCGCTTATTTGTCCAACAAAATAAAAGCAGATGTCTCTCATGCCCATAAAGCCGACCACTCCGATAAATCCAAGATTGTATTCTCTTGTTGCAATTATATTCTTTCTTTCTATTATGAAGCGTTCTATGAAATTCCGCAAGATAAAATTCCAACTGCAATTAATGATCAAATGATTGGTCTCAGTCTTGAAGAACAACATGTAATAGTTACTTTTACAGTTTTACTTGTTATAACGATTTCAAATTCAATATTTTTGAATAAAATAATAATTGTAAGATTTTATTTTGCAGAGAATAATTATAGCTGCAACATCTCATAAGGAGGAAATTGCTAGAGGTAAAGCCCCTCCAGAGGTCTTTGTTGATTCTAACATGGATTCAACAGAATCAACACCAGTAAGAGCTCCTTGTCAAAAGCAACCTAGGGGTTGATATGTGCATCACGTTTACCATCACATTTAACTACATGTATGAATTTATCTTTTTATATAATTAACTAATTCAAACAACTAATATAGATTATGTATGTAGTACTGTATTTTAATATTTCTATTGTTCTTTTCTACATTTATTGTATTAAAAAACTATTGAGTTTGATGATGAAGATCAAACTCATTCCGGGTGTGAAGATCAAAATGTCACGATTGTGTCTTCGTATATGTAAGGTAAATTGTAATGTATAATATTTAGCATGTTTTGTTTCCTTACAATTTTTTAGCATTTACAAGGCCCAACCATATAATGATAATTTTCTAACAATTTGTTGTTTGCTTCATGTAGGTAATATGGCTTTTGGGCACATTCCGCTTGCAAGGAGGCCACCAATACCTCCAACACATATAGTCCAAACAAAATAATATCTTCAGAAAGAATATAAGGTTTCCTACAGAGTCAACTGGAATAGTTCATCCTACAACCACAAAATTTCCTGGACTGTCACTAGGTGGTGTTTTAAGTGTAATGACCACACATCTTTTCAACAACATCGCCCTTGACGAGGAGTATTTGGGCTTTGATAGTGGTGATGCAGACAAGGGTAACTATTTTGACACCCACGATATGATTCAATCTACTCCGCCTCAACCACAACAAAATGTGCATGTAATACAAGGTAGTGACTCTCCTCCTCCTCTAAGAAATGCTCCACAAATAGATGATGAAAAGACACATTTTATATTAGAAAATATGATATCAGATAGTATGGGGGAAAAAATTCAAGAGGTTGTAATGTCTGATGTGGATTTGGTGTGGTCTTGGGAGAGGAGAGCTAAAATTTTGATAAAAGAAATAAATACATGATACCATAATCACACTCAAAGGCATTCATTGTTCACCGTCAAATACAGCCAACCAAAGAAAGCAAGACATTTTGCTAAAAAATCTCACTCGGGGACAATTTCATATACTAATGATTACAATGATGAAATTATAGACATAATGCTAAACAGGTTGGAGAATCTGAATGCTGAAGCACAGAGCTTACTACAATAAATGGGCTAAAGACAAGACAAATGTTTTAATAGAAAATGTAGAAAAAGAAAAAGTTGTTGTGAGTGGGATTTTAGTTTTACATGCAAAATCCTAATATTATAAGCACTAATATATTTTTCATTTTATCTAATAGACTAAAAATTTAATATTTTTGTTTTGTAGGAAAAATATGAAAATTTAAAGAAAGAAGTAGTTGTATTTGAAGCACATTTGAAGAATTCTCGCAAAAGCCTGAATTCATTTGTACAGATTGAAGGAAAAACTCATAGTAATAAATAAACAAAATAATACATTGAGAAGGATAATCAAGGAGCATAAGATGGATCCAAAAGTCTTATTGAAGGAAAAGATAGACGCAGATGCAACACTTTTGTCAGCAGGAGATGTAGTGAGGGAGGAGCAGAATATTCTTGAAAATATCAATACCGCAACATGATATTTTCGGCATCGGGGGTTATAGAAGATATCTTTGTAAATATACATCAAAATCCTCCACCTCTTATGTAAAAAAAAAATCAATCTTCTCCTGCAACATAAAATTAGATATGTGTTGGGTTTCAGAATGGAACATGGGTTGAAACCACAGTTAGGGGACAACAAGTCCCTCCTCTTTAATGGGAGAGGTTCCCTTATTGAAAGTAGGAAAAACAAATGTACAAATATACAACTCTCAATGTTTGGACCCTGATATCTTGGAATGTTTTCATACTTAAAAGATTATCAATCAAAAGGAATGGAAGAATATAGAGATGGGAGAAGGAAGAAAACAAAAATGCTTTTGGGAAATATAGATAGTAGAGTATCTCCCTACTCACATTGAACCAAGAAAATATAGAAAAGGATCAATCACTTCACCACCGCACAAATCAGCAGAAACAAAGTTCTAAAGATTCACACGACTGCAACACAAAGTTTCAAATGAATGTAAACAAATGATCCTTGAATCGAGCAAGGAGAGAGAGGTGTAACAGAGGAAAATAAGAAAGAAAAGAACTTTTGTATTGACTTACTTTAGAATTTACAACTTTCCCGTAAAACCGTAATCTCTTTTACCGTGGCCAAAGCCATATATTTATAACAATTTTTACATCCATACTTTGTCCCCAAGAAAAGAATATCCAAAAGGGATAATGTTTGTTGCAAATCCGCTTTTGGAAAGTGACATGAAACAAACACTCATGAAAATAGGAGGTTCAAAAAGGTGAATATTTCGTCAGTTTGAGCATGATTATTTTAGCAGGGACATCTCATGATTTTCTCCTTCATGTGGTCTTGCCATTTCCACCTTTTAACCACTTTCATAGCACTCAAGTGCTTACTGATAAGTTTTATCCCATTTTATCACGTATGCCCGATAAAATCTATTTTCTGATGATTAAACTTTACACCTCTTTAAACTTATCAATTCGGCTTCAAAACCAATCCAAAACACATCTCATGAAGAAACGACAAGGAATATAGGGAAAAGAATGAAGAATGAGCCATTTTCCGTGTTTTATAGATCTCTGGTTTGTTAATGGTGATAAAAACCAGAAGAGGGCATTTGGCTATCTTTCCCCTCTTTACCTTCAAATTTGGACCCTACACGTGGCGAGATCCAAGCAAGGACAGCCCTGGGGGAGAAATTTTGCATTTCCTGACATCTGGGAGAAAAAGCACATTTTCTCGATTTGCTCCACTCCCCCATAGCTCTGCCAAAGGCCGGACATGTGGCATCATCTGAGTGGCTGAGGAAATGCGGGTCAAAACTGCCATTTGAACTCTTTTAACAAAAAGGCTCAAATTCTCAAAAATCTTCTCGCCTGCTTTGAATTTTCAACATGGACACGTGGCACCATATGATTGGTTGCGGGGATGCACTTCTGCTTTAGACTTTATCTATTTTGAGAAAGGGGAAGAATTCTAACTTTTCCCCAAAAGTCCAGTGCCCCGCCATTGACTTTTCAACATGAACACGTGTCCTTCTCTGATTGGTGTGGGCCTCAGCTTGAAAATTTATCCTTTTGCCATAATGCCTTAGAAAATAAAATGGATCCACCAACCCGAACCTCCGCTGAAACTGCTCCAGCCAATCAAGAGACGGTGGGGATGCGAGGAAAATCTGGCATTTTCCCCAAAATCACCAAAAGTAATAAGTTCACAAAGAAACCCCGCACGTCGCATCCAATGGGAAACAAACGCGTAGCCTCACCTTCCCGAGCAAGAATTTGATGGGGAAAAGAACGTAGAAAGTTGTAGGAAACAGAAAACACCATTTTTGCTCCCGATGAAGGATTTCTTTCTCTGCAAAAGGTTAGAAACAAAAGATGCAAGGTCCCACGCATTCCAACTCATCAAAGGAGAACCAAAATCATTTCCCACCTACTAAAAATAGGTAAAACATTTTAACGGTAGTAGATCATGAGGAAAATGATTAAAAACCCATGGGAAATGAAAACAAGAGTCATGAGGAGTTTAAAACACAAATTTCTTCCATGGCAGGGCTCCAATTTTCACGAATTTAGATTTGAAAAGGTGGGGAAAATTGAGAGGACAACAACTGGCTCCTTCTGGGGATGATTTGGCAGAGGAAAGAGGCAAAATCAAGAACCTTAGAGAATTTTGGGTAATCAAATTGGATCAGTGTCTTAGCCATTGGGTAACGGAGTAAAAAAGAAGCAAAACCAACACGAAGAGAACGTAGAAAGGGAAACAACCAAAACAAAAACAAGGAAAGCAAAAATGCTATATAGAATGTACAGAGGGACCACCAAAACTACTAGGTTTTGAACAACTTCAAAAATTTCCCACTATAAGGAAGTGGGAGAGGAGATCCATCCATGTAGTCCAGGTAAAAGAATTCTCACCAGCAAAATGTCTGATTTTGAAAGGACCGAGCCAAAGGGAATCAAATTTACCATGGTTGCCTTGAGGTTCATGTCTTTTGTCCCAAAGAAGAACATTGTCTCCCACTTGAAAAGTTTTGGGTTTAGCCTTTTTGTCAAACAAAGCTTTTACCTTGAGTTGATGAGTGATATCCTGATTAACCACTTGTAATTTGTCTTCATTCAACTTCTAGAGGTACATAATTCTTTTGTCTAATGAATTGGTAAAGCTGGCATCCTCAATGGCCTTCATCAAATGTAAGGCTAGCAGTTCCAATGTCACTGGAAGCTGAGCTTCAACTCCATATACCACTTGAAAAGGAGACATTCTGCTACGCCCTTAATCATATATCTTATATTGGATGTATATAGCCGACTGTGGCTATCATAACTTCTTATCATTATGTATTTCTTTCATATATGTTATATTTTCATTAGTGGGTCGGCCTTGGTGTTGGCCATAACATAGGAATAGTATATATAGAGGTTAGTAGGTAGTATTTGATCATCATTGGAGCATTTGAGTATTATCATGGTTTGGAGGTTACCCCCTCGAAGTGGCGTGGCTATTCTTATTGCAAATTGAGATCATTATTCTGGAATATTGTGTTATTTGGTGTTATATTTCTGCTCATGATCTGAATTATACAAGTAATTTCATTACAAGTGGTATCAGAGCTTGAACTCGGCCAACACTGCGTCAAACCCTAATTTTGAAGGTTCGTCCATATCTCAACATCAGTAGCGAATTTTTCTGAAAATTTTTTTGGTGTGGTGAAATCAGTCAAGTAAGCTTCCCTCAAAATTTTAATACTTTTTGACTTGTTTTGCAAAATTTATAGCGGTTTTATGTTTTTTCATAATTCGGCTACATAGGGTGCAATTTGTGGAATTTTTCAAATTTATTTACATTTCCAGAAATAAGATTAAAAATTAGTTTGAGTTCGTTCTTTGATTTTTATAAAATTTTGCCGAATTCCTATTGAAATCTGAAACCCTAAATTTCGACCTTGATCCTTAAATCTTACCATTTTGGGGCATCATGGCTAGGCCTTCGACAAGAGGAAAAAAGAATCCCATCACTCCGGGTAAAACCCCTGATAAGGATGAGATAATAGTTGAGGAGTTAGAGTCAGAAGGGGTATCTACAGAGTCCTCAGGGTTAGGGTTTACTTCAACTGACCATAAGGTCACTATCTCGAGTTCGAGTCACGAAACCTCAAGGTAGAGTGGCCAAAGAAAAAGATGTAGAAAAGATTGACAACGATTGGAGGATTTCATTCAACAATTTATCTACAATATCATGGTTCATCATATCATTCCTAATGAGCCACAACTCAATCATACTCATATTAACCATGGTGGATCTTTAGGTCAAAGTAATAGACAAACTAGCCAAGGTGGATCTGCAAACATGACCAATCCAAATACAAACACTCTACAAGCCCGTAACATGTTTCCAAAAGTGGAAATGCATAAGTTTGATGGAAAGGATCCACTCAATTGGATTAACCAGATGGATAATTTCTTTGATCTTCATCGATTCCATCGGGAAAAAAGGTTACCATGGCATCATCAGATCTCGGAACCCGACCAATTCATTCGTGGTATCGATGGTTATGTGCTCAAAGGAAAAGAGTGGCCTCAATGTTACATGGATGGTATTCACCAAGAGTTGCAATTAAACTATAGTTCTAGTGTGTCGAGAATTATTTCATCCAATTAGCAAAGCTCGCACAAATAGAACACTTCAAAGATTACATCCATCAATTCCAAAACCTTTCCTTACGAGTGGAAAATATTCCCAAGATAATTTGAATGACTTATTTCTTGGGGTCTTAAAGAACAAATTGAGACTGAGGTGCGTATGTTTAATCCTCATAAGGTTTCAGACTCTATGATCATGGCACGTAGGGCAAAGGAAAAATTTCTTTCAAGTCGGAAACAAACTGTCAGTACTATCAGAGATCGTAGCACCCTTCCACCATCATTCCCTCGGCCAATGAGACTGACACCTCAACAAATTGAAGAAAAGAGAGCCAAAGGGTTATGTTTTAATTGTGACAACAAATTTGGACCAGACATAAGTGTGCGGAAAAGAAGTTGTTCTACATTGAGGGACCTACTGAAGAAGAAGAAAATGAAGAAGATGAAGAGGTAGAGCCAAAGGAGGAATTAGGAGATTCCCAACCAACAATATCATGCCATGCAATTTCTGGTATTAGCACTCCCCAAACTCTCAAAGTAGTTGGATTCTTAAAAAAACAGAGGGTAACAGTATTGATTGATTCGGGAAGTACTCATAATTTCATCAATCATAAGTTAGCGGTACGCTTGAACTGCTTTGTTTATCCAGCTCCAGAATGTCAAGTCATGATTGCTGATGGGAAAACTGTTAGTTGTTCAGGAAAATGCCATAACATTAATCTCACCATGGGAGATTACTTGCTAACTAGCAATATGTATGCCATTGCCATGGGAGGAGCAGACATTGTGTTAGGAGTTCAATGGCTTACCACCTTGGGAACCATTGAAATGAATTTCCAAGAGTTGTTCATGCAATTTCAGTCAGAAGGGAGGAATTTTAAACTAAAAGGACTAAGAGAAAAATCCCCAAATGGTAAGTTCTCATCAGATGCAAAAATTGCTTAGAAAGGGTGCAGAAGGGTTTGTGGCACAACTATTTTCATTGAAGCACATCATTCCAATACATTTATACCCGCAGATATGCAAGCATTTATAGATGAGCACTCGTGGGTTTTGAGAAATGCCCAAGGGTTTGCCTCCGAAAAGAGACCATGACCATGCCATCCAGCTAGTACCAGGGAGTCAACCACCCAACATCAGACCTTATAGGTACCCCTATATGCAAAAGAGTGAGATTGAGAAGATAGTTCAAGAGATGTTAGAAGCAGGACTTATTCATCATAGTCAAAGTGCTTACTCTTCTCCTGTAGTGATGGTACGGAAAAAAAAGATGACAATTGGCGCATGTGTCCAGATTACAAGGAACTCAATAAGTACATAGTTAAAGATAAGTTTCCTATTCCTAGTAATTGATGATTTGCTAGATGAGTTACATGGTGTTATTTACTTTACAAAACTTGATCTTCGTTTCGGATATCATCGATTAGAATCAAGGATGAAGATATTCATAAAACAACCTTCAGGACACATGAAAGGACACTATGAGTTCTTGTAATGCCTTTTGACTAACAAATGCACCATCTACATTTCAAAGTTTGATGAATTCAATATTTAAGCCATTTCTTCGAAAGTTTGTTTTAGTGTTCTTTGATGATATATTAATCTATAGTAAAACATGGGAGGAACACCTGCATCATGTAAATAAAGTGTTGGAAACTCTCGAACAACATCAACTTTATGCAAAGCCTTCTAAGTGTTCTTTTGGTGTCAAGGAGGTTGAATATTTGGGTCATATTGTCTCTTATGAAGGTGTTAAAGTGGATCCTAATAAGATAAAGGCCACGCTTGAGTGGAAGGTTCCCAAAACCCTAAAAATCTCCGAGGATTTTTTGGGCTTACAGGTTATTATCATAGATTTGTAAGGAATTATGGCAGCATCGCAGCACCACTCACAAACTTTATTGAAGAAGGACTCTTTCCATTGGAATGAGCAAGCTACTATGGCCTTTGAGAAGTTGAAGGAGGCCATGTGCACCACTCCAGTTCTAGCCACCCCGCATTTTTCAAAACATTCATTGTTAAATGTGATGCTTCAGGGTAGGGTATGGGGGTAGTACTCATGCAAGAAGGGCGACCCATTGCCTTCGAGAGATGCCAATTCAAAGGTAAGAATATCTCTAAACCAGTTTATGAGAAAGAAATGTTAGCAATACTTCATGTAGTGAAGCAATGGAGACCATATCTAATGGGAAGACATTTCAAAGTAAAGATAGATCGTGATAGTTTGAAATACTTCTTAGAGCAACGCTTATCATCGAAGAACAACAAAATGGGTCTCAAAAATGTTGGGGTATGATTTTGAGATAATATACAAGAAAGGGAAAGAGAATGTAGTTCATAATGCTTTATCTCTAAGGATGAATCTACCCGCATTGTTGTATGCCATATCTCAGACATGGAGGATTGGATAGAGGATGTAAGGTCCGAATGGAAAATGACCCGTACATAAAATCTCATTCAAAATCTCCAACAAGATCCAAACATGTCAAAAAAATTTATGGAAAGGAGATGTTTTATGGTATAAAGATAGATTATATCTATGTAAGAATTCAATCCTTAAAAATAGGGTTCTATCTGAGCTCCATGCTTCTCCAATAGGGGGTCATTCTGGCTTCTTAAAGACTTATCATCGAATCAAGCATGATTTTTTTTGGGAAGGGTTAAAAGGAGATGTACAAAAGTTTGTGGCAGAATGTATGGTTTGTCAAAGAAAATAAGGGCGAAACAATTAAGTCCCGAGGTCTTTTACAACCTCTATCTATTCCTAGCCAGAGGTGGGAAGAGGTGTCTATGGACTTCATCACAGGATTGCCTAAATCAGAAGGTAAAAATGTAATCATGGTGGTGGTGGATAGACTCACCAAATATGCCCATTTTTGTGCTTTATCACATCCATTTGTTGTGAGTACAAAGAGAACGGCCTTCGAGGATACAATTCTGAAGCTACATGGGACACCAAAGATTATAGTAAGTGATCGAGACCCTATCTTTACTAGTAATTTTTGACCGACTTGTTCTCATGCTTGGGCACACAACTAGCTCGTAGTTCCTCTTATCATCCCCAAATCGATGGGCAAACAGAGGTGGTAAACAAGTGCTTGAGGGATATCTTCGTTGTTTTACATCGATAAGCAAGCGAGATGGGTCCAATGGTTTCCACCGCGTAATGGTGGTATAACACCTCCTTTCATACTTCATCTAAAATGTCTCCTTTCTTGGCATTATATGGGTATCATCCACCATCTATCACTTCATCTTTGAGAGTCCAAACAAAGGTTCGAGCAATTGAAGAACATATTCAACACCAACAAGAGGTGCTTTGTAGTCTCAGGAGAATTTGGCCATGTCACAAAACCGCATGAAGTAAAGAGAGACCAACATCGCAGTTGAAAGACATTTTGAAGTCGGTGATTGGGTTTTTGTGCGTTACTGACCATATAAGCAAATGTTCTTCAAAACAACACTAAAAGGATAACAAGATTTCACCTAAATATTATGGTCCTTATCAAGTGTTACAGAAGATTGGCAATGTAGCATACAAACTAGAACTTCCTCTAGCTACTCGAATTCATCTAGTCTTCCATGTATCTTGCCTAAAGAAGGTAATTGGATAT
The DNA here is from genome assembly GCA_018340775.1 of Taxus wallichiana var. yunnanensis. Classification (NCBI taxonomy): domain Eukaryota; kingdom Viridiplantae; phylum Streptophyta; class Pinopsida; order Cupressales; family Taxaceae; genus Taxus; species Taxus wallichiana. The sequence goes on from CM031241.1 coordinate 222,920,547, forward strand.
ATAATATCAACCCAGAAAGTGTTACCAGAGCTTGATGAAGAGGGCGAATCATCCTAGAACCATAATGCATCCTTCAAACATGCACTAAGCGATTGAGGACAAGGGTCATCACCGAGTATTTGATCAAGTGGAAAATCTAGACAATGAAGACGCAACTTGGGAGGATGCAAATTTCCTGCAGAAGATCCAGATCTTCTCAACATTGGGGACAATGTTGCTTCAAGGGGAGGGGCATGCTACGCCCTTAATCATATATCTTATATTGATGTATATAGCCAACATGGCTATCATAACTTCTTATCATTATGTATCTCTTTCATATATGTTATATTTTCATTAGTGGGTCGGCCTTGGTGTTGGCCATAACATAGGAATAGTATATATAGAGGTTAGTAGGTAGTATTTGATCATCATTGGAGCATTTGAGTATTATTGTATGGTTTGGAGGTTTCCCCCTCGAAGTGGCGTAGCTATTCTTATTGCAAATTGAGATCATTATTCTCGAATATGGTGTTATTTGGTGTTATATTTCTGCTCATGATCTGAATTATACAAGTAATTTCATTACACATTCCAATGGCTCTCTTAGGTGTAAACCTATCTCGCCATATAAAGCATCATATAGTTTCTTATGTCAATTTCTCTGAGAGTCATTAACAAGCTTCCAAACAATGGTGACCAAGTTCTTGTTAGTTGATTATGCTTGCCCATTCCCTTGGGGATAGTAATCTGAAGAGTGAGAAAGGGAAATTCCATAGCCATAGAAATCCATCATTTCATTGAGAGAAAAATTGGAAGCATTGCCACAATAACAATCTTGTTTGGTATCCCAAACCTTATTAAGATGTGCTCCTTGATGAAGTTACATACTACTTTAGAAGTAGTACTTTTAACTAGAATGGCTTCCACCCACTTGGTGAAATAATCAGTGGCATTCAAAACATGGGTATGCCCTACACTTGAAGGTGGATTGAGTGTCCCAATGAATTCCAAACCCCATTTTTGAAAAGGTTCCTCAATCACTACTGGTTTGAGAGGTAAAGTAGCTAATTTGGGTCTTCCAACAAAGGTTTGACATGCTTCACACTTGCCTACCCACTTTGATGCATCTTTGAACAAGGTAGGCCAATAATATCCAACACAAAGGATTTTGTGGGTTATGACAGCAGAAGAGAAATGACCTCCACAGGCCTGATCATGAAAATCGAGAACAACTTCCTTTGCTTCTCTTTGTCAACACATTTTAAAAACCTTCCATCTATGCCTCGTTTGAACAATGCATTTTCCCACAACACATATTGGGTAGACCTTAATTTGATGGCTCTCTTTTCCTTGGAACTCAAATGGGATGGACATTCTCCATAAGTAATAAAGTGTGCAATGTCAACGATACCATTCATCAATTGAGCTAAGGAAAAGAACAACAGGGATATCAACTTCCTCCTTAGACAATTTGGCATCAGCTCCTTCAGCAATAAGTTCACATAATCCCTTTCCTCGAACTAGCTTCTTGGTGGGTTTGATGTCAAGATCATATTCTTGAACTTTGGCTACCCAATTGCCTCTCTTGGTTCCAAATTCTTGTTGTGTAAGAATGGATTTAATAGTTGTATTAGGCACAAGCACAATAGAATGAGAGTTGAGGATGTAATAAAAAAATTTCACACTTTGACTACCACAAAATCATGTTTCTCCATCATGGTGTACTTAATCTGATGGGATTTCAAAATATAACTCATGAATTCTATGGGGAGTTCATGACTTTCAACATTCTCCGGGTTAACACAACAGCTAGAGTACTTTCAATGGCATAGCAATAGATAATGAAGTCTTTGCTATAATCAGGGCATGCCAAGATTGGAGTCTTTGTTATATCTCTCTTGATGTCTTCAAATGTAACCTTTCCTTCAGAGGACCAACCAAAAGTCTGCTTCCCTTTCATCATGTGGGCTATGTTCAAAGTAAGTTTAGAAAAATTAGGTATGAATCTTCTTAAGAAGTTGATCTTGCCAAAGAAAGAGTGCACACCCTTCTTGCTTGTGGGGAGAGGGATTTGCTGAATCATTTGGACTCTTTCTAGATCAATTTTGATTCCCTCCTTAGAGACAATGTGTCCCAATAATTTTCCCTCGGTGACACAAAAGACATATTTCTTGGGATTCAAGGAGATTCCATGCTCTCTACACTTTTGGAGAACAATTTCAAGGTGTTGGAAATGATCAGCTCTGGTTTTTGAAAACACAATCAGATCATCAAGATATACAACTATGCATTTTCCTTGAGACTGCCAAAGGCCAGGTCCATTGCCCTTTGAAAGGTGGCACTGGCATTGATGAGGCCAAAAGGCATTCTCCTATAAGAAAAGGTGCCCCAAGGAGTGGTAAAGGCAGCCTTATGCTGATCTGGCAAAGCACTTACTTCTACTTGATTATATCCTGAGAACCCATCAAACATGGATAGCATTTCTGAACCTGTAACATCCTACAACACTTGATCCATTACGGGAGAGGATAATTATCCTTCAAAGAGGCTTGATTCAAGTTCCTAAAATCAACACAAATCTAGATCTCACCATTCTTCTTCCTGACAGGCACAATATTAGCAATCCACATTGAATGGTGAATGGGGAAAATGATCTTAGCCTTCAATAACTTTTGGATCTCTTGAAAAATTATATCAGCAATTTTAGGGTTATACTACCTCTACTTTTTCCAAAAGGGCTTGATCCCAAGCTTTAGAGGAATGAAATGTTGCATCTCTTTTGGTTGAAAAGATTTGAGATCATCATAAGAATATGCAAGAACATCAGCATACCTTTTCAACAGATTTTCTACTTTCTTCCTCTCCTCTTGTGTGCAACACTTTCCAATGTTTACCAACGCATAGGTTTGTTAAGACTCCTATGTTTATCTTTTCATAGTTAGCAGATTGTTGAGCTCCTTTGGAAGCTTTGGACTTGATGTACCCATCATGTTTATCAAATAACTCTTCCAAACTTACCAGTCCTTTAGGTATCTTATTACCTTTTAGTTTTATGCAGCCATCATGATCCATTTCTTCTTTGATATCTCCTTCATTTGGAGGCACACACTCTCTAGGAAGATTCCCACCTCCTTCAAAGTACACTGATCAAAATTATCTTTGAGTTCAAGGAAGGAAAGCAAGTGTTGATCATCATTAAAGACCTACCAGTTGTTTGCATTGTTAGGCACACTAGGCCTATGAATCATCTCAATGGTGAATTTATCTTGGGAGAAATCTGGATGAGGGATCAAGAGACCCCGAGACAACCAAGGAATCAGCCTTGGTGTTCCTTTCCCTTGGCATGGCTTCAATTGAAAAGGCATCAAGGAACTCAATGGAATCCCAAAACAGGTTCACGTAATGCTTCAATATTCTTTCTTCACCCGATAGAGCTTTCGACTGCTTTTACAATCATCTCTACATCTCCACGAGCAAGGAGATTCTTGATCTCCATCTCTTTGTCATGCTCAAACCAAGGATGAGATCTTCATACTCAGCTCTATTATTTGTGTTTTCGAATCGAGCTTGAAAGAGAAAGGGTGAATTTTCCCTTCAGGAGAAATAAGCACCACACCAGCTCCAGAACCACCGAGGAGCAGATTCCATCAAATTCCAAGGTCTAAACGCCATTAGGATCAAGAAACACATCCTTAGGATGGTTAGCCTCATCTTGTGACATGATCATGTAATACTGTGACCAATGTTTACATAAAGTATTTTTGCCTTTGGGTCATCTATTTTTGCACAATATATTCAATTTGTTTCTCAGGAAGTAGCTTCTTCATTTTCCCATTCACAGGAATAAGAGCATGTGACCAATCCATCATGATTTATCCTCCCAAATTTTTGCAAAAATCACTACTCAACAAAGATGTCGTAGTAGGAAGGGGGAATATCAGCTACCAAGATGGTGGCTAAACCTCTCTTCTCTGGCAGAGCATCAAAGGCTACTTGTGCATCCTTGATCCTTCTAACCAATGGTACTTCTCTACTTTCCATTGAGTAACATGAGCCAAAATCATGGGTTAGGGTTAAGCCTAGGGCATGAGCTACCTTAGCAGGCATCACATTGTCTGAAGCACCAGAATCAATAACACAATTGTTGAGTTTGTGGCCAGCTATGAGGAGGGTGACATAAAATGGTTCGATCTTCCCATCAGATGAAGTGACTACTACCACAAGGCTGGGTTGAGGTGAAGGAGATGGAGTGGGCAAGAGACCTTTGGAACTAGGGGATGAAGGCTTGGATTTGGAGTTCACAAAGTCTACCATCTTAGCAAAGGCCTTGGGATGGGTTTGGTAGAATTCAGCCTCTGAGATTTGGATCTTAGTTTTCTTAAGATGGTCAATAATGTCAAAAGAACCAGAGGTAGATGGAGCATCATTGATAGGAGTAGATGAAACTTTTGACTTATCAACTCTATCATTTGAAGGGCAAGAAGCTTTAGGAGCAGAAACAGAGGAGGAAGGAACAACAAAACCTACCTTGGGTGTGGAAGAAGTTGGAATAGGAGCTCCTCTCCTTGCAATCACTGGAATGGTTGTAGGAGGTTCCTTAGATCTTTTAGCAGGCTGCACCACTTTCTCCTTCTTATTGGCTTGCTCACGAGTCATGACAACATATGATTCATTATTCATCTTTATGACTCTTTCTTCATAATCATCCTCTTCATCTATACCTTCAATGGTGAGAAAATGGACATGAGATCCATTCAACTCTTATAATTCTTCATCAGCTTCCTCTTCATGTTCTTCACATATTTCATCCTCTTCCTCATCATCAGGCTCCAACACTTCACATGTTGCATTGATTGGAACTTTAACAGGTGGACCTTCAATTTCCAGTCTGGTCTAAGTAGAGGGCAACCGATTTTTGGGTTGAAAATTCTTCCTAGGAACATCCTGATAAGGAGCATGTTGGGTGAACTACTTCTTGAGGGAAATAAGATCATTAGCAAGTTTCTGTACCAACTAATCTGCACTAGCTCTAGGAGAAGATGTGGAAGAAGGGGATGCTTTGGATTTGGATGAATCTCTCCTTAGCTTGTCAGACATGATCAGATCATCTTCAACACTAACAACAAATCTCTTATCAGCATCCAAGGTGGCAAGATTGGCTCTCCTAAGTGCATAGCTCACTTCAGGAAATTGGGCATTAAGGAAGAAACATCTCTGAATCTGATCCACATGGCGTGTGTTTAGTGGGATCTTGTTAACCAACCTGTTGAATTTGGCCACAAATTCCCTCATGGGCTCATGTGACTCTTTCTTGATTTGAGAAATCTGGGCCAAGAGGGCATGCACATCCTCAAGCATGTTTGAAACATTGCTCAAACTAGGTTGTCATGGTGTCCCAATCGGTGATGGATCCAGCAAGGAGATGATAAAACCAATCAACAACATTATCTTGCAATGTCTCTACAAAAATTCTAATAGATATATCTTCATGTTCAACCCCGAGAACACCACAAGCAACAATGAAGGCCACAATATGTTCATCTGGATGAACCTTCCCATCACCTCTGAATTTAGGGAAATTATTTCTATTGCCTCTAGGAAATTCATGTAATGGCTAGGGAAGAGCAAGAGGCCCAACCCTTTGGCCCCAAGGCAAATGAGCTACCATCCTTGGAAAGATTATTTGGAGAGGAACTAAAACACCAACGAGAATCAAAGCATGTAAAATAGGACTGATTTGATCTTGAGGGATGTCACTCCTAGAAGTTTTGTCTCTAGCAGGAGGAGTGCTTACAAATCTTGTTCCTCTTCTTTTTCTTGATGAAGAAGGGAGGGAGAAACCTTGATGATCCAAAATTTGGAAATGAGGGTCTTCTTCCCCAAGGGTTCTTCTACCCTGAGTGTATCTTGGAGTCGCCAGATCAAAGATGATCAAGAAGTTGTTATTAAAACTTGGAATCCATTTACAAATAATTCCCCAGAGTTGCCAAAAAAATTTGGGTTTCAGAATGGAACATGGGTTGAAACCACAGTCAAGGGACAACAAGTCCCTCCTCTTTAATGGGAGAGGTTCCCTTATTAAAAGCAGGAAAAACAAATGTATAGATATACAACTCTCAATGTTTGGACCCTGATATCTTGGAACGTTTTCATACTTAAAAGATTATCAATCAGAAGGAATGGAAGAATATAGAGATGGGAGAAGGAAGAAAACAACAATGCTTTTGGGAAATATAGATAGCAGAGTATCTCCCTACTCACATTGAACCAAGAAAATATAGAAAAGGATCAATTACTTCACCACCGGCACAAATCTGTAGACACAAAGTTCTAAAGATTCACACAGACCAGAACACAAAGTTTCAATTGAATGCAAAACAAATGATCCATTGAATCGAGCAAGGAGAGAGAGAGAGAGAGAGAGTGTAACAAAGGAAAATAAGAAATAAAAGAACTTTTGTATTGACTTACTTCAGAATTTACAACTTTCCCAGAAAACCAATCCCTTTTTCCCATGGCCAAAGCCATATATTTATAACAATTTTTTTACATCCATACTTTGTCCCCAAGAAAAGAATATCCGAAAGGGATAATGTTTGTTGCAGATCCACTTTTGGAAAGTGACATGAAACAAACACTCATGAAAACAGGAGGTTCAAAAAGGCAAATATCTCGTTAGTTTGAGCATGATTATTTTAGTAGGGGACATCTCATGATTTTCTCCTTCACGTGGTCCTGCCATTTCCACCTTTTAACCACTTTCATAGCACTCAAGTGCTTACTGATAAGTTTTATCCCATTTTATCACGTATGCCCGATAAAATCTATTTTCTGATGATTAAACTTTACACCTCTTTAAACTTATCAATTCAGCTTCAAAACCAATCCAAAAACATCTCATGAAGAAATGACAAGGAATACAAGGAAAAGAATGAAGAATGAGCCATTTTTCGTGTTTTGCAGAGCTCTGGTTTGTTAATGGTGATAAAAACCAGAAGAGGGAATTTGGCTATCTTTTCCCCCTTTTACCTTCAAATTTGGACCCTACACATGGCGAGATCCAAGCAAGGATGGCCTTGGGGAGAAATTTTGCATTTCCTGACATCTGGGAGGAAAAACACGTTTTCTCAATTTTCTCCGCCCCCATGACTCCCGAAAGGCCAAACACATGGCATCATTTGAGTGGCTGAGGAAATGCAGTCAAAACTATCATTTGAACTCTTTTAACAAAAAGGCTCAAATTCTCAAAAATCGCCGGCCCGCTTTGACTTTTCAATGTGGACACGTGGCACCATATGATTGGTTGCGGGGATGTGCTTCTGCTTTAGAATTTATCTATTTTGAGAAAGGGGAAGAATTCCATCTTTTCCCTAAAAAGTTCTCCCCCACCATTGACTTTTCAACATGAACACATGTCCTCTCTGATTGGTGTGGGCCTCAGCTTGAAAATTTATCCTTTCGCCATAATGCCTTAGAAAATAAAATGGATCTGCTGACCCGAACCTCTCGCCAAAACTGCTCCATCCAATCAGGGACTGGTGGGGATGCGGGGAAAATATGGCATTTTTCCCAAAATCACCAAAAGTAATAAGTTCACAAAGAAACCCGCCCGACCGCATCCAATGGGAAACAAACACGTAGCCTTGCCTTCTCGAGCAAGAATTTGATGGGGAAAAGAACGTAGAAAGTTGCAGGAAAAGGAAAATGCCATTTCTGCTCCCGATGAAGGATTTCTTTCTCTGCAAAAGGTTAGAAACAAAAGATGCAAGGTCCCACGCATTCCAACTCATCAAAGGAGAACCAAAATCATTTCCCACCTACTGAAAATAGGTAAAACATTTTAACGGCAACAGACTGAGGAAAATGATTAAAAACTCGTGGGAAATGAAAACAAGAGTCATGAGGAGTTTAAAACATGAATTTCTTCCATGGCAGGGCTCTAATTTTCACGAATTTAGATTTGAAAGGGTGGGGAAAATTGAGAGGACAACAATATGTTAGTAAAGTTCACCATGTGACAGGTGTGTTGTCACAATTCTGACACTGACATAGGAATTAAAAGATAGTGGCCAACCCTTTTTTAGTTTTTATTCCGTGTGGCAGATGTAAGGAAAACTATGATTTAGAATCATAGGAAGAAAAGAGGATGACCTCGTAATGTGTCCTTATATGACAGAACTTGTCCAGAAGCTTTGATATGTTATGACAACCCCTTTTTGGAATTGTATTGGCCAACAATGCTTTATGAATTTGTACTTTTCTTCATAAAGTAATCTGCCACATGAGAGAACTATTTCAAGAGTACTTTGGAAATTGGAATTGTACAATGTAACTATATGTTAATACAAATGATGTTTCTTTTCTTTGTTTACGTAAATGTTGCTTAAATTTACTTGATTTTGTTTGTTTAAAATATTTATGTTTCTGATTTCTTGCAGATGTAAAATAAATCAATTAACAGATATAAAAGACAAATATGTCCTTATTTCAGTCTAAAAACCAAATATAAAAAACAAATGGGATAATTGAAAATGATAGTGACATTGTTCCAATGGCAATGGATCAAATAAAGACAAATATAATATTGCATTTATTGAAATTTGTAATCTCTGTATGAAATACATCAATACTTATTACATCAAATTATTGTAATGAAATCTATGTGAATTGGAACAGTCCTGGAGCAACACTTTCATTTGTGTCTTGGAAATCAACTGTAGCATGATCTGTGGATGTGTCTCGATCCCCTGGGTCAGGCAGAATATTACTAACTCCTCTTCTTTCTACTAGTGAATTCCATAATGCGAGTGCTCTATCATAAGGAAAAGACTCCACTGAGTAACGTGATACATACAATCTCGAGACAAATTTCTAGATTCCTATCCAATCTATTTCAAACTTTTGAATTTAAAAAGGATAGTGCACTAAAAACCCTCTCATCTTCCACAAACCTAAAATCATTGTTTGAAAAATCTCATACAACTTAATATACTCACTCAAATCTCTCACTTAGAATACTACTGGAACAAATATCCTTCCAAATCCTTTTCATGGCACCATAATCCTGTGGGTTTTGTAGAAGCTGAACTTGTCGTATCATAGTATTAGCAAAATCCATTGACTAGGAACTAAGTATTTTTCTTTGTAAAATACCTTCTACAAAAACTTCGTTTATCTCTTCAGTCTTAGAGAAATGGTTAGTTAGATCACTCATTTTTTTGACAAATAAAGGACTGGCAGATGTATAAGGTTTTCCACCTAACGAATTCTAAAAATGTGGATTTACAACTCCCATTGCTTCAAGTATTTTATCATTTTTGAATCTTTCCCAGATCTCTTTAGCTAACGATTCAAAGATCTTTCTCAACTTATTCCTAGTTTCCATTAATACTACATCATATAAATTTTGTGTCACTCTTACTTCTTCTATTTATGAGTTAGCCATATCAACTCTTTTTGGAACGTATGAAGTGGAATCTATTTTCCATGTGTTGTTATACACAGATGATCATGTATATTGTATTTTAAGAAGCACATGGGATTTTTCAAAATTTTCAATGCATTCTAGTTTTCAAAAGCAACACCACGAAAACTCATGTCATAAATAGATAAAGTTTCTAGACTCTAGAAAATACGTCTTATCAGGTCTTATGAAGTCTGTAATGTAGAAAGAATGATCTTGTGCATGCTTCATTAAAATATTAAGCTCCCTCAACATGGGAAAAATACCGCAGAGTGTGAGTAAATTTTATATATATGTTAGACGACACAATAGATCTTTAGCTTTATCTACATCCTTGTGGTATTTATACATAAATCCTGTCAATGAAGGATATTCATCAAATATTCTATAGGCAGGTTTATACATAGATATCCATCTGGTATCTACATCTTTGAGAAGTTTTTTTCCCTCTTTCAGTCCAATAGAAAATTTCTGAAATTCTAAAAATCTCTTAGGACTACTAGAATAATAAGCATGCAAATCACGTATCATTTCCTCCACTTTAGCTACATTTTCAAATGTTCTCACAATTTTGTAAGCGAGATTCATTCTATGAGCCATGTAATGGACAACAACCATATACGAGTAAAAGTTGTATGAAGTCTAACAAAAAGACCATTTTTGGCTCCTCGCATTACAAATGCATCATCGGTTCTAACACAAACTAATTTTTTTGTAATGGAAAATTCATCCATTCCGACGATATCCTTTTGATTTGACACCACCAATTTATAAATATTTTTGGAATAGCAATTCTCAGTCATTTTATGAATCTTAAGAGGTATGGAGTTCTTATTTCATTAGCAAACGTGTAAACATGAATACAAATCCATGAATTATTATCCACTGTAGAAACCTCGTCTATTGAAAGGGAAATATAGTTTTCCTTTTGAACACACAGTTTCAAATCCTCCTTTTCTACCAGAGATAGAAATTTTGCAATTTCCCAACAGTTGGTCTCGACCAATTAGATTGAGGAATGTTCTGTAGACCAATAACATGATACATAATTTTATTTTCTCAAATCTAACATCGGTCTTCCCCTTTTCATTATATGGAATACGGTAGCAAATTGAATACTCTTTGCATGCATTTCTGCCTCCATAGCATTTCTCAATCTTGCTACTATGGTCCCACCTTTTTCATTTACATATTTCATACATTTTTGTTCCTTTTCATATTCTTCTGTGTATTTGACATGTAGACAATCTTTTGCATCTTTCCATTTATGTGTTCTAACTATGCTGCCATCCTTTTACTTTTGGGAAATGTATATTTTCCCACAATGCTTTTCAATTATGTCCAGTTTGAGTTGCATCGTGTGATCCTTCCCCTATTTCCAACCACATATTTTGCATCGACATTGTTTTGGAACATCATTATAATTTTTAGTGTACACAGTTTCAATAAACAAATATTTACAGCCCATTCGAATCGAATTTGCTTCCAATTGTCCAATTTGTTCTCTTTCTTCAAATTTTTCTTTTTTTCTTGGGGTTCAAATTATGTATCTGGCTATCAGTAGGAATATTTGGATTCTCATGTCTCCTTTTCTCGGAAACGAGACCTTAGATTAGAAGCTTCCTCTGTTGGTGTATCATGAGAATTCGATGAATTTTCTTATACTTCTATGTCATCAAGGGACGGAATGTTTTCCTCAACATATAATGGATCATCGATATCTTTAAATTGATTATTTTGTGAAGGAATTTCTGAAACGTCTACATATAATTCTATAAAATTGTTACATATATAGTATTAATTTTATCTATAGTTAAATTTTTACACGAGTACAAACTACAAAGAGTTCCAAGAACAGTATGAAAAACATAATTATTAAATATTGTAAGATTAAATAACCTATAAATAGCACATGCCACATACCGATATTTTCAGCTGATGCAAAAACCCCCTTCATTTTTTGTGATTTTCCAAAATAGTCAAGCAAAGTATTTGCACCTTTTTTGAACTGGCTGAATTTGTAACCTTCTTACCCTGATTTCTAGTATCCATGACTACTTAGGGATGACTCTTATGTTTGAAGGCTATGAGATTGGATGGTTTAGGGTTAGACAAAGATTGGTTGGATGGTAAAGGGTTGGATGACAAAGCATTAGACGGCCGAGGGGTTTGATAGCTCACAACCGAGAGGTTGGATGGCTAAGTTGATGGACACTTATGGGTTAGATGACTAAGGGTTGGACAGGTTTAGGGATTGGAAACTTGGACAAATCGGGGTTGGAAACTAGACAACTAAGGGATTGGACGAGTTAGAGGTTGGATGGCTTGGGGTTGGAAAATCGAGTTGGATAGCTAAGGGGTTAGACAGCCTTGGGTTGATAACTAAGGGGGTTTGACGAGTTAGGGGTTGGATAGCTAAGGGGTTGGATGGCTAAGGGTTGGATGGATTAGGGTTGTACATATCAAAGTTAGACGGATCGAGTTGGATAGATTAGAGTTGATGACGGATCGAGTTGGATGGATTAGAGATGGAAGGATCATATTTGGATGGCTAAGGGGTTGGAAGGCTCATATTTCAGCTTTTGGATGGCTCGGGGTTAGATGGCTCAGGGTTGGATGGCGAGGATCGGATGGCTTAGGGTTGGACGGCTAAGGGTTGGATGGCTCAGATTTTAGTGTTGGACAACTGAGGGTTTGCTTATGTTTATTTTGGTGAATATGCACATGATATGATTCAAAATGGTGGTGAATTACATTCATAAGATCTTATATATGTGTAAAATCTAGACAAAACAAATAGTATAAGGAACATGTCAGTCAATTTTTTTGGCGAATGAGTTAGCTGCAAATCATAGAATATTCACCAATTCGAATTTCCATAATACTCAATTTTTGCGAGTTTACGAAAATTTGCCACTAAAATTTCCCGCCCATTACCTTTTGGTGGAAGTTATTCCGAGATAGGCTTGTGTCATCCTCGAAGTAAAATATACTTCGTGAAAAGCTTCTAAATGATAAATTGATACATTTGAAAGAAAGGGGCGATACTAGCTAGCCTAGCAAGAAAACCAAAATGGACACTGTCAACAGAAGAAAAATCATCCACTGACTCCATGAGATTAGGAAAGGTTGAGACATGATTGAAATATTCTAATTCAACATCACTCATATAAAATATTTTACGTAATAAGCTCTTTGGAATGTTAGCCATAATGGGTAAATAGAAATAACAAATTTTAATGGGAAACTCTAAATATTAAGTTGCACAAGATGAGAAAAGAAAGAGAGAGATTTAAAATTGGCATGCTTATGCAACTTGTGAATTATATATGTTCTAACCGGTCCTTATATACAATTCACCATGACTAGAAGATCAAAACACTTCGGCATTTAATTTAAATTTATGTACGAACTATGACAAAATAGAAAAATGTATTTGAAGTTGGTCTTACTTTATGAGAAATAATATTGTTATAATTAGGCTTCAATGTGTGATGTCACCTTTTATTTATTAATCCACTCATAAATTATAAATTATAATCATGATTTTAGATTAATATAGTATATGAATTGATTTTGAGCTACTTCCTACTAGTAATCATGGATTTTACAAAATGGATGTAGATTTCATACACTACTTTTCTTTATTCTCCACGTATTCCCATATATATTTCTTGTATTTTCATATCTAAGTCTCGTTATTTCATATATTTCTATTAAGATTTTGTCACATATTTCTATATACATTATGATTTTTGGGACTTAAAGTGTTTTAATAAAGTTATGGTTTTAAGTCTAAAGTTGCAAGTCATTCATTTTCTCAAAGGACTGACATTGCAAATTGTGAAGTAACTTGGATCTTTTTATTAGATTGCACCTCAAAATAACCGACAGAGAGCCACCAAACAACCGCCGTTGGGATAATAGTATAAGAGTGGAGCTTACTTATTGGTTTGTGCTTCCGGGTGACTAATAGAGGTAATGTAGAGTCTAACACCGTGAAAATTGTACATACGTGGTGATTTATTATTTGTTCATGCTTCGCATTAAAATATGCCTAATAGAAATATCATATAATAGAAATAGTCCTGTAAGAACCGTAGATACATGGATCCTTTTCTTTGGATCGTCTTTCACACTCTGACATGGTTCTTACAAAGGAAAACAACATGTGAAGCTATTAAATCTCACCACGTGGAATTAACCAGATCGAGAGGTGAAAAGATAGGAAAATCCATGAAAATACTTGTAAAACATATAAATTATTAAATGATGGACTAGACTTTAATGCTAAAATAATATACCATTAATTTAGCATGAATTAGTAAGATTTACATGAATCTTGAAAGGATTTTATGCTTGAACACTTATTTTAGCTATAACTGAGCTTTCAAAGTCTAAATTCAAGTGATCACAAAGCAAAATAGAGTATTAGTGTTATATGAGATTGAGATATTTGCATAGTTACTCAAGTATTTTAAATTTTATCGTCAATAGAGGCTTACCTACACACTTTCTACTCGGAATAGCTCTTTGGAGACACCATTTTTGACAAACAAATCATCGGTTTAGAGCATTATACAACCTTGAAAATGAAGGTAAAAGGAGATAAATTTATAGACGCACTTACGATATATACCAAGATGAAGAAATATTCATGGCTGATCTAATGGCCATTTGACCGAGTGTGCTTTGCATATTTTAGTTGGGAAACGAGAGGTAATGCCTTTTATAGACTTACTTTAGGGCTATTTTCCATGAAAACATAATTTTTATAGAAGGAACTGTAAAATCCAAAGGAGGAAATGTGATTGCTAATATAATCAAGAGGCTAATGTTTCTTACTATCATCTCCCTAGATTTAATATTCAGTTCAAACAAGAAATAATGGAGCAATGAGGAAAGAGAAATAACCTTAAGACTGTGCTTAAATATTGGGTAGAGGACCTAACTAGTTTCAAGTCCAAAGTCACGATAGACAAGATGAATATAATATCTTTCAGATGTGGAGTGAGAGTGAATGGCCCTGATGAATAGACTTCTTGGAGCACTAGATATTGTGTATATCAATCATACATGGGTAACCCTTCTAGCCATGATCTTCGATGGTGAAAAGATACCCAATTTGGTTAGAGTTCTATATTTTAACCTCTACAATAATATTGTGAGTGTCAGGGAGAAGTAGGAAAATTTCTATATGATGTCTAAATTTCATGATATTGTGTGTGAAATCTAACAATTTTAGGGATTCCCGATTAGTCACCATAATAAAAACATATAGCTCTTAGTGTCTTTAGCAATATGCACATACATAACTATAGGAAGAACATGGAGGTGATCTATAATAACTACTACCCTCTCGATATTCAATTCCATATATGAACCTCTATTCCTAGGGTAATTCAAAGAGTCGGCAATTCATTAAGAGAATGGGAGCTTTCTAGTGTTACCCAGATTGTACAATGATAAGAGTAGAGGGGATTATCACTATCCCATTTAGACTACCAAAATATGTTTCAAACAAGCTAGCTAAGTAGGAGATTGTATATCACTTTGTCCATGGCATCAGTCATGTGGAAAATGAACAAAAGAAGAAAAATATACTTATCCACCTCTGCCTTTCTCAATAGGTTCAGCGGTCTTGACTAATTTTTAAAATTCTAAGAGAAGAGCAACCCACAAGACATTATTCCACTTAGAGTATCATACTTAAAGGTCTTTTGACCCAATAGGAAGAGTGGGAAAATTATGCAAGCACACTCCTAGCATGGCCACTTACAATAAAACATCAGCCCCATAAGGATGACTTGGTTTATAAGGATGAGGTCGACAATCAAGTGGTGGCCATTAATATGATAAATTTCAAATTTACTTAAGAACCTATTGGGTAACAGGCCATATTTGGTGGATTGGAAGTTAGGCGAGGAGGAGTAGAATTATGGAGGGAAAAAGAGAAATAATATTTAGATGACCAAGGTACGATTCAAGAAAAATTAATCAACTTCTTATTTGTGTGCCTCCTCCATAAAAATTAAAATTTGGTCCTTCTCATTCTAATCCTTCTCCAAGTATACAAATGAAAATCCCTGCAAGGTCTATTGGGACAGCCACAAGTCCACACAGTCCACAAGAAACTAGTCTTATTCTTAGTATTCCTTTAGTGAGTACTGTTGTAATTATACCTCCTATGTTTGTTCCTTTTCTTTCTACTTATTTAGTTCCTACTTCTATAGGGATGGTTTCTTCTTCTTTTATTCCATCTTCCCTAGGACCTTTCACTAGTAATATTCTCATTTCTACTAGTTCTTCTTCTGAAGATGAAGTAGGAGGAGATAATGGGATACTCAATCATACTGGCTATTAAACTCCTCATTTTTCTTCCCCCATTTATACTACTTTACATGTTTCTCCTTCTCTCCTTGGTTCTATTTTGGTACATTTTTTTATTCCTGTCTTTTTCTTCTTCATTTGTTTCTTTAGTTTTTCTCCTCATTATTTTTCATTACCAACAACTACATCATTCTACTCCCAAGTCATTGTAGACACTTCTTCCCAACATGTTTTAGTTACTACAACATTATTAGAATCAATGAATTTAGCTCCTACAACCATTACTTTTACTTCTTTAATTTCTTCTTCCACTCCTCTTACTATTGTATCTTCTTTAGCTCTAACATCATCCGACACTCTTGTTAGAAGACTTTCTAAGGCTAAATTAAGCGCACCAATGCATCGTATCCTTCTTTCCTTGACCTTACTTCAATTTCTCCCCAATTTGGTCGATATCTTCATCCACTTTTTCTTCCTCCTATCAAACCATATGTTTCCCAAATTTCTTATCATGAATGCATGTACCACTCCTTCTAATTCCCTCTTTCATTCCCATTTCTTCTTTCCAGGCTCCTATGGTCACTCAAAGTTTCATGAGCCATCTCTTGGCCCCTTTGGGACCTGTTCAAGCTAAACCAAATTTTCCTTGGACACCACACACCTTACCACAAGTGGTAAGGCCTTCTTCTACCTTGCCTTCCATAACCACAATTGTATCTACTACTCCGAAGGAACATGGACTCCTCTTATTGGGAGAAATTATTGGATTTTGTAATAGCACAAGTTGAAGGCCAAAAGGTGCAACTCAGCTTATGATACTCCCATAGGAACCCTCAAGAGGGTCACAAAGAGGAAGTTTTCCCAAGGATCTAATCCTATCTACATGGAAATAGAGGAGGACATTTTGAGGATTTCTAAGAAAGCACACACAGGGGGAAGAATTCATGGATGCAGACCCCAATTAGTTATTGATGTCACTCATAGATGAAAACTGATTTGGTTAAGATAATGCATGCTTGGATTGATTCTTTGCATGCTTAGAATTAAGTCACATGCTCCAAAGAACAATTTTCCCAATGTGTAAATGGCCTTAAGAACTTTGTATGATATATTAGTTTCTATACGAAATCGTCAATATTTATTAGAGAAAGGGTTACAACAAGTAAAAATCCAACACAAACATATGACCAGGATAAATTCCATGATGGAAAAGCTACTAGTTTTCATAAATAAGGGTCTTTGTCTGAATGTATTGTGAATTAAAATCCAATACTTGAATACATGAAAGATATGCATGGTTAAGATTTTGAAATAATTAGGTGATTGGGCAGCCACAGTGGAAGGATTTTTGACAAAGCTATGGGGTATAGTAGAGAAGATATCTGAATTATTAGCTAAAGCTCATATTACCTCTATGCATCAACCACAAGGCAAGTTACTTCAGAATTCCTTTGATAAACTATTGATAGAATTCATTGATACTCTTAGTGCTAGCTTTTCCCGGACATATATGGGTAGGAAGACATTAGATATTATGGTATTGACGACTTCTGCAAATGGAAAAGTGGATAAATATTCACTACGTGGAAAATACTCAATCTATCTATAGTAGAGTTATAATAGTGATACAAGAAGTGCCTAATCTGATGAGGCCACATATTTTGGACCTGAGTTATATTGAGAATGAGTTCAAAGCATGTGTGACTAAACTTCATCATAGTCAAACAACATAGTCTACATAGGTAACTTCAAGTGGAAACAAAGTAGAGCCTAAAAATAGTAGCTTTCCCATTATTAGGATTTAATATAATTACATCTGTAATACTAAATATAAGAATTATCATCTTTATTGCATGGAAGATATAGTTTTTATCCTTTAATTAGCCATTTGTAAACATTTTTATTATTTGAGATATTTTAACTAGTTATTTTTAAGCCCCATGGCGGTGGTAATTTTGTGTAAGTATACCAATTGTTTACCCTCTAAGGAGGAATATTGTTTGTAAAGAAAGCACTTGATAGTCCAAGGATTGTTCAGTGAGTGTTTTTCTATATATTGCTTTCTCAATTGTGTTGCAAAGTTTCTTAGATCTGTTTTGATTGATTAATCATTATATAATTTTCTTTTTCATGAAATTTGTAGATGTGTAGAAGTTATTTGCATAGTCATAAATTTTATTAGTTTTACTACTTATAGAGACCTACGGCACTATCAAGGTTATAATGTGATCAAACTTGAATGTGCTTTGACACCTCCTGTCAACTACCCAAACATGTGACTGAAATATTAGAAGCCATAGATGTGGTACATCAATTTGAGCATGGAATAGGTGGTTGGTGCAAGGGATGTAATCAAAAGGCATGGTCATATCTCCTTTTTCTATTAGCAAGTAAAAATTTAGTACTTATCCATCTCTTCAGGTTTTTACAAGACAACATTAGCCTTATATGAATCTTCATTGTTCAACTTGATATCTATAAAAGGTGGGACCTTCATGGTTATGTAAAAGATCATATCACAAAGATGACCAAAAGTATAATTTTAGCACTATAAGACATTCTTAAGACTTAGTGATGCAATATTATCTACACCATGTCAAAAAATCATTTGAAACATATTCAAAATCTCCCAAGCATTCCATTGAGAATAGTTATGTTTTGATCTACTTTAATTTCATTTTTTCATTTTACTTCCTATGGTATGCCTTATCAAAATATTTTACCTATAGAAGGCTATATAATAAATTTGATATCACTTTATAATAAGTGAAGCACACAAGAAGTTTCAGATCCATAATGTCAAAGGTTTCAAGACTAGAAATATTGAAGTCAAGAATGTAGAAATTAGGTCATGACCATATAGTATTTATAGTATTTCCCCTTATCATTTCCAATATTGGTAGTGGTACCAAATAATTTGTAGTATTTGATCTACATGTTTATCTATGTTGCACATTTGGATCATTCCTTCTCTTTCCTTTACAATTATGTTTCTCTCTCTCTTGTGTATTTTCAAGAAATTACTTCATGTTTATCAAATGTTACAAGTTTGAACACATAATTATAATTATGAATGGTTAATTTAGAAGGTAATTGATCAAAATTTAATATTTTTTTGCAAAGGAAAAAACATTTTGGTCTATGATAGTTTGCAAAATGTCATCACAACGTTAGTTAACCCATCAATGTTTACTCAATTATGAAACTACTTGGATATTGTTAATTCACAAATTGATCAAACAAGTACTTCCACGAAACTTATAAACAATGACTTTTCCAAAGAAAGGACACTACATGGAATCTATTCATTTATGTGATATTACATCTTCAAAACACTTACAAGTTATTTAGGACTTACATTACACTTTACAAAAGAACATGGAGATGTCTTGTTGGCTCGCTTCGATTATTTCTAACAGAGTATTAATAGATATTGGTTATGAAAAAATCAAAGTAGCATGGTTAAAAATCAAAAAGGTTATCAAAGGACTGAAATTGAGAATTGTGAAGTAACTTGGAGCTTTTCTATTGGCTCACACTTTGCAATGACTGACAAGACCTACCAAGAAAGTGAAGTTTGACATTATGAAAACATTATAAGCATGGATATTTCTTATTGATTTGCACTTTGTGGTGACTAATAGAGGTTATGTAGAGTCTGACACTGTGAAATCCATACATACGTGGTGTTTTCTTATTAGTTCACACTTCACAGTGAAACATATCTAACAAAAGATCATATAATAGAAATGATATGTAAGAATTGTACATACATGGAGCCTTCTTATTGGCTCACCTTTCACACTCTGACATGGTTCTTATAAAGGAAAACAACATGTGAAATAATTTGGATATGTGTTATTAGTTCACTTATGACTATTTCGACAAATTCTTAACAGAGAATAGTTAGGCAAAAAAAAAGTATTGTGGAATATTCTTAATGGTTAACAATTGACAAGGATATCAAAGAGCTAACATTGTGAATTATGAACTCAAAATAACTTGGAGCTTTTCTATTGGCTCACACTTTGCAATGATTGACAAGACCTACCAAGTTGGCAAGAAACTGAAGTATGACATTGTGAAAAAAATTATAATCATAGAGATTTCTTATTTGTTTGCACTTTGCGGTGACTAACTGAGGTTATGTAAAGTCCGATACTATGAAATTTTTACATACGTGGTGATTTCTTATTAGTTCACGTATCACATTGAAAGATACCTAAAAATATCATATAATAGATATGGTTTGTAAGAACCGTACATATATGGTTTACAAAGGAAAACAACGTGCGAAAGAACATGGAGATGTCTTATTGGTTCACTTCTAACTATTTCAAAAGCCTTAGTATCTATTGGTTATGAAAAAATAAAATTAGCATGGAATATTCTTATTGGTGAACAACCAAAAAGGTTATCAAAGGGATAACATTCACGAATTATAAACTCGAAGTAACTTAGAGATTTTCTATTGGCTCACACTTTGCAATGACTAAAAGGACCTACCAAACAACTAAAGTCCGACATTATGAAAACATTATAAGCGTGGAGATTTTTATTGGTCTATACTTCGTAGTGACAAATATAGGTTATGTAGAGTCTAACACTATGAAATCTATACATACGTGGTGATTTCTTATTGGTTCATGCTTCAAAGTGAAATATACATGAAAAAAATATAATATAATAGAAACAATTTGTAAGAATCATGCATATGTGGATCCCGCTTACTAGCTCACCTTCTATACTCGACATGGTTCTTACAAAGGGAAAAAACATGTAAAAGAATGTGGACATGGCTTCTTGGGTCGCTTCTAACTATTTCTAACAAAGTCTTACTAGATATTGGTTATGTAAAAATAAAAATAGTATGGAATATTCTTATTAGTTAACAACCAAAAGGTTATTAACCGGTGATGACATTGTAAATGGAAAACTCTAAGTAACTTAGAGCTTTTATATTGGCTTGAACTTTATAATGACTGATAGTATCTACCAAGGAACAAGTTTGACATTGTGAAAATATTATAAGCATGGATTTTTCTTATTGGTTTGCACTTCACAATAAATAATAGAGGTTATGTAGAGTCTAACACTATGAAATCCATACATACATGATGATTTCTTATTAGTTCACGCATCACATTAAAAAATACGATATAAAAGATCATTTAATAGCAGAACAGTTTGTAATAATTGTACATACATGGAGCATTCTTACCATATCACCTTGTACACTCTCACAAGGTTCTTACAAAGGAAAACAACATGAGAAAGAACATGGAGATGTCTTATTGGTTTGATTCTAACTATTTCTAAAAACTTCTTACCAAATATTGGCTATGCACAAAGCAAATTAGTGTGGAATACTCTTATTGGTTAACAATCGACAAGGTTATCAAATGACAGACATATCAGTTTCAGAAATTCAAAGTAGCTTATAGATTTTCTATTAGCTCACACTTTACAATGATTGATAGGACCTACCAACCAACTAAATTCGACATTGTGAAAACATTATAAGCATGGATATTTCTTATTGATTTACATTTCACGGTGGCTAATAGAGGTTATGTAAAGTCCGACACTGTGTGAAATAATGACATACATGGTGATTTATTATTGGTTTTTTCTTCACAAAGGAAAGATACTTGACGGAAAGATCATATAATAGAAACGGTCTGTAAGAACCATACATATGTGGATCCTTCTTACTATCTCATATTTCGCACTCTGACATGGTTCTTACAAAGGAAAAAACATGGAGATGTCGTATTGGTTCTCTTCGAATATTTCTTACAAAGTCCTAATAGAGATTGGTTATGCAAAAATTAAAGTAGCATGGAATATTCTTATTGGTTAATATATAACAAGGCTATCAAAGGACTGACATTTTGAATTGTGAACTCAAAGTAAATTGGAGCTTTTCTATTGGCTTACACTTTGCAATTCTTGGAAAGACCTACCAAACAACTAAAGTATGACATTGTGAAAACATTATAAGCATGGAGCTTTCTTATTGGTTTACACTTTGTGGTGACTAATAGAGTTTATGTAGAGTCGATACTATGAAATCCATACATATATGGTGATTTCTTATTTTCACGTATCACATTGAAATATACTTGATAAAAAGATCACATAATATAAACGATATGTACGAACTATACATACGTGGATCCTTCTTACCAACTCACCTTTTGCACACTCATATGGTTCTTACAAAGGAAAAAAAACATGTGAAATAATGTGGAGATGTCTTGATTCACTTCTAAGTATTTCTAAAAAATCTTAGAAAATATTGGTTATGTAAAAATAAAATTAGTGTGGAATACTCTTATTGGTTAACAACCGATAAGGTTATCAAAGGAATGACATTGTGAATTGTGAACTAGAAGTAATTTGAAGATTTTCTTTTGGCTCACACTTTGGAATGACCGACAAGACCTACCAAGCAACCGAAGTCTAACATTATGAAAACATTATAAGCATGGATATTTCTTATTGGTAGGTACTTTGCGGTGACTAATAGAGGTTATGTAGAGTCCGACACTGTAAAATTCATACATACTTGGTGAATTCTTATTGCTTCACACTTCGTTGTGAAGATACTTGATAGAAAGATTATATTTAATAGAAATGGTGTGTAATAAACATACATATGTGGAGCATTCTTAATGGTTCACCTTTAACACTCTGACATGGTTCTTACAAAGGAAAACAACATGCAAAAGAATGTGGAGATGTCTTATTGGTTCTCTTCTAACTCTTTCGAAAAACTCTTAGCAGAGATTAGTTATACAAAAATAAAAGTAGTGTTGAATATTCTTATTAGTTAACAACCAACCAAGTTATCAAAGGATTGACATTGCAAATTGTGTGAACTCCAAGTAACTTGGATATTTTATATTGTGTAGTACTTTACAATGACTTACGAGGACTCATAAAGAGAAAAATACAATAAATGGAAAGATAAACAAACACAATGCAAACCTCCTTGTAATCCTTCTCTCTACAAGCCTCAAGAAGATTGTAAGAGACTTGCCTCTATGTAACCTTGTAAATAGATATGGGGGATTTTGAGCAACCTCTAGAATGGGTTGACCAATGCTACGAGTAGATAGTTTTGGCTTGGATTATTGCTTCCAAAATAGCATAAGTTGGAATGTAATTTAACATGTAGTTTTGTGCTTAAATCCAAGAATATTTGCAAGAGAGTAGGCCTACAATTTATAGAGGTATAAGTAGTTGAAAATTGGCTATAGGTAGGTGAATTCAAATGCTAAAAAATAGCATGGTAGGAGGTTGTAGCAGCCCAGGAATTTATGGGCAATGATGGAATTGATTTGAAGTTGTCATCCGAGAAATGTGGTTATGCGTGCAATTCAATGCCCCAACCTTTCTAGGATTCTAGAAGTGTAGGATGAGGATGTGAATTCCAAGTGGAGTCCAAGGGGGTGTTGACTAAAATACGTGGAATTAAATAACTCAATTTAATTAGTATTTAATTGTGAGGAGATAATTAACCATTTAAATAAATAAACGTTTAATTATATTAGCTAGAAGGTGTTAGGAATTAATTTAATTGTGAGGAGATAATTAACCATTTAAATAAATAAATATTTAATTATATTAGGTGGAGGGTGTAGGAATTAATTTAATTAATTCCAAAGGGTGGGGATATATCTTAGGTAATAGAATTAATTTTAATTAATTCTAAAGGGGATTATTTGAGTGATGGAATTAATTTAATTAATTCCAAAGGGTGTACTACAAATGAGATAGAATTAATTTAACTGATTCTAATTAGTTAGAAGCGGGATAGAAATATGTATGTATTTTTATGGTGTCTATATTTTCCCCTCTTTAAAGTTCTATTGCAAAATAATAGTGCTTTAAAGATAGTAGAGCGCATGTAGAGTAAAGCAACCGAAAATTGTGAAGAATTAGGATGCCCTAGCACAATATGAAGCATTAGGATGCCCCTGCAAGTAGGATGGTAGAGGAATGCCCCTCAAGTGGGTGGGTGACACAGCAAAGCAGTGGATGACTACTTGATAGGAAGGAAAACAAGGGATTAGAACAAGGATGGGAAAGGATTGTGCTTATAGCATGAGCGTTATTTGGAGAGTAATTTTAGAGCAACCTTATTTTTTTGTTGCACAATAGAGTTGTCACCATGATTATAAAATAATCAAGATGGTTAACCCAGATGTGTGTAAACAAACACACACAACAAAGAAAATATAAAATTGGAAAACAAAACCAATATATAGAGTAGGTGTAGGCATCAGGGTTATAAAGGAACCAAGATGTAATCACACTACTTGCAAGTGGTCCAAAAATTAAACATCAACAATGCAACACAAAGTTGAAAAAGAAGACAATCAGTTATGCCCTAATGTATGCCATAATGATGATTAAGTAGATGTAAATTCTCCCAAGTGGGAATAGGATCAGACTAGAAAAGAAGAGCTAAAGTGACTCCTTATGACACTCTTTTTGGATCCATTGTGCAAATTATCGAAGTTGAAATTTCCCAAGCGAAGTTATATCACGAAGGAAAAACAATTTTGTGACTTTCCCCAAGTAGAGTTAGCATATCATGCAAAGGGAAGAAAGTGATAGTTGTAAGATTGGAATGATCACTAGGGTAATAGATAAAGGTATGACGTTTATCAAGATTGTATTGATATGTTGAAATATTCACTTCAATTTTTTTCCAATTATAGGATTTCCATGATAAGTGAATGTTTGTTCAAAGATTGTGTAAATTTTTGTGGATTTTTGGAATTTTGAAATAATTTTTTTAGAATTTTGCAAGTTTTGAAAATCAAATAAAAACAAATAGGAGTAAACAAAAAAAGGAAAACATTCCATGGCTTAAATAAACTAGGAGGAAAACACAACACATGCAAGCAACAAGAAAACATGAAACAAGAAATGAAAACAAACCCAATATGAACAAGAAGGAACCACACCAAAGTTATATGTGAACTAAGATGTGAGTAAATTTCTTAATTGGTCTATAACAAAGGTAAACAAAGTACACAAAAAAAACAAACTAAAAGAAGAAAAAGCATCGTCACAATGTTGAAAAACTGCAACAGTACAACACAACATGCAAAAATGATGTCTAATGACACTACGAATGTGTTCCACATTGAAGAACTAGATAGATTTGAATGCCCCCAATGATAGCTTAGAATGCGAGAGGATTAGATCAGGCCAAAGAGTAGAGTGATAATTAGATACTCAAAACTACTCTTGTCGGTTCTCATTGAAGTCGATATTTAATTGGATTAAAATGTAAAATCCAAATGTGCCCCAAGAAAATTTATATTGCAAAGGGTAAATGATTGCCTCGATCCTAGATATACACCACGGGCAATAAATACGATCTAGAACAATCATGAGGAGTGTCGTTATAATGTGAAATTTTTGAACAATGTTATCCATTTATTGAAATTTTGTCAAACATTATCTGAATGTTTTGATTGTGATAGTGTTAAACTATTTTTGTCATTTTTCGAACAATTTTCTATTGTTTTTGGTATTTTACAAATCGAGAAAGAGGGTGCACTACTTGAAAGCAAGTGCAAATAATTAGAAGCATTCCATTCAATTGGTAGAAATGTAGATGATAAAATGATAGGTGTTTCACTCCACTCGTGACTCCACACAACTAGGAAGATGTGAGGGCTCATCACCAAGAGCCAAGAAGGACGTGAAAATGAGGTGAATAGTGATATGAAAGTGAAGATAATGGATGTGATGACACAATGTGTAACAATGATCCATATGAGAAAAATGTAACTCATCTATAGTTAAGATTATTTGACCAATTCCAAAATGATTCCAATTTATAGGTTTTGACAAGAATTAGATTCATAAATAGCCTATTGATTAGCAAGAATATGATTGAAGGAATTGTTTTCTCTCTTAACATGACCAGATAAATTACTTCTAGGGATTGTTTGATTAAGATTTCATAAAGGATTTATTTGTTGATTGATTTTGATTTTTGTGAAGGACCCCCTACATGTTTCCCCATGCCATCAATAAAAGGAAAGGGCTCAACACCGAAGAAAAATGTAGGCAAGTAAGGGATTTCTCCGTTCCCAATCTCATACTACCAGTAAGAAGTATGGGCTTATCACCGAAGACTGTGAAGGATGAAATTTGTATTGATTTTATAGTTTTTTTATGTTTTTAGATTTATTTAATTTTCCTTGTATGTTGATAGTATGCTTGTTGTGAAGGAACATTATTCCCCAAGTCTCATCCTTATGTGACTATTAGGACGTAAGGGTTCAACATCGTAGATTGAGATGGGCGGTCAAAAGGACCGGGTAAAGAAGTTTAGTACTTTCTTGTTAAAGAGAGAGCTCATTTGAAAGGATGATTTTCCATCAAGTAAGCTTTAAGATAAATTTGTAGGTAAAAAAATGAAATGGTAAGAACCATAACACCGATAAGACACACAATTCCAAAATAGGAACAAGATTAACCTATGTCGTAAATAGGTGAAGAAGGTGAATATATGATAATGGTATGATTAAGGTATCTTCTAATAGATGGAATTCTTAGCATTATTTGTACACACTTTTCCATTTCTGATTGGAAAACATTGCTCTAATAGGAGTCTTGTTTTATGCTTTTTAAGATGTCTCAATTTTAGTGGATAAGGATTTGAAATGAACTCATCAAGAAAGAGGTCCATTTTTATAAAATTTGAATGGTTCGAGATACTATACTTGTGTGGACAAAATCCAAGTCAAGAGGGGGAATCGAAAGGTTTGATAAGTCCTCAAATATGAGACTTGGATGGACATGAGCCAAGTCAAAGGAGTGAATCTAAAGATTTGATAAGTCTTAAAATACGAGACTTGGGAGACAAGGTCCAAGTCAAAGGAGGAAATCCAAAGATTTGATAAGTCCTACAATACAAGACTTGGGCAGACATGATCCAAGTCAAAAGAGTGAATCAAATGATTTGATGGGTCTTGAAGTACTAGACTTGGGTGGACATGTTCCAAGTCAAAGCATATATGATTAGATAAGTCTTCAATGAAATCAAGAGACACATGTGATGTTAAAAGAATATTTTTGATGTGGGGAATATGTTGAGATACGTATTCACCTATGAGTTAAAGAGTGTTAGGAAAGAAGGATAGATATCTAGATGTACACCCGAGGCTCCTTATAGGCTGAAGAGAGGAGATATTCAAGGTTTCTCCTTCTAGGTTGTGAATTAGTTAATTTAAAAATATTCTCAACTAAATCTTAAAATGGTTCTAGAAGGATATTGTGCGTACCCAAAATTGTACATGCTACAATGTCGAAATGGTTACAAGAATCCCCAATGATGATTCAAAATCCTTTCAAGAAGGTGTTCGAGCTCCAAAACCCATTTGTAGTGTATATTTGTAGCCTAGATAGCCTTACTTAGCTTTTCCATGCATTTTTCCATCTCCTCGCTTCTTTCTGCTTGTTTTCACCTTGATCTAGGACCACCGCCCACCGGGTGGTGGTTTCTGCAAACCACCGCCCCGTGTAGGGTGGCAGGTCCTACCCTCTTTTTCTAGATTCTTCGTGTGTGTTTTAAACATGCGAAAGTTCACTTAAATTTTCTTTTTGCATGCATCTATGTGCCGAATTGGCTAAAAATAGCTTTGTTTGCTTGGTTCTCCTTGCTTCTATTTTTAATAAGACTTAATCAATTGAACTACCTCTTCTTGCCTTATGCATGAAGTAACCTCCTAGCCTCCATTCCTATATATTTCATGCTTGTATTCAAGCAAAAGGCCTGATAATTTTGTGTATCTTGTATTTTTTTGCTTCCATAATCTTGTTAGGAAGCCAAGCTCAGATCTCTTGTGTTATCTCTCTTCTACTTGCATTGCGTCCAGATTTCTTCCAAGCTACCATTGCTCAAGCACCATCCTCTTGTTGTTTTTCTTTGCATTCCCAATCCTTTGGACTCACATGAACACTTAGAGAAAGAAAGGAAAGAACTGAGGGGATAGATACTGATACTACTAGATTTGCTAAGGTTCTTTCTCTTCCAGGTTGGAGTTGTGTATTTGTTTGCTTTGTTTATCAAATTGTCAATTAAGAATTGTTAATTTCAATTGCATATCAAATAGAGTAGAGAAACAATTCATTCCAATTAGCTAGATAATTTCAAGTAGATCAAATCAATAGGAAGTTTTCTCTTCAACATTACTAGGGAAGTTATGGGGAACAATAGCTCTGTTAGGGTTATGATTTGTTCTTCACTTCTGAGGTAGGGTTGGAAGGATTTTTATTGAGTTAGAATAGATTTTAGATTTAGATTCACACATCTGCACAAATAGTTAGCTACATCTGGCTAATTGTTTGTATTTAGTTTGTTTATTAGATTAGATGCATTGTCTAAAAAGTTAGAAAAGAACAAAAACATTTACTTTCCATAGATTAGCTTATTTTATTGCTTTGTTCTAATATATTGAGAAAACACCAAAAATATAGGTTAGATTTCCTTTGATATATAGTTTGTTTACTGAAAGCAAATTATTTCATATTACATGACCATCAATGGTCCACAACAGGAAAAGACTTACAGTTGTGATCCCCTGGTCCCACAACCCAACGGGCTAGAGCTAATAACTGACATCGACACAATCTTGCATTTAACAGTCTTGTGCACACCTGTAACATACGCTGAGAAAATAGGACGATTAGATACACCGAATATCGCTGCTAATCAAGCCTATGAACTTTGGACTGCTCCCAGAAATAGATTTTGATTGCATGCGCATGACCATACAAGAGGCCTCGGCCTCATCGAGTCTTTGGTTGTCATCCAAAGGTCCCACAACCCAATGGGCCTACCATTCACTAGATGTTGAAATTACTTTACGCACATTGGTATTCATATCTTCACCGCTTCCACCCAATAGTATTATACACTTTCATTATTGAATATAGTAGCCGATCAGGCTAAGACTTTCTGACAAGACCATAAAATTACTCATATTCCTTACAGCTCCACTACACCTCTTGTCTTCACTTCCATGACCTTTTCTAGAAACCCATACGAGGCACCTATAGGTTACTTTCCACATATTCCACAACCAATCAATAGAATCTTGACAGAACTAGACATTGATTGGATTCTCTAAGTAGCTATCATATCGACTATACCATCACACCCCTTTAGGTTAGGAGAGCGTTCTTTGCCTTAGATTCGTAGATTCCAATATTGTGTGTCAAAGACATAAGGTTGCCCAATTAGCTTGATCACCACCATCACTTTCACTTCCATTTCAATTCCACATCGGCTGCTCGTGCACGACCTTAGGGGTTCAAGTGCGGTTGAAGATCACGTGTTCATTTTCATCCATATAAATTGGTGAACCTGACGTGAAGAGATAGTCTCTAAACATTTCCACTTTCTTTGTCCATCCCTTATTCTATGGGTATTCTTATACCCTTGAATATGTCAGGATACAATGTTTACAATCGCCCATCCCGGGTTTCAACATGTACCATTACCAATCGGTATACTACAATAATCATTGTCACTTTCAACATGGAAAAACAACCGCTCATCCACTCAAAACCCTCTAATTCAGTGGAACCGATGTTGGTTCTTACATGCACGCATTAAAGAACTAGATCGAGTCACTCGACGTATCCCCTCGAACAATCAAGTTCAAATAACATGACATTCATTGGTGAAGCAAGTTCATCTCCTCGAGTATTGTTTCGATAGCCCATTAGCGTGCAATCCAATCAACTCCCCCATCTAGATGAGGAGTATTTAGCATGATATACTAGGAGTGAACAACAATTCCAACACATGAACCAATATTTCGATAGGTTGCAAGGACAAGGTGATGTCTTGCTTCAAAACAATAATGCTACCCCACCACCAACTGACAATACAACCAATGAGGGGTGGCAACATTGTGAACAATTCATAGCAGGATACCATACTCCTCAACAACCTCCAAGGGTTCAACCAAAGGTACCTAAGCAAGGCACCGCCCGTCAATGGGTGATGTTATTTCAGATTTGGTAGACAAAGTCAAAGAGTTAGAGCTTGCCCAAAATACATAGAATTCACATGCAGGGCAAGCCTAGAATCCTTCCTACCCACAAAATTATGGGTAAATGCCTACTACATAGAATCCTCTAGTTTATATGAATATTCAAAACCCTGGAGATCTACTTATGGGGACGGGCACCTTGGGTATGCCCCCAAGCCACGTATGGATATCTACAACAAGCACCAGCTGGAAGTGCATTCTCAAATGCCATACTAGTCGGAAATGTAATGTTCCCTAGCTTTGTGCCTTCAATTCCATATCAAGGTAATCAACCCCCTATGTACACATGTATTCTAAATCTCTACAAGGGGACATGTATACCTACCTGGGTCCATATGGAAAACCATAGGGGATGCCATACGCCCCACAAAATGTCTATGATGTCCCATTTCAACAACCGATGTAGCCCCCACCTCCCCAACAAGGGTATTCAATGGTGGAAACATATGCAACGGGGACTTATTCTAAATATATCAAGGAACCTCTAGATTTCTCCATCCAGAATTCATGCTCACAAGACCCTTTCCTGATTTTCCAAAGTTCAAAGGGAAGGGAAATCCTAACGTCCACATCAAGGCTTAAGCAACTGTGACCATTCAAGATCAACTCCCATGGGATGCGGTTGTTGTGAAAAATTTCCTAAAAACACTATAAGGTATTGCTCTCAATTGGTATTATAGGATACCAGAGGCTTCAATACACTAATTCAAGCAAATCATATCAGATTTTATCAAATCTTTTGATATGAACAAGCTTTTGAGAACAGGAATCGGGAGCTCCTTCATATCAAACAAGAACATAATGAATATGCAGCCCACTTCATTCGAGAGATGGCGATGGGTTATGTACTCTTAGTAAGTTCTCCTAACATGGATCAAATGGAAGTTTGTGATTTTTTTCTTCACTCTCTCAATAGAGAAATGAAGGAAGAGGTTCAAAATTTCCTGCTAAGGAGCTATGAAGAGGTCTTTAGGGTGATCTTCGAGATCGACCAAGCGGCCATTGACAATGGTTATAAGAATTATGGGGAAAATGGGAAGTTAGTCACTCCTACTCAAAGCACTCCCAATTACTCCAACAACACAAATAACAATCAAGGATCAAAATCCTTAATAAGAATCGTGGAGTCATGACCGATGGTGTGACTGACCAGCCCAAAAATCCTAATGTTGTTAATCCTACCAATATAGGTGCTACAAATAACAACAATAATGGCAATAATAAGAGAAACAATAATTTCTCACCCTCGGTAAACATTGTGGATTTTAATCATCCCCAACAACAACAAAGCAACAACCTTAGGAATAGAAACAAACACCGACACCGAGCCCTAGTCAATACCTAGGGGTATCCTAACCAATTCCAAAACCAAGGGCAAGGGTTTCAAAATTTTAACTATAACAATCAGCAACCAAACAATAACCATAACTTTGGGCCACAACAAGGAACAAGTCAAAGGCCTCGAGATTACGATCTTGACTTGTACTGCGGTTTCCATAGGGTTTACGGGCATGATGCAAGAACTTGTCGTGATTGTAATAAGTTTTTACAACATTTTCCAGAAGACCAAAGACAATTATTTGTTGACATGTTTTTGGCAAACCCAATTGCACCTAGTCAAAACACCTATATGGGACCAATGTCTCCATAGAACACACCGCTAGGGATCTTCAACGATCCTCTCCCCACACGTCCAAATGATGGTAGACTAGATCCCAACAATTCAAATAAGGGTATTGTAATAGGGACTCATGATCATGAAGCTTCAACTTCATCAAACCCACAGTGGCACCTCCTCTAGATGGCCACCAACAAACCAAAATTGTGGGCCTGGTTGAGTTAGACGTTGAACCCCAAATCAACGCTGCAACAAGAGCTAGGGATTATTCTTTACAATCAATCCTTTGATTTATCTAGATGTGTCAGAAATATTCATGATACGCTAAGCAAGCCGGTAGGGGCTTATGATCTAATTAGTGATCTAACCAAGACCTTTTCACATATTTCCTTCTTGGATCTACTGAAGAATTCCCCTACTCATCGAGTCACTTTGTTAGAAGTGCTAGGTCTCGGCCATTTGATTAATGTTACCCCTCCGCTAGAGGCACAAATAAATCATATAGACTTTGATATTTTCCCTCTAGGGCAACCCAAAAGGGACATTGGGTTTGTGTTTGACATAAGTAAGATGCCTACAGATGCTGAAATAGCTCGTAGAGGTGATCCAACCTTGTTTTTACAAGTTTGGATCTACAACAACTACGTGAAACGTGCAATGATCGATGATGGGGCAGTGGTTAACATAGTCCCCTTCTCTTTTCTTCAAAAGTTAGGATATGGGGAGACCAATTGCTCCTCGACAAGAAACACACTAAGGGGCTATGATAGCCTCAAGGAGACCTCGATCGAACCATAGTATTACCGGTTACTCTCGGACCCAAGACGGTACTCACTGATTTTTATATTATAGATCGGAAACCAACTATAATATGATCCTTAGCCATCCTTGGATCCACCGCATGAAGGAAATCCCTTCCACTCTATTTCAGGAGGGTCGATTCTTGCATTTAGGGAAATTATTTGTGGCACAAGGTGATCCAAAACCCTTTAATATACATTTGGCCAACTTAAAGAAAAAGCTAGGGGTCCACTCTGAATGTGAGCTTGCCATAAACCGATTAAACAAATTTGAAATTGTAGTACTAGAAGAAAAAATATTTCCCACAACCGAGTTAGAGGTCATGGGTTTGATCGAAGGAATTCTAGTGGTCAAGGATGAAAATGTTATTATAGAGATAGTGTCGCTAGGAACCACTGCAAAGATTTTCAAGCTACTAGAGAAGGATTTGCCTATTCTCCTCCCCTTTGATTCTATGGGTATGGGACATGCCTTGGGACTCGGCTTCCTTCCAGTAGATGAGATTTGCATGGTGGAGGTAACCGAGGTAATGAGAGGAAGGTACAAAGGATGACTCAATGTCCATCTTTTTGAGTATTTTTGGACTCTCCATTTTGATGGAGCCAAGTGTCACTTTGGCACTGGGGCAGGCGCGATCCTTACTTCGTCCGAAGGAAGGATTCTACCTTTTTCTTTCAAGTTGAATTTTAAATGCAAGAACAATGGGGCTGAGTATGAGGCTCTCCTATTAGGTCTCATTGTAGCTAAGAGAATGGGAATCCTCAATATTAGGGTATTGGGTGACTCACAACTGGTCGCAAATCAGATATCCAAGGTATATGAGACTAGGGCTGAACACCTACAACTCTACAAAATAGTTGTGTTAGGCCTAATGAAGGGGTTTGACTTTATATCAATCGAAGCAGTTCCACATGAACAAAACCTTCTGGCAGACTCTATAACAACTTCTCCCTCACGCTTCACCCCAAGTAGTGACCTAGAGGACACCAACTTCATGGTCTCAATCTATGATGAATCCTTGATTTGTAAAGCGCCAATAGCACCAATGTTGACATATGTATAAACCAAGAGTCGTCCTAATAGTTTAGAGCACGTTAATAGTGATGAATCGACTTTAACTTATTTAAACACTTTGGGAACTGCATCTTACCTATCACAAGATAGACTTTTCCTTAATCCCACGTTCCTCTTCTTATTTTGGGAATCCCATGATTGAGTCCTCCCCGAAAGGATCTTGAGATTTACGAGGTAGAAGAAGAAGGGGACTTGGATTTTCCTCCGCCTTGCCAGAATTTGAGGAGGGAAATGCCTCCTTAATCGAGGGAACGATTGATATAAACATCGAACGGAGGAGGAACCAAAGATCTTAAAGTTAGGGTCCTCTTTAACTCCAGAGGAAGTGGAAATACATACCCAAATCCTCAAGGAACATCAAAATGCCTTCACGTTTAGCTACAAGGAAATGACAGGGATTACACCTCACATTGCAGTTCACAATTGTATCACCAAGCCGCAGACAATCAAAGCGAGAATTCAAGGCCCATGAAGCCAAAAGTGGCCCTCATGGTGAAAGAAGAAGTAATGAAACTTCTCCATGTGGGATTCATTAAGCCAGTTGATTATTCACAATGGGTATCTAATATTGTCCCCATTCTCAAAAAGAATGGAAAGATTTATATTTGCATAGAATTTTGGGACATTAACAAAGCTTTCCCCAAGGATGATTTCCCATTACCATCCATTGATGTTATCGTTGGCCAATTGGGTTTGAGTTGTTGTCTCTCATGGATGGGTTTTTGGGATATAATCAAATCAAAATCTCTGAGGATCGCACTAAAAATACATTTATAAATCGTTGGGGAACTTATTGTTATGTTGTCATGCCATTTGGTCTTAATAATGTCGGTGCTACATACCAACGAGCAATGACATACATATTCCATGATCTTATTCATAAGATTGTGGAATCCTATGTAGATGACCTGTTGGCTAAGGCCAGGAAGCACTGTGATCACCCTGAGGTACTTTGCATCATCCTTTTGCGCTTAATTGAGTATGGTGTCACATTAAATCTAGAGAAATGTGTTTTCAACATAACAGGAGGCAAGCTTCAGGTTACATTATATCTTCACGAGGGATTGATGTTGACCTAGCAAAAATATGGGTTGTATTAGAAATGGTTCCACCATCAGATGAGTCTAGTATTAGATATTTTCTTGGGAAACTCAGTGCAATCCAAAGGTTCATCCCTAACTTAAGGATTATAGCATCGATTGGACGAAGAATATAACGAGGCCTTCGAGGCAGTTAAACAATTCTTGTTGTCCCCTCCCATGCTAATGCCACCTAGATCAGATCACCCTTTGATATTGTTTTCCACGAGCTATGGATGTTTATTAGCTTTCATGTTGGCTCAAGAGGATGAAAATAAGCGATAGCGTGTAGTTTACTTCATTAGTCATACTTTGCTTGATTATGAGACACGCTACACACAAGTAGAAAAGGAATATCTTTTCATAGTTTTACAACAAAGTGTTCAAGGCATTATATGCTCAATCAAGAAACAAGGGTTATTGTTAAGACAAGCCACTTGCGAACATTCCTCATGCAAGGATCTTTGTTTAAAAAGGCCATGCATTTCATAACATTAATGGGTGAGTTTGAATTAACGTTTTTAAATCAAAAATCCGTTAAGGGTCAAATCATTGCAGATTGGTTAGCTGAAAATCCATTAGATGGGGTGATTTGGTATATTTGGACTTTCCAGATGAGTGTGTGTATTTTGTCAAAACCAAGCCCCCTATCTCTGTATGTCCACTGGTATCAGAGCATTATCAATTTCATCATGGACCATACATACCCAGAAGGGGAAACATCATAACAAAGAAGGCGATTACGTGTCATTATTGCTAAGTATGTTATTTTGGAGTAAGTGCTCTACCGTAGAGCCTTTGACGGAATGTTATTGAGATGTGTTGACGTCGAAGAATCCGAAAATATTATTTATGAGTCACATAGCGAGGTATGTGGAGGTCACTTTGGCGGCCATGCCACTTCCCAGGAAGATACATCGGATGGGCTATTTCTAGCCCACCCTAGAACATGACGCAGTAGATTTTGTGCGTAGATGTCACAAATGTCAAGAGTTCTCCCATGAGATCCACATACCGGCACAATATTTACAACCAATCGCAACCCCATGGCCCTTCTCCACGTGGGGCCTGGATTTGATAGGGAATTTCTCTCCCTCGTTAATGGATGGCCATAACTTCATAATCACGGCCACATAATACTTTACCAAGTGGGTAGAAGCCATGCCCCTTACCACCGTACCTGGCTCTGTAATCGCTAAGTTCATCCTGAACCAGATCATTTGTAGGTACAAGGTGCCATAAGTCATTATTTATGATAATGGCATGTCTTTCAAAAATGACAAGGTGCGTGAGTTGTGTACAAAGTTCAAAATAAGTCATCACATGGCTTCTCTTTACTACCCACAGGCTAATGGAAAAGTTGAGGCTACCAATAACACTTTAAAGTCCATTCTCCTAAAAATGTTAAGGAGAATAAACAAGATTGGCACCTAAAGCTTTTTCCGGCCTTGTGGGCCTACTGCGAACATCGGTTAGAACACCAACGGGGAAACCCCCTTTTCTTTAGTATTTGGTGTTGAGGTGGTTCTTCCACTTGAAGTTGAGATACCTAGTCTCTGTATTTCACTACATGGGATCCTGGGGAGGAGGGTTATCAAGAAGCATGACTCTCCCAGTTAGAAATTCTCAACAAGGCTAGATTGAACACCGAGCAATGACATAGTGTTTACGCTTGACCGGATGGCTTGGAAATATAATAATAAGGTTTACGAATGTGAGATCTACGAAGGATATTTGGTATTAAGACTCGATAGCTGGATAGACAAAAATACCAACGAGGAAGGAAATTTAGACCTAGGTGGTTAGGTCCATATCGAGTAGTGGAAGACTAAAAAAATGGCACATTTTTCTTGTGTACGCTAGAAGGTGAGGAGTTTAGCAAATCCGTAAACTCTCTTCACCTAAAGAGATACTACGCATGATCCATCAGCATTTTCATATGTACATTATTGCATCTACATTGCATTTTCATCTTATCTGTTCATTTTGTAAAAATTGTGATCAAGGAGCTTATTCTTATAGAAATTCCTAAAAACTTCTGAAAATATTGACAAAACATTCAAATCATGTCTCTTCAAACCTTCATAGTATCATCAACTATTTCTGAATCATTTATCAATCCAAACAAGATAAGACAAAGTTTTGATGGTAACCATACCAAGGCCTGCATACTTGGTTCTACTTTTGGTCTCTTCTTAGGTTAGGTGTCTTTGTTCATGGTCTATTCTAGAAGCTTCATGGTGTCGCATCTATCCCTTATACATCTCCTTGGAAATAAGAGCATTCTAAACATTTTTCCCAAATAAGTAAGTCAAATGCAAATCCACATAAAATTTTATTTTTACACATTTCCTTGCCCTACCAACCTTCGAGTGTTGAGCCTGCATCTCTTACTAGTGACGTGGGTTGGGAAAGGAGGGAAATGCCCTTACTCATTTGTGCCTTTTCCATGGTGATGAGCCCATGCTTCCTACTGGTAGCATGGGGCAAGGCATAGGGGTCTCTTTGATAAACTTGAAAGTTACAAATTAGTCAAACATTGTGAAATCATAAATAAAAAACAAAGTGAGTTAGATGTCCAAAATTCCAAGAGAGTTTAAAACCCCAAAACCAGATTTTTTCAACCAAGTGGCCATCTACGGATCCAAGTCTAGATAAACTACAAAGTAATTCACATTCTAAACTATGAAGTATCTTGAGTAGAGTAAGGTTGTAGCATCCCAATTTGGTTCTATCAAAACCTTTTTTTCTCCCCTCACTGTCATTCAACAAATTAACATAATGTTTTCCCTTTCTAACTCTTGGTGTTGAGCCCTTGTATCTTACTAGTTGTGTGGAGTTATGAACGGGGAAAGTACATCTATTTATCATATCATTATATCATCATGTTTTATCAAGACAATATGAAGTACTGAAGATTGCAAAAGAAACTAAGTTTAAGATCACATTGTATTTACATCATCATATATCAGCAACATAAAATACAAAAAGAAATCATTTTTTTATCATTCACATCCATTGCATACATTCTGAAAAGCATTGAAAAGCAGAAATTCTAAACATCTAGAGTACACATGAGAGATAAGCCAAAAGAGAGTCAACTCAGATACAATGGAATACCGAACCAAAAATAGAGTCTGTATATATCGTAGTAGATCAAGTTTGTATACAATGTCATCATGCACTAGGCATGGTCAAAATGCTCACAATGAGCCCAAAATATACACAAAAAATCATATAATATCAAAAATGGTATCAAAGCAATAAAGGCTCAATGACCTATCAATCCCTGTGGGATCCCTCGGATGGTGTGCAACTGCATCTAGGGCTCCTGTTGTGACTATGATGGTGTTGAGAATGGACTGAATGGTGTGAATGCTCGTGGTGACACCCGCTTCCCATAGCCTCACTATGAGAGTGGCTCCGCCTCATCAGGTGCTCAACAGTCTCATATCTAGCTACCTGGGTACGAAGGGAGGTCACTATCTCTGCCACCTTCCAGACAGGGGTGAACACGTCAGTGTGTCGGTTGGTGGCTAAAGGATGTCCTGAATCTGCGACACAACTCAGCCCGGTCTTACGCGAGGGGGTCGATAGGGTGTCCATGCATACCCGATGAATGAGTTCTCACCACTCATGTGTAGACACTGCAAAAAAGAATAAAAAAAAAGAGAGATAATGAGCTAGAAAATCACAAAACGCAAATCAAAAGGAGAATGCTAAGCTAAACATACAAAAATCAATAGACAAAATTGAGAAAGGAGTATCAAACATACTGGGTCTCCAAGCATCCATGTGGGATCAGTGGCTACGGTTGTAAATTTTGATGGAAGCTACAGAGCCTCACCAAATCCAGAGGTGTGACGTTGTCCAATCATAGACTCATCGTCCTCTCCAAATGTCTCCTCTAAGACTAGTGTCTCTCCTTTGTGCTCACCTCCTCGTGTGTTGTTATGAGGATCTCTTGAGTGTCATGCCACTCAGGGTCACTCTCCTCTCCCTCCAAAGGGGCTCCCCCTCATCCTCCTCTCCGACAGACTCCCCCTCCGTATCATCTCCCGTATCCTCTGCCAGTCGGAGTCCAAATCAATCGGCTCATCCTCCTCCCCACTATGAGCAGGAGCTGCCACAATCTAAAGTAAGGGTGCACGAGGGGCCTTAGCTACAAGGTGAGCATAGACCACCTATCTAACTACAATAGGCATGCCAGGAGTAACCATTGTCCAATCGGGATCCCCTCTAGGACCCCTCAGAGCCTCCCAAATAGTCCTATAAATAGGCTCCACTTTGGAGGAAGCATGACAAGGTATGGAAGGCCAAACTATTGAGGTACCTAATCAAATGGGTGAATCTCTAGTCTCCTAGCTTTGTCAACTAACTGGCTCATGGAAGATCAAGCTACCATCGTCGTAGCCTCCTCACCCCATACCCCCTATGCATGTCCCTTGTAAGGTGTGGCGGTCATGTCTGATGTAGTCGGGGATGCCAGCGGCCCGATGTGGTGTCTAGGGCACTGACATACCTATCCATCTAAATTTGCTGAACATCCCCTGGGTCTGATACTAGTACCCCCTACCATATGGGATGAAACGCTCATAAACCCAACTCATAACCAGAGTGGGGTGGCTCAAATACTGTCCCTACAATCTGACAACTCTGTACAAATCGTGGTATGTAGTCCCCATAATATCTTCTCCCTAGGCATACTTACAGCCATGAGCCTCGATCTGTGCAATGATGGGGGCCCAACAGTATAAGAGTGTATCTCCTCCCTTGTCCGACTAGTCTCGAAGATAGGATACCCATGATGGCTCTCCGAAGGATAGGAATGGGAGTAGTAGCAATGGACCAAACCTTCATTCCCTTCTTCGAGCCAGATGAGACAATGGCGTCTCCCATATATGTGGCCCACTACATCATCATGGCCTTGGACCCCGCTATCTCCAATGTCAGTCTCCTCCCAAGTATCGGGAGTCCAAGGATGCGGTATACATCCTCCAGAGTGATAGTCCACTCACCCCTAATGCCCGGGAACCACATGAAGGTGTTCTAAATCTGCATCTCGGTAAGATAATAAGTCACACAGAATGTGACTGGTAGGAGTGACATGGGGCACTGTGCTTATCGGCCGATGTCTGCTCACTCACTTTGTAGTAGATCCATCTCATCACAGGTTAGGTGATCTAGAATCCTAGGGAGCCAATCACACTCTCTCTCTCTGCTCCAACGTATGTACTCCTCCTTCGCATTCACCAAAACATGAGAAAAGAGCAAGTTAGTAATGCACATCACATGATAAGCTCATCAAAAACATAGAAAAATATTGAAAACACAAAAAAATCAAGTTAAGGTGCATTTTAGACATTCTGTTCAGAACCACCACCACCTGTCTTGGGTGGCGGTCCTAACCCGATTTCCCAAAACGTGCCCTTAACCCCAAAAATGCCCAAAAACAAGAAAATTGACCATTTTTAGAAAAATAAAAGACATCCCTATGGGCACCCCCCTTAAGGAATCATTTGAAAAAATAAAATTTAAAAATGTCCCCCTAGGTGAACTTTTCAACATTTTAATATTTAGGGCACAAAAAGACAAAAGATGAAATAACTAACCCGAGAATGCATCTCTTGATTTCTCTCTCGTGGAGACATGGTCACTATCTCGCAACGATCGTTTGGTGTATTCACGTCGAAATGATCAACATGGATCCGAGCTCCAAATCAACAATGCACAAATGAATTAAAAAATGAGTTTGTTTTGATATATATATATATATATATATATATATATATATATATATATATATATATAATTTTAAACTCATTTTGAGTGTATGTGTTCATAGGCTGGAGCGTTGGCACAGGTATATTTCTACATCCCCACACAAATGGTAAGTCCTCTTGTCATTTTGATTTAGTGTTTATTTTTCAATATTTTATCTATCTACACTTGAGTCTTCTCTTCCTCTTGCAGAAGCGGGAGCTTGGATGGCGATGTTTCGACACACAAGCATGTCAGGTATAGCTTCTAACTCCCCATTTTGGGAACACCATACTCGGACTCTACATTTCGCCTTTTCATGGCTAAGACGCTTCTCCAAGGGGGCAATATGTACGCACCCAAAATTACATGTGCTACATTGTCAAGAAAATCGGTTACAAGAATCCCCAATGATGATTCAAAATCCTTTCAAGAAGGTGTTTGAGCTCCAAAACCCATTCACAATGTATATTTGTAGCCTAGATAGCCTTACTTAGCTTTTCCATGCATTTTTCCATCTCCCCACTTCTTTCTGTGCTTGTTTTGGCCTTCAGTGCAAGACCACCGCCCTAACTAGGTGGCGGTGTGCAAACCGTTGCCACTGCGGGAGGCGGTCTGAAACCTGAACCGCCGCCTTGCGTAGGCGGCGGTCTTGCCCACTTTTTCCAGATTCTTCATGCGTGTTTTAAACATGTAACAGTTCACTTAAATTTTCTTTTGCATGCATCCATGCGCCAAATTTTCTAAAAATAGCTTTGTTTTCTTGGTTCTCCTTGCTCCTTCTATTTTAAATAAGATTTAATTAGTTGGAACTGCCTCTTCTTACCTTGTGCATGAAGTAACCTCCTAGCCTCCATTCCTATATATTCCAATCTTCTATTCAAGCAAAAGGCCTGATAATTTTGTGTATCTTGTATTGTTTTATCACCATAATTTTGCTAGGCATTGCATAGCCAAGCTCAGATCTCTTGTGTTATCTCTCTTCTACTTGCATTGCGTCCATATTGCTTCCAAGTGTCATTGCTCAAGTGCCATCCTCTTGTTGTTGTTCTTTTCATTCCCAATCCTTTGGACTCACATGAACACTCAGAGAAAGAAGGGAAAGAACGAGGGATGATATGCGATACCACTAGATTTGCTAAGGTTCTTGCTCTTCCGGTTGGAGTTGTGTATTTGTTTGATTTGTTTATCAAATTGTCAATTACTGAATTGTTAATTTCAATTGCATATCAAATAGAGTAGAGAAATAATTCATTCCAATTAGCTAGATAATTTCAAGTAGATCAAATCAATAGGAAGTTGTCTCTTAAACATTACAGGGGAAGTTGTGGGAACAATAGCTCATTAGGTTTATGATTTTTCTTCACTTCGAGGTAGGGTTGGAAGGATTTTTATTGAGTTACAATAGATTTTGGATTTAGATTCACACATACGCACAAATAGTTAGCTACATCCACTAATTTTTGTATTTAATTTGTTTATTAGATTAGATGCATTGTTTGAAAATTTAGAAAAGAACAAAAACATTTATTTTCCATATATTAGCTTGTTTCTTTTTTTGTTACGATATATTGAGAAAACATCAAAAATATAGGTTAGATTTCCTTTGATAGATAGTTTGTTTTTGAAAGCAAATCAATTCATCTTGCATGACCATCAATGGTCCACAATAGGAAAATACTTACAATTGTGATCCCTATTCCCATAACCCAACAGCCATACTAATAAGCGACATCGACACAATCTTGCATTTAATGAGGTCTTGTGCACACTGCAACATACACTGAGAAAATAGGACAGTTAGATACATTGAATATCACTTTGCTAATCAAGCCTACGACTTTTGGAATGCTCCCGGAAATAGGGTTTGATTGCATGCATGACCATACAAGGGCCTCAGCCTCAACGAGTCTTTGGTTGTGATCCACAGTCCCGCAACCCAACAAGCCTACTATTTAGCTAGATATTGACACTAGTTTACGCACATTGGTATTCATATCTTCACCACTTCCACCTGATATTATTACATAGCTTTCATTATTGAATATAGTAGCCAATCAGGCTAAGAATTTCTGGAAAAGACTAGAAAATTACCCATATTCCTTGCATCTCCACTACACCTCTTTCCTTCACTTCCATGACCTTATCTGGAAACCAATACGATGCACCTGTAGGTTGCTTTCCACGTATTCCAAAACCAATCAATAGAATCTCGACAAAACTAGACATCGATTGGAGTCTCCGAGTAGTTATCATATCAGACCATACCATCACACCCCTTCAGGTTAGGAGATCATTCTTTTCCTTAGATTCACAGATTCCAATATTGCGTGTCGAAGACATAAGTTTTCCCAATTAGCTTGATTGCCGCCATCACATTCACTTCCATTTCAATTCCACATTCACTTCCATTTCAATTCCACATTCACTTCCATTTCAATTCCACATCGGCTTCACTTCCATTTCAATTCCGCATCGGCTACTTTGGAGCGACCTCAGGGTCGAGTACGGTTGAAGATCGCGTGTTCATTTTCATCTGTACGAGATACTCTTGGGTATACGCACCTCGGATAATATACGTATGTAAACATATTGAAAATTATGAAGCTTCATGATGAGATGCTTACAACATTGATCAATTGAGGTGTAAAAGACATAAAAGGTTGTGTTGTCGCAAAGTGTAAGAGCTTATTATGGTTGTATTTTGACAACAAGACTAGATATGTCGGGCATATGAGCCAAATGGAAAGAATATCAAGCTCAATTGTGCTTGATGATGGACCCTCATTTTTATGTCTAGGGTTGAAAGAGATTCTTGGATAAAATCCAAGCTCTTGTCAAGTGTTAGAATATTATGTCAAACATGCTCAATGTTTGTTTGGACTAAAAGAAGAAAATCAGAGAAGAAATAGATTGGTTTGAAGGGGGAGATACTTGACTTTGTGTCATGATCTCATTGAATGTCATTATAAATAAAAGTGGGAATAACAATCAACTATTCA
The DNA here is from genome assembly GCA_018340775.1 of Taxus wallichiana var. yunnanensis. Classification (NCBI taxonomy): domain Eukaryota; kingdom Viridiplantae; phylum Streptophyta; class Pinopsida; order Cupressales; family Taxaceae; genus Taxus; species Taxus wallichiana. The sequence continues at coordinate 222,963,752 of CM031241.1, forward strand.
TTTGAATTTGTGGAAGTTGACATGTCATTAGTTGTGAGAGCTTTGTTGTTTAGCTCTATGGAAATGGTTCCATCATCAATTAAATATAGGACATAATTTTTAAAGTGTACCCACTTATCTATTGAATGGTCATCAATACGATGAAAATCACAATATACATGAGGTTTGTACCAAAGGTATGACTTAGGTTCTCCTTCAAGACAAGGTATTGAAAGAGGATATTTTATCATCCCAACCACTTTGAGTTGATGAAAGACACTAGAGAGACTTTCACTTATGGGTATAAACCCATGTTTAATTTTGTGTGGCGTAGTGTCTTTCTTAGGTTGTATGATTGGATTTTTTATTGATTGGTCATGTATGTTAGGCATATTATGATTATCCATAACACCAGCGGTGATGACATTATGATTTCCATGGGTGTACTAAGATTCATCATGAGAAGTTATGATATCGTGATTATTATGAGTGAGATTGAAAGAAATTTTTTTAACAAACTTCTCTGAGAGGTCCACAAAGGTGGTGATAGATCACTTTGGAAGGTGTAATAACCAATCTAAAGCTTTTCCTCCTAGGCTCCTAGGAAAAAGTCACAAGAGAAATTTATCGTTATATGCCACTTCATGGCATGCTATGTAAAATTATTTGATATGTTGTCTCGGATCAGTTTTGCCCTTGGATTTTTCAAATTTGGGCATCTCAAAATAGTGTGGGAAGGGTATTCATAATATTTCCATGTTAAAATGGTATGGACACAATTCATCAAAATTGAATTATTTTTCTTGTTTTTTCAAACCCACAACGATGCATTTCATCATTTTCCATTCTTGAGAAAAGGATGAATTGTATAAATCCACCATTGTAATGAGAAATGAGGGAGAGTGAAGAAAGGTATGATGAATAACTCAACCCTTAGCAAAGTGAATGCTAAGATGGAAGTGACAAAAAAAATCAAAAATCTTGACCCTTAGCAAAGTGAATGTTAAGATGGAAGCGAAAAAAAAAGTTTGAAAATCTCAACTCCTAGCAAAGTGAATGCTAAGATGGAAGAGGGAAGAAGATGGAAAAATATCGACCCTAGAAAAATGAATGTGAAGAGGGAAGAAATGAAAAGGGTTAGTTGATTACCTAACTCTTAATCAAAATGAGAGTTAAGAGAAAAGGGACAAAAAGAGGTTAGGCGTGTTACTACTCATTAAAAAATATGAATGTTAAGGGAGAAAATATGTGACATGGTGAGTATGGTCAACTCTTAATCAAATGAGTGATAAGAGTGACGACAAGATGTGAAAATGTTAACTCTAACACTATGAGTGTTAAGAGAAACGAAAAGAGGGACTTTGCAACACTTAACAAAAGGAATGATGTTAAGGTGGAAGAGATATTGAAGTGTGAATGTGATCAACTCTAATCAAAATGAGTGATAAGAGTGACGAAAAAGGTGGACTTCGCAACACTTAACAAAATGAATGATGTTAAGGTGGAAGATGGGTTGAAATGTTAGTTTAGATGATTCTTAACAAAATGAGTTTTAAGAAATATGGAGGAATTAAATGGATTCATGACACTTTACAAAAGTGAACATAAAGAGAGAAGAGATGAAAGGTTAGCATGCTCAACTTGTGACAATGTAAGTGTGACAAGAGGAGACTTAAAACATGATGTAAATTTATCAATTCTTAACAAAAATGTGTTACAAAAGATCCACAAAAAGGAGATTGAACACCTAAAGAATGACAAAGTGAATGTCGTCACAAGAAGTGAATAAACGATGATGAAAAGTTCTGAATCTCACGAAAAATGGAGATAAGAGACAAGGGGGAAATAATGGATTAGTGATATCAAATTAAAACAAAGTGAATTATTTAATGAGAGAAGTGAATAAATAATGAGGATGTCGACAATGCAACAAAATGATTGTGAAGTACGACAACGTAAGATGATAGGAAAAAATGGAAGACGTCACAACTCAACAAAGTGGATGTGAAATGTGACGACGTAAGAGTGAGTAGAGAATGATAGTGAATAATGTCAATAAGTCCAGAAAGTAAATGTGAAATGTGATAATGTAAGAATGGGGAATGCTTAGAGTTCAACAAAATAACGTTAAACTTAAGACTTACGATAATGAAAGATCAAGGTGATCAAGAGAGTACTTAACTATGATAAAGTGAGTATCACAATGTCAAGACTTAGATGAAAATGAAATTACTCAAGTGTGAATATGGATGTTCGCAACCCAATACTTAGACACATGTACAAAGTGACAAGATGGATGAGAGAAAACATGAATAATGAAAGTGAAACACAAGTGTGTAACATGCGAGAAAAATGAAAAGTGGTGAAGTGAAATTTTTGGCCTCTACCTTAGATTGGCTTGGACAAGGCATGGCTTCCTAGGTGGCTCTCTCAACTAGGTGTCAGTAGTATACCCGAGCAAGAGTGACACTATTGCTAGCTAACGGATTTACTTTACCCCCTTTGAAACACTTAGAAAATATCTTTCTTGGAATGAATCACAATAGGGTCGCCACTACTAAGTATATGTGACTCTAACTCGCAAGTATTTACTAGTCGATTGGGGTAAAAGCTTCTTGTTTCATCCACCACTTCCCTCAAAGTGTGGACTATTTTGGGGTTCCTTGGAGCATCCCTCTTGTTGTCTTAAGGCTTATGCCAAATGGAGTTTCTCCTAGTTCAAAGTGGATGGGTTTACCCTTATCCGAACCTTCATATATAGTGTGTAGAAAAGATTCATGTTTATCTTGTTTAGTCGCAATTTCCTGCACACAATAATTAGTAGTTTGGAGCTCACGAGGAAAGGCAACTGCGATTAATAGTTTTAAGTGTTTTATTCAACTTCTTTAGAGCGGGTCACGTAAGCAAATATTATAATTTTCTCTGAGGTAGGTAAAGGATAAGGCGATAGAAACAAGTTCATGTTTTTATTTCCAAGATCACTTAAAAAGCGTGAGGAAAGAGCATGTAGTAAAACAAGCTTTGATTAAAAAAGAAAAGAACGGTTAGTTCCCAAAAAAATAGAAACAATCACATTTCCGATTTCTAATATCGCTTTGAAAGTGCGAGGAAAGAGCATGCATATGAGGTTTGTACATTAAAAAAATAAATTTTAAAATTTTAAAAAACTACAATTTTTTTGTTTTTAAAAAAATGACAAGTTTTAGAAGAAATGAAACCATTAATTTTCTAAAAGTTTAAATCAAAAAATATTTTTCCATTGCATAGATCTTCTCAATACCTTTCCGTAAAAAAAAGTGAAGTCATTAAGAGTTTAAGAGCAATATTTATGGCTTAGGAAGATGGGTTATAATAGTGCTCTCAATGAAAAATTTGAACGTGAGAAAAATGTGTTGCAATTGGTTTTTTTTTCTTTTGTACTTCACCTGAGAAGCTAAAATTTTGACAACAAGGTTAAAAAATAACAATAAACATAAAGAAAGAGTTAGATCACAAAATGATTAACTAAAATGAAAGAAAGAAATGTGGGGAGTCCCACTGGGCATGCCAAAATGTAAACAGAGAAAAACTACAATAAATAAAAAGATAAACAAACACAATGCAAACCTTCTTGTAATCCTTATGTGCAAACCTAAGTAAGGTTGTAAGAGACTTCGTCTGTGTAACCTTGTAAATGTATGTGGGTACTTTTTAGTGACCTCCAAAATGAGTTGACCAATGCTACGAGAAAAGTTTTTTGGCTTGGATTATTGCTTCCAAAATAGCGGTTTGGAATGCAATTTGTGAGAATTTTAGTACTTAAATCCAAGAGGATTTGCAAGAGAGTAGTCATATAATTTATAGAGGCGGAGTAGTTAAAAATTGGTTACAAGCGGTGAATGCAAATGCTAAAAATAGCATGGGAGGAGGTTACGGCAGTTCAGGTCATTTAGGGAAATGATGGAATTGATTGCGAAGTTACATCGAAAAAAGTGGTTGTACGTGCAATTCAATTGCCCCACCTTTCTAGGATTCTAGAAGTGTAGTTAACTAGGATGAGGATGTGGAGTCCAAGTGGTTATTGACTAAAATAGGTGGAATTAAATAACTAAATTTAATTAGTATTTAATTGTGAGGAGATAATTAACCATTTAAATAAATAAATGTTTAATTATATTAGCTAGAAGGTGTTAGGAATTAATTTAATTAATTCCAAAAGAATGGTAGAATTAAATTAATTTAATTGTGAGGAGATAATTAATCATTTAAATAAATAAATGTTTAATTATATTAGCTAGGAGGGTGTAGGAATTAATTTAATTAATTCTAAAGGGTAGGAATATAGCTTAGGTAATAGAAATAATTTTAATTAATTCTAAAGGGAGTATCTCGAATGATGGAATTAATCTAATTAATTCCAAAGGGGTGTACTACTGACGAGATAGAATTAATTTAATTGATTCTAATTAGTTAGAAGTGGGATATAAATATGTATGTATTTTTAGGGTGTCTACAGGACCTACCAAGCAATTGAAGTTTGACATTGTGAAAATATTATAAGCATGGAGCTTTCTTATTGGTGTGTGCTTCATGGTGACTAATAGAGGTTATGTAGAGTTTGACACTATGAATTTGTACATACGTGGTGATTTCTTATTGGTTCACTCTTTGCGATTAAATATGCATGATAGAAAGATCGTATACTAGAAAGACTTTGTAACAATCATACATACGCGAGTCTTCTTCTTTGGATTACCTTTAGAAATCTCTCATGGTTCTTATAAAGGAAAACAATATGTGATAGAACATGGAGATATCTTATTGGTTTACTTCGACTATTTATGACAAAGTCTTAGGAGAGATTGGTTATGCAAATTGTAAAATAGCATGGAATATTCTTATTGGTTAACAACCGACAAGGTTATCAAAGGACTGACATTGTGGATTGCGAACTTAAAGTAACTTAGATATTTTTTATTAGCTCACACTTTGTAATGACTCGGACCTACCAAGCAAATGAATTCGACGTTGTGAAAACATTATAAGCATGGATATTTCTTATTGGTTTGCACTTCATGGTGACTAATAGAGGTTATGTAGAGTTTAAAACTATGAAATCCATAATACAAGGTGTTTTATTATTGGTTCGCACTTAACAATGAAACATACATAATATAAATTGTTGGACATAGTGTCATAGTTGTTTTCATGTATGTCAAGTGTCACATTGATACTAAAGATAAATTTATGTCAAAGGGACATTTATGTCAAAGGGATTCTAAGAGGCATAGGTGAGTAATGAGGTGTCATGATGTTGTTGTAACATGATGTCTAGGAAATTATGCATGGTTCTTGAGGTTGTTTCAAACAAGTAGGTGTTATAGTGTGATCTCCAAAGGTGGTCCAAGGTTTTTACATGGTCTATCATGCTTGATGTGATGTTTCAAGTGTGTAAACAACACCACAGATTATGGTTTATGGTACCCAAGAAGTGACAAGTTTGAATTGAAATCTTTTATTGATGTTGATTGGGCAAGAAGTCTTGATGACAAAAGAAGCACTAGTGGAGGAGCCTTCTTTATTGGTAAGTGTCATGTCTCTTGGTTGATAAAAAATCAATATCTAGAATTTATTTCCACATGTGAAGTTGAGTGCATAGCGGCAACATTGTGTTCTGCACAAGTTATGTGGATGAGACATACCCTAGAAGACTATAAGGTGGAATGTGATGGACCTAATCCTATCTATTGTGACAGTACAAGTGTTATAAGTGTGTCTAAGAACCCTATATTGCATTCTAAAACTAAGCACATTCCAATCAAATATCATTTCTTAAGGGATTAGGTAAGTGAGAAAAGGATTAAATTGGAACATGTGTCCACCAAGGAGGAATAAGCAAACATCAAGGGGAGTAAGAAAAATGAACAATATGCTCCAATAAGATGTGAAAAGTGTCAAGTAAGGAGTGTTGTGTAAAGGTATGAGTATATTATGTTGTTGTCCTTTTAGGGATCTTATTAGTTCAATGCATGGTCAAGGACTTAGTCGGAGTTGCAAACAATTGTAATTGAGAAATGAGACAGTGTGTTAGTGATGCATAATCAAAGGGTGATCTATGATCCGAGTTAATTGATTTCCTCGAAAGGTGATGATCAGTTCTCAAGGGAGCCTATCAAGAGTAGGATATATGCCAAGAGATCAAGAATTATGTAAAGTTGTGATTGAAGAAGAAGCAGGTAAGCTAGTAGAAAATTTCCAAAATGTTGTCTACAAGTGTGAAGATCAAAGCGATGAATGTGTTCAGGGGGAGCTGTTTGAGTGAGTTAAAGATAGGTTCATGATTCATTAACATCATTTAGAGTCAAGATAGAGAATACATTCCATGGGGAGAAAGGAAGTTTGTTTTTGTATTTTTTTTTTTTTGTTTTCATGTATCCTTTGTCATTATATGTCAAATGGGGAGAGTATGCTCGAAACATGAAAAGAGGTATGTATATTATCCTAAATGTGTGTGCTTGTATGGTTTCCATCAATGTTTCTTAAGGTGGTTGTCATCAATGAAAAAGGGGAGATTGTTGGACATAGTATCATAGTTGTTTTCATTGATGTCAAGTGTCACATTGATGTCAAAGGGAGTCTAGGAGGCATAGGTAAGTCTTGAGGTGTCATTGAATGTTGTTGTAGTATGATGTCTAGGCAAGTATGCATGGTTTTTTAGGATTATTCAAAAAATTATGTGTCATAGTGTGATCTCAAAAGGTGTTCCAAGGTTTTTGCATCGTCTAGCATGCTTAATGTGATGTTTCAAGGTATTAGCGATTACTGCATGATGATGACCAAGTTAATTTCATTGAAAGCATGGGTTAAAGAATCCATTCTAGTTCTTGACATTGATCTAGTCCAAGAATTATGGTATGGTGGCATGTAGTATGATGTATGTCATACTTATTTGAGCATGTGAGGTGTATTTTGATGTTTTATAGTAGGTTTTGGAGGTGTCCAAGCTCATATTTCAGTTATACGATGTACGTCAAGGTCCTTTGAAGCATGTTTATTGAAACAAGACAAGGTAGACATGGGAAACCTGTGCTGTGTGGTGAGTAGAAGGTATGATCGAGCATGAATAAGAATTTGAGAGTATGTCGAGGTCATTTCATAGGTGCATGTCAAGTTTCAAGTTAGAAAGTTGAATGAATTGAAAGGAAATTCAGTTTTGGTTCTACCGAGCTCTTAGAATGTCATTCTCAACTCGATAGGTCAAGTTTGGAGTGCTCATTTTCTCATAAAATATTTACATGGGGTCTTGATATTTTCACCATAGTTGAGGCATGGAACTAAGAAATTTTTACAATTGGAATGAGGTTAAATGATGTCCTAATCTTTATGGTTGATTACTAAGAAGGAAAGGTGGTCTAAACCCTCCCCAAAATTGTAGTTTGAGAGCGATAGGATAAATATGAATGGTATCTTCATGAAATGATATGGGAAGGCTAATGTGAAGATTCGAGATTGAAGAGGATTCTCCGGGTTTCTTTTGGTGGTACTTGCATGCTCCAGGTCAAGTGTTAAGGTATAAAAATGTGTTTTTGTGAATATTTGATTATACTTGATGTAAGATAAAGGTTTCATGAAAAGAACCAAACTGTTTCAAAGAGCTGAGATTCTCTTAAATGATCATGAAGAGTTTTGTATTGGTTCGGTGGAGAAAATTGTTGTGACAAGTCTCCAAGTTTATCAACTACTAGAAGGCTAGAGTGTGCAAAGCTAGTCATAATGGTATGAGGTGTATGTGTTGTTATTGCATGATGTAGCAATGGTTTATGATTATGGAGAGCTTATAAGAATCTAGTATGATGTGGTAGATCTATTAGTATGATCGAAGAGGTGGTTTCATGTTGAAACCCTAGTGGCCTAAATAGCCCTATTAGGCCTATCTAGAAGATTTTTGGAACATGTATGGTAATGATGTTTTCTCCATGTGACATGTGGTTGTGGTTGGTTAAGGATGTGCTCCAGGATTCCCTTGATGTGTTCAGGTGGTTTTAGTGATTGTAATTGGAATTTAAGGTGTTGGTTCTTAATGAGGAGTTGACTGGTTCTTGGGATCTAGAACTAGGTTTGAGTAGGTTGAGAGATGGTGGTGTTTTAGAGCCTTATGACCTGATTTGGTGAAATTTATGAGTTGTGTGAGTAATATGAAATCATTTTATTTCTATCCATATGTTAATTTTTTCATGGTGAGGTGCTTAGATGTGCCAAGTTGTTTGTTCTTGAGACTGTTTTATATGTTTGAAGACCTAATTGGTGTTACCTTCCAAATGGTGTGCTCCATGGTGAAGATGGAGGTTGCAGAGCTAGTTGATATTGTTGATGATGATAAAAGGATTTCCCTAAAGTATTTAGAGTTTTTTTGTTATGACAGATTTGCTATATTCCCTTGGATACTAAGAAGTTTTCGTTGGAGTATATTAGGTCTATTAGGCCTAATTGAGCTAGTGTGTTATGTTCTTTCTTATGACCGACCTATAAGGTCTTGGAATGTAATTTATATGATGTTGTAGATATGTTTTCATGTTTTCATGACCAAAATTAGTGGTCTTGGGTGATTTATGGTTGTTCTTATGATGAGTCGTGTATATAAGGTGAAGTGTGTGTGCCCATATTGTCTAGTTGAGTGAATGGAGAATTGAACGAGCTAAAGGTGAGAAGGGAAGAGGTTAGAGAGCTCTAGGTAAGAGAAAATAAGAGAATAAATAGGTGAGGATATCATATAAGAAGGATAGTAATTTCATTAGACCTAATCAACACTATATGGCGCATGGATGAGCGAAGGAGAAGAATGTGTTGTGAGAAGGTTTTGGAGGTGTATGAGCTAAAATAGTGATCAAAAATAGTTGTTTTTAGCAACAAGTTCAAGTGGTGTTCATCATCATGTGGTTAGGTGGGTTCTTAATCATCTTAAGGGGTTGTAACCTCCTTGTATATGTTGGGGTTAGCACACCGGTTTTACAGACAATATATCATATCTAAGCATACATGTAAATAAAAGTGGATATTCTACCAGAAGAAATATACAAAACAAGAGACATAAATCAACACCAGATTTAATGTGGTTCACCTAGTGTGGGCTACATCCACCAAGAAACAAACCAATCTATTATCCAAAGCTTTGACAAGATATATAATGAAGATTTACAATCTTCCACACCTCTCAGATGTTCAAGTACTTTATTTCCTCAAGTTTTTGCTTCATCACCAATAATTATCTCTCTCACCAACATTTTCAAGTCCTTTCTAATTATTTTTAATCATTATTACTTCTAAACCCTATTTTTATGCTTATATAGTCATTTATAGACTTAGGGCACTTAGCCATGCAATTACAATCAATAGATATACTTTAATGCTAAAAATAGATCTAATTCCCAAGAGTTAATTAAAACATCCTCGCACAAGTAACCGATGCTGGTTAGCCCTAACCGCTACCGGTTCCTCCCTTGCCTGACTTTGGCACGATGCCGGTCTGGGTGACCGATGTCGGTTCCCCCTTAACCAATGATGGTTACTATATTTTCCAGCAAGTTTCCATTGCATGCTAAACTGAAGTAATTGAGCTCCACAACTCAACAATCTCCCACTTGGAGATTAATTACACACCATACATGTACAACATCATTCTTGGATCCTTCCTTAGCTTTGTTTCTTCCTCTTCAAGTCTCAAACTCGAAGACCAATAGAAGTGGAGTGTAGCTCCAACTTCTCATTTTCTAATGGCTTCGTTAGCATATCCATAGGTTCTTGCTCGTATGAATCTTTTCCAAATTCAATTGTCTATCCTCTAATACCTGTCATATGAAGTGATACCTCAACTGAATGTGTTTTGTTCTTGAATGAAATGCTTGAGTTCTTTTCCAAATGAATTGTACTCTAACTTCACTCAACAGAGCAGTTTACAATCACTTGCTTCTTTCCCAACTCTTCCATGAACCTACTCATCCATATCATCTCCTTGCTAGCCTCTGCAGCTACAACTAATCTACCTCTGTAGTAGAAAAAGCCACAACCTTCTGTAATCTTGAAATCCATCTAATTGTCGTCCCACCTACTGTGAAAATATATCCAGTAGTGCTTCTTCTACCATCCAAATCTCTAGCCATATCCAAATCAACATAGCCACATAATGAAATATCCAAACCTCCATAGCATAACTACATGCTAGATGTCCTTTCAAATACCTAAGTATCCATTGGACTACTTTCCAATTCTCTTTACCTGGATTGGCCATATATCTACTCACAACTCTCACTTTTGTGTAATGTCTAGTCTAGTACAAACCATAGCATACATGAGACTCCCAACTGCTGAAGCATATGGCACTCATGTCATGTATTTGACCTCCTCATGTGATGAAGGACACTTTGATCTTTACTCAATTTTAAGTGTCCAGCCATAGGTGTGCTAACAGGTTTTTGCATTTTGCATGTTGAACCTTTCTAACACCTTGTAGATATAATCCTCCTAAGACAAATAAAATTTCTTGTTTTTCTTGTCTTTGTGTATTTGCATGCCAAGGATTATTTTTGCAGCTCCTAAATCCTTCATAGAAAATGTGTGAGCTAGCTTTCCCTTAAGCTCACTAATGTCCTACATACTAGATCTTACAATAAGCATATCATCCACATACAGTAACAAAATAATATAGCTCCCATTTTCAAGCTTCTTGAAATAAACACAATGGTCAGATTCACATCTCAAGTAACCATGCTCTTGCATAAAACTATCAAACCTCATGTACCATTGCCTTGGAGCTTGCTTGAGCCCATATAGACTCTTTTTCAACCTGCACACTAATTTCTCCTTACCCTTGACTTCATACCCAAGCGGCTGCTGCATATAAATCTCTTCATCCAAATCACCATGAAGGAAAGCCATCTTCACATCTAGTTTCTCTAAATGCAAATCTTCTACTACAACTAAACTCAATACAGTATGAATAGAAGTCATCTTAACAACAGGAGAAAATATTTCACCAAAGTCAATACACTTTCTTTATGTGCAAATCCTTTTACTACAAGTCTTTCCTTGTATCTTTTATGTCCACCCTCTTCTTCCTTGATCCTGTAAACCCACTTGTTCTAGCAATGTTCTCTTACCTGCTAGAAACTTAACCAAATCCAAGTCTGGTTCTGTTCCAAGGAGTCCATCTCCTCATCCATGCCATGCTCCCACTAGACGTGAGTCTTATCCTGCATTGCTTCTTCAAATATCTTTGGTTCACCATTATCAGTCAATAATAAATAAAATAGAGGGTGTAAATCTTTCTGGAGGTTTACTTACCCTTTGTGACCTTCTCACAAGAGTTTGGGGTACCGGAGGCTCAATCTGGACCTCTTGGACATTCCTATCCAAATCTGATAGTGACCGATGTTGGTCACCTCTAACCGACGTCGGTTCTGCTAACCAATTCCGGTTTGGATCTTCTATAACCGATACCAGTTCGTCTAACCGATGTTGGTTAGGGGTCAATCGACATCGGTTACTGTGTAACCCTATCGGTAATTCTTTTAAATCCGAGAGTTCATTTTCATTCACAAACTTCTCAACCGGTTCATCCTTAGGTACCAAAATTTGATCCATGTACATTCTCTTTTCATTCCATTCAACATCACAACTCCTAATAATTTTAGAATTCTCTAAATCCCAAAATGGAAACCGAAATCACTAGATCCATAACCAATGAAAGTGCATCTCTTGGATTTTGCATCCAACTTTTTTCTATTTTCCTTATCAACATGCACAAAAGCTTCTGAACCAAAAAATTTAAGAAAAGAAATATCTACCTCTTTTCCAGGTCCAAGCTTCCTCTAGTATTCCTCCATCTAGTGAACTTGAAGGCCCATGTTAATCAAATAAATTGATGTATCAACTGCTTCCGCCCAAAACTGTAAGGGCAATCCAGAATGTATTCTCATACTTCTAGCACGTTCCATGATTTTCCTGTTCATTCTTTCTGCAACACCATTCTCCTATGGTGTTCTTGGAACCATTCTTTCTCTATGTATCCCATTCACTGAACAATAATCATTGAAAGTCTTTCTACAGATATTCACCACCATTGTCAAATCTAAGGCACTTTAACTTAGAATTTGATTCATTCTCAATAAGGGCTTTCCATATTTTAAAAGTCTCAAAAACATCATATTTATGTTTAATACAATAAACTCATACCTTTCTTGTAGCATCATCAATGAAAGTAACATAATACTGGGATCCTCCATGAGAAGCTACAGTGGTCCCCACACATCTAAGTGTACAAGCTCCAATTTCTACTCCTTAGTTTCCCCAACTTTGAGAAATCTCACTCTCTTTTGCTTTCCAAAGATACAATGCTCACAGAAATCAAGATCTAAATCTTTCAAATCTGATAACTTACCCTTTTCCTTTAAGATCTTCATTCCTTTTTGACTCATATGACCCAACTTATTATGCCACATGCATGCATCTGAATCTAAAGTAGATAATGTATAAAATGAATCGATGTAATACAGATAGATAAATATAACGTTCCTACCTTCTTACCTCTTGCCACAACAAAGGACCCTTGGTGACTTTCCAAGAGTCTCCTGTAAAAGTAACCATATAACCAAATTCACCTAGTTGCCCTACAAAATAATATTCATCCTGAGGCTTGGCACATGCCTCACATCTTTTAATACCCATGTATTTCCATTCTGTAATTTTAGATGAACTTCCCTTTACAGTAATCTTGAGGTTCATCATCACCCAAATAAACATGCCCAAAATTGCCCTGGACATAATTTCTAAAATAACCCTTATTAGGGTTGCATGGAAAGAAGCTCTGAATCTAAAACCCATGATTCAATTATATTATCTACATAAAAAAATAAGAGCATCTTGCATTACCTTTGATGTAGCAATATTTGTTTCTTTACCTTTGTCTGGTTGTTGGTTCTCTTTATCCTTTGACCAACAATATTTCTTTGCATGTCCTTTCTTTCCACATTTCCAACAAGTAATTCTCTTACTTCTAGATTTAGATCTGCTATCCCTTGACTTTGATTTCTCATTACTCTTACTCTTGGATCTCTCATTCTACCTGCCCTTGCTTTCTACATTCAAAGTATTTCCAGATGATGATTCCTTTGTACTCTTCCTGAATTTCTTCATTCAATATTATACTAACCACATCATCAAACTTCAAAATATTATTAGCAGATGATGTATTACTAACATCCATTACCAAGTTATCCCAACTATCAGGAAAAGAACATAAGAATAAAAGTGTTCTTACTTCATCATCAAATGGTATTACAACCAATTTTAACTGATTTACAATAGATCGAAATCATTCAAATGACTAGATGTAGATCCACCTTCATGCATCTTAGAACTAAATAGTTTCTTCATCAAATAAAATTTATTTGAAGCACTAGGTTTTTCATATAAATTAGCAAGATATTTCATTAACTCTACCATAGAATCGGCACTTCTGTAATATTGGAAGCCACGGATGCTTTGTTAGGATCAATCTTATAGATCCCAAAGCCTTTTTGTCAAGAATCTTCCATTCTTCATCAGTCATCTTCATAGGTCTAGACTTCTCATCCAACGGTAAATATAAATCTCTTTGATACAGATAATCCTCAATCTGCATCTTCCATAATTGATAATTTTGGCCGTCAAATTTCTCTACCTTGTATTTGTTTTCTTCTGCCATTTTTGTAGCTCCCACTCAATCAGAAAACCCTCTGTGAGTAAATATGTCAACACACAAAACCCTCAAACAAAGCTCTGATACCAGTTGTTGGGGTTAGCACACCGATTGTACAAATAATATATCATATCTAAGCATACATGCAAATAAAAGTGGATATTCTACCAAAAGAAATATACAAAACAAGAGACATAAATCAACACCAGATTTAATGTGGTTCACCCAGTGTGGGCTACATCCACCAAGAAACAAGCCAATCTATTATCCAAAGCTTTGACAAGATATACAATGAAGATTTACAATCTTCCACACCTCTCAGATGTTCAATACTTTCTTTCCTCAAGCTTTTGCTTCATCACCAAGAATTCTCTCTCTCACCAACTTTTGCAAGTTCTTTCTAATTCTTGTTAATCATTCTTACTTTTAAACCCTAGCTTTTATGCTTATATAGTCATTTATAGACTTAGGGCACTTAGCCATGTAATTACAATCAATAGATATACTTTAATGCTAAAAATAGATATAATTCCCAAGAGTTAATTAAAACATCCTTGCATAGGTAACCGATGTCGGTTAGCCCTAACCGTTGTTGGTTCCTCCCATGGGCCGATGCTGATCTGGGTGACCACCGCTGTCGGTTCCCCCTTAACCGATGATGATTACTTATTTTTTCCAAAAGTTTCCATTGCATGCTAAAGCTGAAGTAATTAATCTCCACAACTCAACGGTATAGTGATTTTTATACTAAATAGGGGTTCATGCTCCTTGTGAAGTGGGTGCTTCACTAAATAAATCTTGTGTGATGTGTAATATTCATACAAGTCTTTTTAATTGAGTAATATATTCATAAGTTTCAATTGGTTTTCTTCCCCTTGAGGGTTTCCCACTTATATTTGGTGTTCTTGTGTACTTTTGTTCTTAATTTCTCTTATGGTTAATGGTGTATGCATTGTTTCTTGTTCCTAATGCTTAATGGTTCACACATGTGCATGGTTAATTGATTTAAAAATATAATAAGACTGATTCATCGTCCCCCTCTCATTCAAAGTTCTTCCAACAAAAATATCCTATAATAGAAATGGTCTATAATAACTGATGCGAGAGAGATGAAAAAAACTCAACACGCATGAAACCAACAGTTAGATTTATCACCCTACAAGATAACCAAAACCATTGAATTTCAAAGCACACCTTAAGAAGTTTATTCAACTTACCAATATTAAAATTTCTTAGACAATTGAATAAATATATCAAAAGTACTTGGACCTTCTCAAATGCATCAAACAACCATGATTAGAAACTTATAGAAATCTCAAACCATCATCTATTACCAATCTCCATTTAGACCTCCAAAACAGGTTAGTCACCCTCCCACAAGACAAATTTTGATGAATAGAACAATCTATAAATACATATCCTTCATTGTTAATATATTTAGATACCCTTTATGGCATTTAAACTAATTCCAAAGTTTCAAGAGACGCAATTCTAAGCCAACTCATTTTTATTCCCTTTTTACTATTTTCATTTAGGCCTAATTTCTATCCCTCCAAGCACACAAAGCTTATAGTATGAAACATTCTAGAAACTTTCATGTAACATTAGTTATATTTTACGATACCCTTTATGGAGTACTAGATTCATGGTAAATTTCATTCTCTAACTCACTACACAACTCTCCCAACTCCAACTTCTCCCTTTTGGTAGGGTCTAATTAGGTCTCCTTAAGGGTTTTAATTAAGTTCTTAGGGTTTTAGCACTTAAAAACTAATTTAAACCTTGGATACACCTTACATGTACCTATCAACCTTGTTCATCATTTTTCAAGGTTTCATTCAACCTATATCATCAATATTGTTATATTCACAAATTTTGGCTTCTTAGGTTTGTCTTGTTCTTAACACATCTTTGTCTTCTAAAATTTGTTTTAATTTCTTTATTTTGGATTCCTTTAATTTTCTTCTCATTCATCACCCTAATTTTACTCACTCCTTTTAATCAAGTCACTCCTCTAATATCATTTAAGATACCTTCAAACATTTGTTCACTATTATGGTCTCTTAGGTTCTTCTCCTTGAGCATTTATCACTTCTCCTACTTAAACATTCCAAATGACCTCTAAAAACTTAGATTAACTTTTAGAATTTTCTATACAGTGTGTGTGCAAAATTTTAGGCCTTGGTATGGATTAAAACTCCCACAAATTAAAGTTTAGATATTTGTCTCAAATCTTAGAATTATGTTGGCAATGAAGCACTCAAAAATCAATAAATTTTGCATACAATAGTTTTAATGCCTCAAAAAACTTGGAAACATTCTTTCCTAACCTCTTGAATGTCCATACCAAATTTCAGAACCCATCTCCTCAAAAAATGTGATGTAATCTCGTGTTACCGAGTTTATACATGATTTTTGTGTTCTCATAACATGGTCTGGACTGAGTTTTTGATTTTTTCCCTATCAAATCAACTCAAAAATTCTTGAAAATTTTCACAAATTTCAAAACTCTCTTTCAGTAATTCCTCTCCAAATTTTAGAAATTTTTCATGTATATTTGTGAGGTTATGTAATTTTCCTTTTATTGAAAACCCTACGAGAGGGTACATGACAACAAGGGTGTATTTGGGTATATTTTTCATTTTGTTTCTTTTTAAAGGTTTCCAAAAATCAATAAGTCATGTACCATATTTATATAACTTATTATAATTTTAATAACACTCTAAGATATAAATAATACTCTTACCTCGTTGTATCAATTCTTAAGAAGGCTGTGTACACAGAGTTACCATTTTAGTGTACTATTCTCATTTCCACACAAATATATACCTGAATAAGAAAGCACAACCTTCTAGATTCTTTTGAATAAAGTTTCTCAATGACTCAAATCTTCACAAGTTACTTCCAATACTTTAACAAATTTAATCATGGAAGCTTCTTACCTCCCTTTCATGTGGTAAGGTTCTCATATGGATATGACTCCCGTATTTGCTAAATCTTCTTCAAAAAACCTTCTTTGCACATTTCATGGACCAGAATGGTATTCATATGCATGTAAGAGCATTCAAAAACCATAAACGAATAATATTCATTCACAATTCCACATACATTCATCAATACACAATTTTTACTAAAAAAATCTTTCTCATTTTTATCAATTCAATGGAGTACAAGATTTATTGAGCCACTTGGCTATGAAACAAAGTTTCTTCCTTCACTACTCACACACTTTTACAATTCAAATGATTCTATGCAAATGAAGTGAAAGCTGGTAGTTATGGTTCTCATCAACTAACCCAACTATGATTATACTAACCAAGTTGAGGTTTAGAGTCATGTTAGGATCAAGTAAGTCATTTTATAAGTGAATACATATTCCATAACCCCTTTTCCTCATTTATTGAACCTACACTAACACCTAGACCTATAACAAACTATAAAGACAATTCAAACATTTGAAATGTGGTTTTGGAGGAAAAGTTTCCAAAGACCGCTTATTACATGTTATAGGAGTCAAAATGGCTAGAAGCGTATAAGAGCACCCAAATGGACCCTCATAACCCTAGGCGACTATAAAAAACAAAATTTTGAATATTTACAAGTGATACTCCTACATCATACTCCCCAAGTGGAGAGAATTGAGATCATTTTTGTTTCTTTCTATTTTTTCAATTTCTTTGCTTTCTTGACTTTATTTTCTTCTTCTTAGGCTGAGCTCCATCCTTCTTGATTCTTTCATGATTTTTCTTTGTCTTCTCTCCTCTTTGTTTTCTTGCATCTTTTCTATTTTTGTCTTCACTCTTTCTTCTCTTTTCCTCTTCAAATCTCATTTGATCCATCATATCAAGTTCTTATACATCTTCATCTTCCCATGGTCTCTTCCAATATGATTCAACTTGATCTTCATGTTCTTTATCTTCTTCTCCATCGTGCAATATCTTCATTAGTTATTTCTCTATTTTCCTATACTCTTCTTCATTCATGATTTATTTCCATATCGATCTTCTTTCAATACAATTTTACGTATTTTTACTTCTTCATTTTCTTCACCTGCATTAACAAATGACAAGGAAATATTAGAATATAAATAGGGAGGCCATATAGCTTCATGAAAATATCCTTTGATGTGCTCTTCTTCTTCTTTACTTTGTTGTCCTTCTTCACTATTATTCTCTTCTTCTTCACCCAACATTACACCAACTTCAGGATAACAATAATTGATTTCCATACTTTTCTTTTCTTTTCTCTTCTCTCTTTAAAGTAATAATTTTCTTTATTATTTCTCTCAACAAGCCACTCAATGGGCCATTGCACTCTTCTCTTCATACTCCATCCAAGAACTTGACTTTCCCTCTTATTTCTTTCTATCATCAACTTCAAATCTTCCTCTATCTCACTAAGATATGATAACATATTTTAATTATTCATAATCTTCTTCATTGCACTCTTCTTCAACTTATCATGGAACCCATCCGGAAAGAAACCCTTCATTTTTCTCACTTTTCTCATAACTCTCTCTCTCTTTTCTTTTCTTTTCTTCTCCACATACAATTCTTTTGTACCTCGCTATTACACCGTACCTCACCCTAGGATTCCACTTGGTCTTTTAGCACTAATTTTACTTCTTTCTCAACCTCCAGTTTGTTCCACCATGGATCACTCTTCACTTCTTTCTATTTTCTCCTTTTAAGCCTTGAAAGGATAAGGTTTATTTTTCACTTCTTCACTAGCTTCTTCACATATTTTTAACAAATTTCTTCGTTCTTTTCAAGAGAAACCCTACTATGATACTAAAAATGATGGAGAGGGATGAACAAACTCAACACAAAAATAAATAGTTAGATTCATCACCCTGCAAGATAATCAAACCCGTGTAATTTCAACACACCTCAAGAAGCTTATTTATCTTACCAATATAAAAATGGCTTAGAAAGTTGTCTCAAGATCTCAAAATGCCTTGGACTGCTCAAATGCATCAAACAACCATGATTAGAAACTTGTAGAAATCTTGAACAATCATTTATTACTACTCTCCATTTAGACCTCCAAAACAGTTATTAGCCCTTCCAAAAGATAAATTTTGATAAATAGAACAAAATACAAATACTTATCCTTCATTGTTAAGATATTTAGATACCCTTTATGGCATTTAAACTGATTCAACGTTTTAAGGCTTAATTCTAAGCCAATTCATTTTTATTCCCTTTCTATCGTTTTCATTTAGGCCTAATTTCTAACACTCCAAGTGCACAAAGGTTATAGTATGGAAAAATATGGAAAATTTCATGAAAAAATATATATCTTTTTTATACCCTTTATGGAGTACCAACTTCATGGTAAATTTTATTCTTTAACTCACTATACAACTCTACCAACTCTAACTTCTCCGTTTTGACTAGGTCTAATTAGGTCTCCTTAAGGGTTTTAATCAATTTCTTAGGGTTTTAGTACTTACCAACTAATTTAAATATTGGATACACCTTACATGACACCTATCAACATTTCTCAATCACTTTTCAAGGCTTCATTCACCCTATATCGTCAATATTGTTATATTCACATATTTTGGCTTCTTAGGCTTGTCTTGTTCTTAACACCTCTTTGTCTTCTAAACGTATTTTAATCCCTTTATTTGGATTCCTTTAAGTTTCTTCAAGCATTCATCATCCTACTTTGTCGCATTTTAATCAACTCCCTCAAGTTACTCCTTTAGTCTCATTTAAGGCACCTTGAAACAATTGTTCACTATTTTGGTCTCTTAGGTTCTTCTCCTTGAGCATTTATCACTTCTACTACTTACACATTCCAACTGACCTCTAAAACCAAGCATTAAATTTTATAATTCTCCATACATGGTGTGTGCAAAATTTCAGTCCTTGGTATGGAGTAAAAATCCCACAAATCAAAATTTAAAAATTTGTCTCAAATCTTAGGACTGTGTTGGTAACAACCACTCAAAAATCAATGATTTTTACATACAATGGTTTTAACACCTAAAACTACTTGTAAAATTTATTTCCTATCCTATTTCACCTCCATA
The DNA here is from genome assembly GCA_018340775.1 of Taxus wallichiana var. yunnanensis. NCBI lineage: Eukaryota > Viridiplantae > Streptophyta > Pinopsida > Cupressales > Taxaceae > Taxus > Taxus wallichiana. Next base: position 222,983,482 of record CM031241.1, read on the forward strand.
ACAAGTTTGAACCCATATCCTCAACAAACGTGAGGTATGCTTATTTTACCAAGTCTCGTATATGATTTTTGTGTTCTCATAACAGGATTTGGACTGAGTTTTTATTTTTCTCTCTATTAAATCAACTCAAAACTTCTTGAAACTTTTAACACATCTCAAAAATACCTTTCATTCCTTCCTCTCCAAATTTTATCAAGTTTCCACATATATTTTTGAAGTTATGCAATTTTTCCTTTATTCAAAACCATAGGATGGTACAAGACAAGGGTGTATTTTGGCATAATTTTCATTTTCCTTCTTTTAAAGGTTTTCAAGGTTTCCAAAAAATCTATAAATCTTGTACCATATTTATATAACTTATTATCATCGAATAACAACCCTATGATAGAAATAATAATCGTACCTCACTTAATCAACTCTTTAGAAGACTTTGTGAACACGGTTGTCAATTTAGTCTACGCTTCTCATTTCCACAAAAATATATACCTAAATAAGAAAGAACAACCTTAAAGATTACTAAATCAAGTTTCTCAATGACTCTAATCTTCACAAGTTACTTATAATGTTCAACAAATTTAATCATGGAAGCTTCTTAACTCCCTTTCAAGTATTAAGGTTCTCATATGGATATGACTCCCTTATTTGCCCAATCTCCTTTGATAAACCTTCCTTACATATTTCATGGAACTGAATGGTCTTCCTATTCATGTAACAACATTCAAAACCATAAACCAATAATATTCATTCATAATTCCACATACATTCATCAATACACATTTTTACTAAAAGAAGCCTTCTCATTTTTATCAATTCAATGGAGTACAAGACTTCTTGAGCCACTTGGCTCTGAAACAAAGTTTCTTCCTTCACTAATAGCCCTCTTACTACTCACACTATTTTTAAAATTTGATGATTCTATGCAAATGAAGTGAAAGGAGGTAGTTAGGGTTCTCACCAACTAACCCAACTATGATTAGACTAACCAAAGTGAGCTTTAGGGTCATGTTAGGATCTAGTAAGTCATTTTATAAGTGAATTCATATTCCATGACCCATTTTTCCTCATTTATTAAACCTACACTAACACCTAGACCTATAACAAGCTATAAAGACAATTCAAACATTTGAAATTTGGTTTTGGAAGGAAACTTCTAAATGCCATATTACAAGTTATTGGAGTACAAATGGCTATAAACATGCTATGAAGACCCAAATGGACCCTCACAACCCTAAAAACTATGAAAAACAAAACATTGAATATTTACAAGTGATGCTCTATTATCGAACCGTACATACATAGATCCTTCTTACTTGGCTCACCTTTTACGCTCGACATGGTTCTTACAAAAAAACATGTTAAACCATCAAATATCACCAAGTGGAATTAAAAAGACTTAAATTTAAAGGTGAAAAGACTGGAAAATCTGTGGGAATAGTTTACTCAAACAAGCTGAAAATTTTTCATACTCAAGCACCTGATATTCAAGCTCTTACAAATATTTTGGATTCCAAATTCAAGCAATTATGAAGCAAAATAGAGTTGTTATTTTTAGAGATTAAGAACTTTGCATATCTACAATTGCTCAAGTTTTTCAAAGTTTATCATCAAGTATAAATAAGGAAAAAAATATTATCAAAAAAATGTACTGATTATTTGAATATATTATATGAACATCTATATCACATATCTATGAATGGAAGCTTCCAATATATTGATGGTGGATCATCTCTATCATTTGTTTGACTAGTTCTCTGACTAGGATGACAACAAAATGGTCCAATCGATCCATCCCCATCTTCAATAGGTCCATCTATCGTATTTATGGCATTTTTATCAACCCCTCTCCTTTCATTAATCAAATTCCATATTTCTAAAGCCATGTCATAGGGAAAGTTATTCACTTCATACCATGATGTGTAAATTCTCAAACAATTTTCCAATTTTTGTCAAGCTTGTTTTGTAATTTTGACTTTATAAAGGTCAAGGAACTAAAAACTCTCTCATCTTCAATTGAACCTAAAATCATTGTTTGACATATCTCAACCAATGAGAAAAAATCAAACATGGTTTCTGCAAAATAGTACTTAACCCAATTTTTTTCCATAGTTGAGTTATTACTCCACACTCTAAGGGATTATCCAAACATTTGAATTTCTCAATCATTGTAGAGGTGAATTCATGGGATTGATCAATCAAATTTTCCTTTCTTAAAATACCTAGAATATTCATTCCATTGATATCAACAAGCTTACAAAAATGTTGAATCAATGTAGTCAATCTCTTGTGGTAGTCTTCCTACAAATATATTTCATTTTGGACATTATTCCAATAGGTGGGATTTACTAAAGCCATTGCTTCAAGTAAAGCATCCCTACTAAAATGTTCCCTTATTTATTCTAGTATGGAAACTATGCAATTTATCTTAACCTTACCCTTGTTGATGATATAATGTTATTAAAGAGCATCCTTGTGACATTTAACTTATCAACCTTATCAACTACTATTTAAAATAGGTGCATTGGTATATCATATCCACGTACATAAGCACTTACTTCTCCAAACAAGTTAAACCTCGCAACCAACTCCAGTGCCTTTCCCTATTTGAGAAGCGTAAAAAATAATAACAATAAAAATGAGCTCATGAAAAGAAGTGCCTAACAATAAAGTGTGAGTAGTTGGGTATATCGCATCTTCAATTATAGATCTAGTTACAAAGCATAATGTGTGGACAGAAAATTTTAGAGGAATCTTGTCGGATGTTGGGTATATCGCATCTTCAATTATAGATCTAGTTACTGAGCATAATGTGTGGACGAGAAAAGTTTAGAGGAATCTTGTCAAATGTTGGATTACCTATTTGAGAAGCGTGAAAAATAATAACAATAAAAAATGAGCTCATGAAAAGAAGTGCCTAACAATAAAGTGTGAGTAGTTGGGTATATCACATCTTCAATTATAGATCTAGTTACGAGAGCATAATGTGTGGACATAAAGGTTTAGAGGAATCTTGTCGGATGTTGGATTACCTTGCCGGATGTTGGATTACCTTGTGTTGACCGCTCCGTTGTTATTCATCTAATATATAATACTACATCCCATTTGAATTCAAATTCTAAGATTTTGGAGGGATTATTCAAATTTTGGAGGGATAGTTATTACTTGGCATTAATTCTACATTTTTTGGAAAATGGCGAATCTAATACAAATATGTTGCAGGTGTTGCATTTAATGAGGTGAAGATGGTAAAAGAAATGGAAGTTATGACCAAAAAGTTGGAGAAGTTTGTTTGCTTTAAAATTAAAATTACTTTTAATTTCACCTTGACAACTTGAGAGGTTGTGCATTTATGTGTGAAATGTGGACTTATAGTACTTGAATAGATGTGAAATATTTTAAATGTGAACAAGTTTTTCCCTATACATAAACAAGTGCACTTGTGATTATGTACACTAGTACTTATGTTATTGATGTTGACATTTTAATGTTGTAAGATGGATTTTAAATTGAAGCCTCAAACACTATTATTTAAATATTCATATTCTCAACGTGTCACTTGGATATGTTTTAAATTAAAGAATGTATTAATTATGTAAGTTTTATTTAAAAATTAAGATATCAAATTTGTGCAAATCTACCCAACTATATTAATTTGAAAATATTTTTCCACTTAATGGACCCCACCCTCACAAAAAGGTTCTCATCTATTGGTGCATGTTCACCAACTCCAAGTGCCTTTCCCCTATTTGAGAAATGTGAAAAATAATAGCAATAAGAAAGGAGCTCATGAAAAGAAATGCCTAACAATAAAGTGTGAGTAGTTGGGTATATTGCATCTACAAATTCATATCCATGTGAAAAACATTTTATCACCCATGATGCAATGCCTTAAATAGCATAAAGTGATGTCAAGTAAGCCTCAAATAGTATAAGGTGATTCCCATGTGAAATTTTATTTTGATGTTTTAGATAGTTTTTCTTTAGTTCCACATGGTAGTATTATGGTCAATATAAGACTTCTTCACATGGCTTTTCAAAGCTAGCTTATTAATTTAAGTCTTTTCTTTTTTTAGTTTATAGTTAGGTGTTATGTTGCATATGCTTATTTTAGTAGTTAATGATGCCAACATGCATTGTATAAATGAAATGAACTCGGATATTTCTAACACACACAATAGATATCAATGGTTGTGATTTGATTCAAACATGGTAGTTGAAGAAACAAATCTTGTTCATTTTTATTTATGACATATTCATGACCTCCCATTCATGCTAGTAACTACACAACAATGTTTCCAAAATTTTCTTCTTATCCGAGACATCCAAAGGCTCTACCTACAAATACATTACCTATACATTACCTATGAAAAAAAGGTTGCATTTTGGAAAAATATATTTTTTCCTCGTTTGTGAAATTCAAAAGGCATATGGGGAAATCCATTTCTACTTGACCTAATTGGATTGTCATGTTGTACTCATGCACTTTGACGGTGAATTTTGGTGTGCCTTTTTCGATGTCGAGGCTTATTCAGATTGTACTCTTCTTTAATTCTAGCATTTGGTCAATGCTCAAGTGTAAGGGGTCGTTGGTTTGATCCACCCTTACTTCTTGCGTAAGGTGAGGTCGAAGCAGTCATTGCATTCAATTCAAACATTCTTGTGGCTATTGTGGTCGGTGAGGCGGACATAGTTCTTGTAGGTGTAGGTCATCCACACGATGCTCAAGTTAGAATGGGTGGTCCACATGCTCTGCAAGAATGGGAAGGGCTATATGTATTTTTGAGGTGCAAGAGGAAGAAGTGCTTGTGTAGAAGAAGCATTTATTTTTTTCTATAACGTTTATGTTGCTAAAATCACACACACACACACACACACACACACACACACACACACGCACACACACACGCACGCTCGCATGCACACGCTCGCTCGCACACGCACATGCTCACGCACACGCACACGCTGCGCACACGCACTCTCGCACACGCACACGCTCGCTGCACGCACTCGCACACGCACACGCACACGCTCTCACGCTCGCTCTTTGCGCTCGCACACGCACGCACACGCACACACACACACACACACACACACACACACACACACACACACACACACACACAAAATTCAATTCAATTCAAACATTCTTGTGGCTATTGTGGTGTAGGTCATCCTCTGCTCTTAGAATGGGTGGTCCACATGCTCTCTGAGAATGGGAAGGGCTATATGTATTTTTGAGGTGCAAGAGGCGAAGTGCTTGTGTAGAAGAAGCATTTATTTTTTCTCTCTAACGTTTATGTTGCTAAAATCAACTACACACACACACACACACACACACACACACACACACACACACACACACACACACACACGAGAAAAGTCACTTGATGAATCAATATCTAGTGCATTTAATTTTGATAAATATAGAACATAGAAACCATGACTATAGTGGTGAAATCCATGCCTTCGAATGAGAAGCAAAGAAAATAAAAAGAACAATGCCATGTCACATGTTCACAACTTGGTGATAACATTATTATTAGCAATAAAGTTGGTGAAAGTGTGGTAGTCATGAAAACCTTGCAAGATATAGAAAATATGTATATAATATTAGAAAATAACATTTAATGAATCAACAATTAGTGCATTTACTTTTGATAAATTCCTTATAATATTTATGAATTTACCTATATACTTGGTCCTCTCTCATCTTCTTTCACCACTCCCTCATATTGCACACCTCCATAACACAAAAATTCAAAATAACAAGTGTAAGATTATGCACATGACAATTCTTCAAATTTGATAAGTGTTAAGAGCCTAGAAGGTTGAGGAAGCGATGTCAAATAAAAATTCACAAAAAAATTGTGACTAATATATTTTGTTTTCTTAGCAAGCATAAAGAATCGCCTAAGATATTGGTCTATAAAGATGGTGAAAAACAACTAGCTTGTTATGTATTGTGATTATCAAATTCAACAAATACATTGGCGCAAAATTGAATGATCATATGTATCTTCTCGAAAGAAAAAAAGTTTCACGCTTATCCCATGTAACATTTTCCCCACCATGGACTTCTTCTCCCTCAATTCCCTTCTTCCACCTACAATGGTTCCCTCCTTCAAATTTAAGTTCATCATCATATCCCTATCGACATCTCTATTACACTACTCGTATGTAATTTCAAAAATTATTCTTAATTTTTATAATGAATATATATTGAAATACTTATATGTGATTTCTATTTTTCAAAAAAAATATTCCTTAATTTTTATAACTAAAATATTTGATTTATTCTTTTATATAGAATGAAAGGAGTGATGAAACACACGTGAAATTTGGAGAAGCCCTTCAAAGTCAATTGATGGTGAGAACCCATGTGACTTGTGAGCCCCTATTTAAGTGTGTAGCAGTGTCAATGAAAAGACCAAAGTCAGCAAAGCTCCCATTTTGGCAGCCTATGTGTTAACAATAAAATTTATATTTATAATTTAATAAAACAAATTATTTAATTTATATTTATAATGTATTAAAAAGATAATTTTAAAATGCTTACTTCCAAATCTCATCTCTTAAATTTCAAAGTTTAAATAAATCAAATATTTGTTAACCCACCACATAAAAGGTTTAATAGAATTAAAGGCGGCCCATTCTTTTTTCAACGAAAAACATTCCAACGCCTGAAAACCTTTTCCCACAAACTAAACAGTGTAAATGCACATTCTCTTCCAACGTGCTGCCCTAAATACACCACCAACTCTTATTTATTGTTATGCATTCATTATTCCATACTCTCCAATTCAATGAATGTGGATTTTAGTATCTTAGTCAATCGTCATTATATTTCTAGGGAGGTGGGGTCATTGACCCATCCCAATAGGAAGATCATTTTCATTGAGGTAGGTTAAATTTAATGTTTTGAAATAAATATTTATATTGATTATATTATTATAAATATTTTATTTTTAAAATATTATATATATATATATATATTATATATATATATATATATATATATATATATATAAAAGTTTTAATATTGAATTTTTATATATATTATATTAATTAATATTATTTTAATTTTAATTTTTTAATGGGTAATACATAATTGAAATATTAGTATTTTATAATTATTTTTAAAGTTTATAAACATTAAAATATTAAATAGACATCGAATTCAATGTAGAAATTAAAAGTTAATGATTACAATTTTAAGTATCACTTCTTATTTTTATTGTAGAATGTCTACCACAGATTAAATTTGAAGTCGTCAATGCCCTTCAAATGTATTTCAGCTTGTCATAAAAGGGTGATTAAAAATTACACTTTAAAAAAAATTAAAATTAAAATTACACTTCAATACTAAAAGGCATTAAAATATTATAAATTTTCATTAGAAGGGTTAACTAAAAAATCACTTGTCATGTAAATTGTATGCTAAGTTAATTTTTATAATTTGTTAAATTTATTTTAATAAATAAACTATTAAATAATAATTAGAGTAACATAATTCAATATATATTGAAAAGAAATTAAGATTTTCATTTTTCTATTGAATACTAATGTGTTGTTTAATCTATCATTTACGAAGGGTAAAGATTACTCTAGCACTTCAAATTAAAATAGGAGAAACGATCAAATTTGATCACCGATGTCTAACAACATAATACGTTAACATAAATTAACATCAAAAATTATTAAACATACCCACACAAAAAAAAAAAAAAAAAAAAAAAAACCTTAATTGCCCACAATTCAACAATTTTCACTAAATTCTAAAAATATAAATTAAAAATACACAAAAGGAGATAAAATATGGGATGAATCTTATTGATGTTCATTTTGGCTCAAACTTTGGGCAGGTCATGACAGAGAACTGCGGAGAGGCTCTTGTAAGGCCAATGAAAATGAACAAACCCATAAAAGATGCAGACAGAGCACCCCCTATACGATAGCAAAATATTTCAAATTGATTGCAGATTTTGATCCACCCAACATGATTGTTTCCTTCCATTCCAACATAGCCAATTGCGATTCTTTCTTTGGCGCTTTTGATGTGATTACCAAAGTCATCACCGCTTGTCCCAAAGAAAAAATCAAATTCCATGTAAGTAGCCATCTGGACAAATGGAACAAAAATCCAATTCCATGTGGTACTTTAATGAATAAATATTAATGGAAGATAATACTTACGAAATCAAAGAAGAAAAGCCATTTTCTACTGGAGAGAAAACCCCCTTAGCATTGCTTTTATAATAAATGATGAGTGATATCGGGCGTATGTTGCGCGGTTGCATTGGCCACAACGAAAAACCCGAAAGCTTTCACACATCAAGCGCTTAACAAGTGATTTCTAAATATGTGACAAGTTCAGGTCTAAACATCACATATATTTGTAAAATTGTTTGGTCAACTAACTAATGATAAATTGGTCTCAAAAAGTGGTACCGACACTTATATATATTATGTCACAAGATTTTCTAAATTTTTATATATTTTTCTCTTCAAAATGAAATTGATAAAAAAAATGATAAGAAAAAACCTATTGAACTTAAAAACGTGTTCTTTTCTTAGTCTCTATCCCTTAACAAATTTGAATAGAATTTTATTTTCTTCAAACATAAACATAAACTCAAACCTTGTCTTAATATATATCTATATCTACATATGTACCATATATATGTTATATTCTGTTTAGGCGTCCTGTGTGGCTATATAGACTTTGATTTTAATAAAGTTACCATAATTTGAGCCTGAGTTTTATCAGTTAAGAATAACAACTTGAAATCAATGGGGGGAAAAAAGAAAAATCTACCTGCACTTAGTTCAAACGCCCCAACACCCCTATATATATGGTTCTCATTAAAAGAAATACACCGTAGACTTGGATCTTACTTTTTTGGCTTGTATTATTCCTCTTGTTTGTGGAAATGATAATATTCCTCATCAGAAACTATAAAATTATATGTTTTGGTATTAATAATATCTTGGTTGTGTAACAATTGGTTAAGTATCACTATTTATATAGCCTAAACATTAATATGAACTGTCCAATAGTTGACAATAGAACTCATAGAAAAAATATTCTACCCTATTCGGTAGTGTAGTGTATACATAAATTAAGTCAGTTTATTGAGAAAAAATATTAATATAACAAATAGAAAGTAAAAGATTGTAGTTTAATTAATAAGGATGACCATACATATTTTCAAAAATATTCTAAAATATAAATTAAACTTAAATACATAATAGAAATTTTATAAGTCAGGGTAACTCATCCAAATGAGACTATGAAACTGATATTGTGGCAGCTTAGCAGAAAAAGACTCTAAGACTAGTATAGGTAGGTACGGTAGCTTTGCAAGGACGTATTCTAATTATTTTATACGATTTTTTCCCAAAAACTTCACTGGCATACATCATAATAATATCCTAAGTTCCATAAAATAATTTCCATGATTCTTTCAAAACATATTTTTATTATAATCATTTTATATTGATTTTTTATTAATATAATGATGTTTTCCAACCAAAAAAATATATCCTACCTTATTTTTTTAATGAAAAGATTATTCATGCAATTGTCTGCAACTGATGGACAGTAGAACCATTGCAGCTCTTGAAAACATAAAACAGAAGAGCAGAGAAAAGTGATTAAAGAGCATTAAAATCATACGTGAAGGCTGGAGAATAATAGTATTTGGCCTGAACGTAAACACCATAAAGATCAATGGTCTGCTTGTCCAATCCCATAACAAATGCAGCACACAACGTTGCTGCTGCTGCCACCAACCTCAAAAAAACTTCTCGATGGCATCCTGATCGATATCCAGAATTGAATTCCATCTCTTTCTTCTTCTCAGCAAATTCTAACTACTACTGCTTCTTTAATATTCATGAAAACTGATACTCCCATGCAATTTGCTTGGTACACTCATTAAATAGAGAACGTTTATATTGATGTCTTACAGGTGAAATAAATGTCATCAACTTTATGAGTTGTCTGGATACATTTGGGACGTCCACAAACATTTTAAAACATATGCTGTGGGTTTTCATTTTTTTTTGTCATTTACAGAGAAAGCAAGCGTGGCTGCTTACTCACCAATGTGTATATACATGGTAGACTTTCTGTGTCTTTATCATGTCTTAATATTTGTAAATGGGAACTTTATTAGGCCACATACCTCAGGCCAATTATTCTGAACTATTCAAACATTATATAGTCAGTGATGTTAACGTACCGGTTTAGCATTTATGCACCGAACTTTGGGCATTATTAAACTAGTTGCAAACCACTATAGACACCTTATTTGGTACGGTGATATTTATTAATGATAAAATTGCATTATTGTAGGCTATTTAGCCTAAATCAAGTTTTTATCGGTACATTTTCTCATTTGGTTGTTTTTCATTTTATTTTCATTTTCATTGTTTTCACTGTCTATTGTTTTTTGGGAGACCTCGATTACATAGATATTTGCATCTCTACCCATGGTAACTGGAGATTACATATATAGTTGATTTACACTTTATGAGTAAGCATACATCTACATCGAAGATGTTCCTTTAGCTAAGCAGCCATGATTAGGGGCATCCAATCCGTCAAAGTCACCCAGGGGACGATCCTGGCCCTATCGCTTGACTCTCCATGTCGGTCGGGTATCTTCAGGGCTTGCACTCAGCAAGAATTGATCCTTGGTGTGCTCATTCCAAGCCATTCAACTTCACCAATGAACCAAGGGCCCTTCGATTTCTCGTCCACTTTATCATTTCCCCCTTGTTTATTTAAGGTGTTTTATTGATTTTTGTAAAACAATACAATCATAAAATTGGGTTCTTCATAATTGTGTATATATGACCTTCTCCCCAAAATCGGGGGTGTTTGATATTGGGGGTTTTATGGACCCTTCTGCCCCTCCCTTAAGTTTCAAAGTGTCATTGGGTTTTTCATTATTGGATTACCCATCTTGTTTTCACCTTTTTTAGATTTGATTAAGATTCGCACGTAACTAAAAAGGAATGAAATAAGAGCTATAGAGGGTTATTTTGATTAATTAACTTCCAACATTAACCATTCCATATCATAATAACGCATTTATACTTGCAACAAATATACACAATGAAATTTTGGATGATCCGAATGATGGAACAAGGAGATCTAGACTTGAGAATGCCTCGAAACCCAAACTACAAATTCATCAATACATGGGATTGAGTGCACTTAGCTAATTACAGGTGATTCAAAGAAATTTTGGATGATCTGAATGATGGAACAAGGAAATCTATACTTGAGAATGCCTCAAAACTGAAACTATGACTTGAAGATGCTCCTAGGTAGGACCATACAATAGGGGAAGGAAAGTTCGTACGGTATTGACCTATTTATACGGTCTTCACCCTACTCGGAACTATGATCTACAACTTTCTGGTTTTGTCGCTTGTCTAGAAATATCTTTATCGCTCTCTATCAGGTCACACTACAAGAACCTCAAAATGCTTTGCTCAACCTTTCAAACCTTAACCATGGATAGAGAGCCTGCAAAACAAATATTAGTTGGGTTGTGGGCACCCTCGAGCACTGAGCCAATGTTGGCACTACTTCAAAGAGGCCTCAACCGCACGTCGTTCTCCACCTAGCATGTGATATCTAGTTGTAGTGTAATCAGATTTGAGATTCTTTCTTTGTCAAAGTTTGACTTGATTTTCTCTCTTGCAAATCTACTCGAAGGAGTGACTTTGAATGCTTGCAAATGTGAGAAGTAGTCCCTTGACCTAGTCAGAAGCTTCAAACTTGTAGATAATTTTGCTCTAATAAATGTGCAGAGGTATTTGCTAAGTGTAGGAAGCTTTTGAGTGCCCTTTGCGCTAGATTTTTCAATAACATTCCATAAGAGTGTTAAGTTCTCAATGAGGTGAGTTTCACTAGCTTATATATGTGTAGACATAAAATCATGCACTTGGGTACATTTCTAGATCCTAAAAGTGTGTTGGCATTTATATGATTCCTAAGCAAGAAAACTAGTAATTAACAACTATCTATAGCATCTTGTCTATGTTTCTTGTTTTCTATTTGGTCTTACACACCCTACAGCCCAATCGAGCTTTAATTGTTTATCTTTAATGACTTCGAGACATCGGCGCTGTGGCGCGCCTTGTCCCTATGGGTGCCTAACATTTTTCCACCTTACTCATTCTTTTTGGTCATCTTTTACCTTTTGGGCATCTTATCTTCATATGGATCAGTCTTCCGGTTGTCAATTACAAAATTCGACCAAAGGAATCATATAAATGCATAGCTATGTGATCAAAATAAAGGACCAAGCTTTAAGCATTATTACTATCACCTAAGTTTACATCCAAAGGCATCCATCTAGCATCCATTCAAGGGACAAGGGACTGAACTTTGCATACATAGCATAAGAAGGGGAAGTTCATTATATTTCATACACTCATTTGCATTTATCTAGCAAATCTAGCCAATTATTTAGTGCATTTTGTACGAGGGCTTCCTAGGGCACAATTTCACACATGCACAAAAACTACATGGAGTCGAGATATTGTGTAGCACTGTTCGGTCATAAGTTCACTCTATTGGGTGACTACCAGGGTCAATCTAACTCCCCATATTGTATCTTTTTTTTTGGGTTTGCTCTAGTGATTTTGTGGGTTTTGCAGGTGAACATCTATTTTGCGGAGTTACATGTATCCTCGGCGATTAAGATGCGACATACGAGCAATTAACAACAACTATTTATGACACTTGAGTGACACTATAAAAATCGATTCTGCCATTTTTCGCGAGTCATGTGCACCTAGTAGCAATCTCTTGCGCCCATGCGCTCTCGCCCCTAATCTAGGTGCCCATGTCTGGTATCATCTGTGAGCTCTAGAATTTATTCGGAGCATTGATGACATAGTTCACCTTTTGTTGATAGTTTTCTCCATCGGTACCATTTTCTCTCTCTCGATTAGGCATAAATTAGCTCTCTCTCTCTCTCTCTCTCTCTCTCTCTCTCTCAGGGTTTTATATTTTATCAACTTATTACTTGTGTCAAATTGTACCTAAGAATCAGTATATCATAGTTTACATTCATTACTCTAAAATTATGGTTTTACAAAAACCTTATTTTTGTTAAATCATTTGGTGAACCCCTATTCTCTTTAGAACTCTTGGATCCTCACTTCTTCCTAACTTCACTATCCTAGGATCCTCTCACCATGGATGTTTCCATCCATGCCTTCTTGCAAGCTAATCTTGATTGTAAGGCTAAAATCAACTCTTTCTGGCTAATGCTCACATTCCTTCCAATACTCCTCCGAATTATGTATATTAGCAATTCGTAGCCGCATTTTTTTGCATAAATTACTTTCCCATTCGATGTAATCTTTCCACTCTTTTACTTTTATGACAATGATCATCCCCTTTATATCCAGGCTCGCATCTATAACATGGGCACTAAGTGGTTACTAGTCGATAATGGATCTGATCTCAATCTTTATAATCTCACATTTATTCAACAACTTGGCCTCGCTTGGTAGATGTTATCCCATTGTCCATCTCTCTCTGTGTGTATGATTCTTCTACGGGTCCATGCATGGGCACTATCACCTTACCTCTCACATTTGGGCCCAAAACCATTCCTATTGTATTATTTGTTATCAACACCACAGTTTAGTTCAATTGCTTACTTGGTAGGCCATGGCTTCATGCTTTATGCAGGTAGTACCTTCTACAGTTCATCAGTGCGTTAAATCCTACATGATGGCTATGAACATACTATTGTTGCTAATCGCGACCCATTCAAATATTGCATCTTAGACTCACTCATTGCACTACCTACTCCAATTCTATATCACGATGTTTGTCACCCCCATACTCCTACTTTTTCCACCCTTACACCTCCCTCTACTACTCATATGCATCCCAATGATGATTACCAACTCATAGAACATCCTGCCTCTACCATCGACATGCTTCCTCTTTAAGGAACTATTTACACATGGACACCATACCACCTACTCTCCAAGAGCACTCTGTGTCGACACCTCTTTCTTTCACATGCACTCTTTTCATACATGACTCTTATTGGCCTCACATTCCATTCGATCCTACTTGCTCTGACATTGTTTGCACACATGATGGTTTGGCTCAGCTAGGATTCACACTTGTTGATCTCCTCCCTCCACCTCATTCTCCTCACCTCTATTACGGGTATCTCTGCATTACTATTGCTAATGGCCTCTGTATCTTCCATTTATCAGTCTTTTTCTTGCATGCACTTCTAGCATTTCTCCACTTACAATTGGGTAGTCTTGGCTTGATTACATTGGTGGTACTTTAGATCCTAATCATGATGATATCACATTTCCCATGCCTTTTGGCCATATTTCTATCTATAATGACTCATTTCTTGGCAATACTCAAAATCTTACTTGTTGGTATGCACACAATTGTCCACAACCACCTTTCATTGATGAAGAATATGATATGGGCATGTACAATTTATGTCGCAATGTCTCTCTATATGATCAATCTCACACTATTGCTTACCAAGTCTATGATCCAAATTCTAATAGGCTTCACCCTAACAATGACAATATTTTAGATGACTTCACTTGATTCTTATCCACTTCACATACTTGGGGCATCACGCTTACTCCCCCTCCCGATATCACCAGTTGTCAAAATGTGTAGAATTCTCAAGATTTGAAAAAGAAGACAAAGTGATTAATGAAGAAGATGAAGGTGAAGACTCTAAAGGAGTGAAATGCTCATCAAATTGGACATTGCATTGAAATAGAACATCATGTATGACAAGCTCAAATAGATAGTCATCTTATAGGCTACAAGATGAAATAAAAGGAATAGCTCTCCTTCCATCGACTCAAAGCTTCAACATACCCCTCCTATTGTATGGTTCAGCCATGGTGGGAACAACAAAGGAATATACATGGAGCTAGTGATAAATCTTTACGAAGCCATATCTTTTGTGAAAGATCTTAATGAGATCTTTCCAATAATAATCAATTTAAAACAACACGATAAATCTTTAGCCTACAATTATTTTTTCAAAACTACTTGGATTCGTCTCTCCCATAATAGACATGAAGCTCATTAACTCTTGGCTTATTTTAATGAATGACATAAATACAACATACTATTAGCTAGGTTTCAAGATATGTAAGGAGAAGAGAATTGCAACCACCAACATGAAGAGATAGAATTCAACTCAAACGGTTGAGCATTTACACTTTTGGACATTTTGGGAGATTTGAGTTATCCTTGGAAATAACCAAACACTACAAAGCAACATAGACACACATACTTGAATAGCCTACCTTACTTTCAATTCATCAAATATAAGGTAGCTACTCTCTTCAATTCTCATAAACGTGATTGTTGGCTCTCTTCTTAGACATGATTGGGCCTCGTTTTATGTTGCCATGGCCCCTAGTTTTGTCTATCTACAAAAGACATCCCATTGTATGTTTAATTGCATCGATGTATAACTTAAAAGTAATTGATAAAAGCTTATGTGGTTCTTATTTGTCTACCCTTTGGCTTTCTCTTTACTATGGAAGCTTTAATCCCATATTTGAGTTTTTATTACCCCTTACATTTTCTTATGAATTACATTCTCATCCTACTTAGAAATGTTAGTGTTGTACTTAGCATATGAGGAGCTCAATACCATCCATTTCTATCTTGGTGTAGCCCTTCCCCTTTTTAGCTCTTGTTGCTCTCAAACTTTTTCTCAACAAACTTTCTTTCATACATAAGTTAGGTTTATCAAGGCACTAGGATAAGAACAAAGCTAGTTTATGATAGAGATTATCTTTTAAGAGAAGTCCGACATTAGTAAACCATCACATGTTGTGATTGTTGTTAGAGTGTAACTCAAGTAGACACATCAAACCATCAACACATCTCATTGTAATTATTTTTATACCCTTTATCAAATATTGTCTTTTATTTATCAATATGATCTTTGAACAATCATGAGGGCCTCGGTGACTTGGAGATATAGATCTTTTAGAGCATACTCTTGCAGAGTAAACTTAGCAAGCTAATGAATCACCTATTTTCTTATTATTACCATATTCAAAAAATACTAGTGAGCCATTAGCTTCCATCACTTTTGCCATGTTGTTAAACAAGTTGAGGTGAGAATGGATTACTCTCGACTCCCCACTATTTGGATTGTATTCATCCTTCTGAGGATGAGAGGTAACCCATGACCACTCATCATGTTAATCCATATAAACCTTGAAAACTTCATAGAGGTTTATCTTGAGCAATGGTTGACAAACCTTAGGTTTACTCATCAATAATATTATTTATGGTTTTGGTAGCTCCACATAAGAGATTTTTGTGAATAACGAAACTTGCATCAAAGCTTATTATGAAAATATTTTCTTTTGTAAGTTTTTCACAAATTAGCATAATACAATGTAATCCTTGATGTATAAAATATTTTTTAGAATAGAAAATTTCTATCAAAGTAGCATTGAACTAGTACAAATAGCTTTGAAACAATTATTTGAAAAATGTCGATATCAATCAAGGCCCGTTGTTTTTAATACCATATTAATAACCGACTTCACTATAATTGTAATACCCATGATTTCTTCTCCCCCTCCTAGACCTGTCACGTCCTCAATGTCCTTTAAGACCTGTCGTTTTCCTAGTATAAGAATACAAGCACTTTATTGGGGATTTGAGGCATTAACCACACTAGACCCAAGTTAACGTTGTAAATATAGCAGTAGTTGGAAGGTGCCAGCAAGTTTAGGTTGAAATAAAAATTTAATGAACAGAATCTACAGGGAACCGTGCTAACTAGAGCTCTCAATAGCCGCCTAAAATATGTCCCATTCTGAGTAAAATCAGTCTTGCACACAGAAAGTAATTTGTAATCCTAACATCTCCTCATTTTACTTCTCGCACGAATTGATTTTTCGGACTTGTATTTGCTCATGAAGCGGTTTCAATTGACTTTGAAGGGAATCGAGACTTATGTCGTTGGTTTTTTGTTACATGCAGAAGAAAACAAATATTGAGAATAAGGAGGCGCTGCATTCGGGGTAATGTTTGGCTCTTTTGATTAAGCTTCTTCTGCTTCTAAGAACCTTTTCTATGTGCATTGTAACCTTGGCAGTGATTTTGTTTTTCCTGCTCTTTATCTTTTAAATCGAGCAGTTGTATTGATTCAGACATTGGAAGTGCCCTTTTCATGCCCCCAAGTTTGTCTCTCGAAATTTTTCTCTTACACTCTCCCTCTGCATGAAGCCCTTGTTTGTCCTTTCTTAGTCCAAGTGGAGTTTAGCACAATAGCAAGTGTTATGTTTGAAGAAATGTGTAGCATGCCTGCACAGGGATATGGGATTCAAGAGGTGTGGAAGGGAGTTGGGAACCCAAACCCTCTCTCCTATTGTAGCTAACAGGTACCAATCTGAATGATTCACCTTTTCTAGCATTCTGCTCCAACCCGCACCAAAATGTGAGCTTTCAAACAAAACACGAGAAATGGAATCCATAAAACAATGTGAAGGATGGAATTTTCTTGTTGTAATCCTACTTCAACTCATGAATGGGCTTCGTTTCTACTTGCTATGTGCGTGCATGGTGTTTAATTTACTCCTCGAGCTTTGTTTACAGTTCTAGGTGGGCCTATTTAGCCGGCATTGCTTTGAGCTTGAAAGATTTGTTTTTAAATTTGGGTGTCATGGTTCGACTTGCCATTTCAAATTTTCCTAGCCGAGCCAATGTCCAGCTCATTGTTCCTTATTTTCTTTGGAGTTGAGCTAAACTATATATGCAAATGGGTGGTCATTTTTTTCCATGTGAGTATGTTTGGTTCGGCGTGTTTTGACCTTGTTGGTGGCGCAGCGAGGAAGCATGAGAAAGCCACAAATTGTTATCCGAATGCCTAAAGTTGATGCGGTCTCGTCTAATGCGGGGATCGTGGGATTAACATAAAAGGTATGGATCACTCTTCCTCTCACTTCAAACTAAACATTTCATCATTTATTTGTTTAGTATTGGATTTCAGTATGTTGTATATTAAAACATAAATGCAACTTAGAATGAAGGATATGGCTTTTACCTTTCCCAAAAATATTTTTCTTTAAACTTTAAAAAAATAGGCCTTAGAACCATGCGCATGGAGTGCCATGTCGAATCGTTAATGGAAAACAAAACCTCAAACAAGATTCATGTCGACCCAAGATACCATGAAGTTTTTTTAACTAAGATGACTAACTCGATTAGATGCCTTAACGAGGTGAGATTCGATACCCTTTTAACACTTCAGTCACTTTTGGTGACGTTCCCACTTTATGAAATTGTGATCGGTTTTGGCTTACAATTGTCGTATTGATTTGGTGTAACTAGAAAACACCTTCATCTACCTCTAGCACTCCTATGCGAGAATTGAAACCAACTCTCAGTTTCATAAAAATAATTTCATAAGTTAGAGTTTCAAGTGGATGTTGGAGTCACCGTGGTCGTCGTACAACATAAGTGTTCGATGTGTTTACGATAATTGGTCTCAAAGTCACCTTCTTAAATTGAACCTTGTTTAAAAATTGAATTCCGTCAAATCCGAAGCGAGTTATTTGTTTATAGGCGAATAGGTAGGAATCAATGGAATTTATGTTTGAACGTAAAATGAGTGGTTTTGGAAACCATACTTTATAAGCACTTTAGTTGATTTGGTCAATTTTCGCACACTCGCAACTTAAGATAGAAAATATTTCTTAGGATCCCATCGGTTCTATAAATTACTTGTGAACCCCTTTTTATAGTTACAGTGTGTGTAGAGTATTATTTAATCAATTACTTTGTATGAAAGGATTTTTGCAATTTAAAGTGTTCTCTCTCCTCCCTCTCTCTCTATCTCTTAATATAAATATGAAATTGTGGTTGGTCTTGGAAACGTGAATGGATTAAAATGCAGATGAGTTTTAAATAATATGAAAATGGGTATGAATTGAGAAATGGTCAAAATATTGTGAATAGCAAAGAAAATGTTTTACAGTCTCTCTCTTCCCTACTCTCTCTCTCTCTTTGAAAAAAAAAAAGTAAATGAATGTGTGAGGAAATTATCTCTCCTCTCTCCTTATCTCTACCTCTCTTTGTACTTTGTTTGAAATTACTTGAAATGATGAATGTCTTGTTTGTGCTTGAGTGTAAGGGTTTTCCATACTCAGTCCTAGGACTGACGCAACGTTGGTTGCAGGTACCTGAGCAAAAAGGAGTAGTAAAAATGACACTTGTGTCTTTTATTAGCATGTTATTTGAAGGAAATGTAATTGTTTAGAATATTTCAGTGATATTTTTATGAATAGGATGTATTATTTTCATTATTTCCATGATGAAAATGATAGTGTTGCGTATTGGGAAAATGTACTATGTCGTACATAGTTGTACTTTTGCCTATTTAACGAATGTTACTCTTGGTGGTAATGGTGTATATTCTATTAAGTAAATGAAGTTGATTGTATGTTACCCTTCATAATTTAATTCACTAGAAATCTATAAGGTTATTTAATGGAAAACTAAATGTAATAAATTTGTAAACGATAAAAAGGCCTTGTTGTGGAGTATGCCTATCATGTGTCCCTTACTGTAGTTGGGTCATTGTCTTGGTTTATGCCATTTGAGTAAGACATTGATGTGTACCCTAAGTTATCAAGTTGTCTATGTGGGTCCATGCTTTTGTGTCTTATGTGATGTTGACTTTTTCTATTTGAGCTCATATGGTGTTGTGTCGTGAACATTCAAATAAAAAAATTATTCTGATATTTTTACTGTTGTATTTGTGTCAAAATTATGGGCGTTATAATAATCTTTGCAAATTTCCATTGACTGATGACATATGATGTCAATCTAGGAATGCCATTGTCTGGCTAGAAAGATAATTTCCATACAATACTCCACTCTATGACCAATATATTTTGAATTTTTATTTATGACTTTTTAAGCAAAAATTTATATGGGA
The DNA here is from genome assembly GCA_018340775.1 of Taxus wallichiana var. yunnanensis. NCBI lineage: Eukaryota > Viridiplantae > Streptophyta > Pinopsida > Cupressales > Taxaceae > Taxus > Taxus wallichiana. The sequence continues at coordinate 223,003,485 of CM031241.1, forward strand.
CAATAGAATAGACATCAAATTTAAAGTTAGAATTACTAATTATCAAATGTACTTCAAATTTAAGGTCAGACTTAATTGTTTATCGAGAAACATTACAGCCCTCCAGCACCCCCAGCTGCCATTATAGAACACATCTCAAAAAAAAAAATCAATTCAACAAATATCTTTATCTTCGTGTAAAGTAATCACATCATATCAATTCAACAAATATCATTATCTTTCTGGAAAGTAATGACATCATATCACTTCTTTGTGCTCTCATTTACTCATGTTGCTTAGCTTATCAAAATACATAGCATCCAGCATGTCTGATTTATCCAACTCTTCCCCTTGCATGCATTTCTAGGTCTCCGTGAATATCAACATAGTGATTGATTAGAAAACATATTGACAAAATTTTGCCATTCGGCATATCCTTCAGACATCATGCATTTACGGCGTTTCATCTCAGCTTCTTCCCACTTCATTTAGATGTAATGTAACTCTTAATTTTCTTTAACAGCATCAAACCTTGAGATTAAAGAGACAATACCACTTGCCATTTGACAGTGCTCTTACATTTATTAGGTTGCCCGCTACTGCAATTAGGTAATGGCAAAAGTGTAAGATAAAATTGGGATGTGTAGAATTACTGGTAAGAATAACAAGTATGGCAGCAGTTTATGTCCCAAACAGCTTAACAAATGCACTTGGCACAGAATCCCATCACTCTAGCTACTCTAGCTAGGTCAGGACCTTAAAAACCCCTTTACATTGACCTTTTGCAGTCCAAATAATTACAGTCAAAAATGCCCTTGGATATTTGTGGCGGCTCCATGAGCAGATAAAACTTTTCCATTCCCTAGAGACACCAAGCATTAGATTTTAAAATATATGTTCATTGGATGGAGCAGCAGCTCCTCTCGACCATTTGTAAGGGCAGAGAAGAAAAGGGGTTACGCCACAATTTATACAAATTGTTATTATAGTTGTAGCAGTGGCAAGACAGTTTTTCTTCATCATGGATATTTTGCATGATCAAAATGCTTCGTTATGTTTTTGTTTGCATCTAACTGTCAGACCAACTTCTTATATGACAATAGAAATTTTATGGAACAAGTTAACAGCTTCCGTGACTACAGCACTAACAAGAAGCAGTAGAGACACCAGCCCAGTAGAACAGTCAGCCTTCTAATCAATATCTTCATACCTGCCTTCAAATTCTAGAAGATAATGTGTAATTGACATGCAGAATATGTTAAAGATTTGTTCTAGATTTCATGGTTAATTGACAGTTTAGTTTAACCTGCACTCATGCATTTGATGCAATGTCAATAAATACCAATGATATTAAAATCCAGATCATCTTTTCTCTAATTAACGTGTTAGTGAGCTGCTTTGGAAATGTGTTAAATAAAATGAGGCATTTATTCAAGCTGTAGTTTCTCGACAAGAGGATACATTAAATAGAAATAATAGAGTCCATAAATACACAGCAAATTGCATGCTTCACAATAATCCAGTCATAATACAAAGAATACAAAATCTCCAAGTGAAATGGTCTTCGGTAGTAGATATTATCCATGAATGTGGCAAGTACCTACTCACCCATAAATAAATGTTGTATTATCTGTTCCTGTATGCATCCTTAAAGAGTCCCATATTCTGATGGATAATAATACAACTAGTGATGGGTGATATGTCCAATTCTAAACAAGTATCCCTAATAGTAATCCAGATAACAATATCCATGACACTGGTCACAAGGATGGTCTTCCTATCACATCTAGATCAACCTAGAATGGAGTACAACATCAAATGGTGTGATTTCTTAGAAAACAGGAGGTATTTTCCAGTGTAAATGTCTGGGACATCTACAACATCCCATACACATCGACCAAAAAGGTATTGGCAATAGATCTTCCCATCATCATGACTTCTCTGTAGTAACTCCAACAGCAACATTACTCACCTGAATGATAAAAAAATTAACAGATCAAATTACAAGAAGCAACTCAATGATTATTAGGTATAATTTTTCTTAAAATAGAAAGCAAACATTACCAGCTTTCCACTTTCATCTACTGTCATTGGATTTTCCACAACCACAGTTTGAGTTTGTGATCGTTCTGTAAGCTGCAAACCACACATAAAGCAACGTGAGACACAAAACAAGTTTTGTGTTAAGGATATTCCAAAATTGTGTTGCATTTAAGATCCAACCTACCCTACACTTTGAATGATAGGATCCTTAAATGTGATCTTTAAATGTTTGAGGGCATACATTTCAACTTGCTTACAAATCTTTTCCTTCATTGCCCTTAAAATAATACATATGGAAGGCAGAATGAGCTTCTGACAAAAGCTTCTCGACTAATTAAGCTTCGAGGTGAAGTTAAGAATACAATATTACAAGAAAATTTCCTATGCATGTTGAACTCAAAATGTGTGAAGATAAATACACCGAACTAAGGAATTCAGATAAATTCATGCAATACATGCAAAATTTTAAATTGATGGTGGTCATGCTCCAGTACCATGAGATTACTCAAATGTGAGAAAAATATAACACCCATGAAAACATATTGCCTTGTCAAGAAAAGGTCTTCAAGAAATTTAGAGCTCATTATAAGGCTGCAATAGGATTTCAGTGCATGAAAAAACCTTTAGCACCATATAACTGAATACATCAGGACTTTTGGCAATACGTTTAAAACCAATCCTGGATATACTAAAAGACACTCTTGGAAATGGTCAAACGACATCAACTTTACAAAGCATATTCAAAGAAGCCTATCTCGTCAGAGACTCGAGTTAAAAGATAATCCCTTGCTCAATTCACTTTAAGCGCATCACTTGGAACATATCGTCATGTTATTTCATAATCAAATCCTGTAAGAATTTACATTTTTTCAATTAAAAACTTCTACAGCAAAACATAGTCACTCTTTCTAAACCATAACATGTTCCCTAGTAAAAGTTGTATTCTGTTTACATTGTAAACTTTCTGAATAGTAGTGTCTGTCCAAGTAGTCAGATACAATCATCATAAGTAAACAGATCTGAAAATTTTCGTGAAACTGATTCCATAACTGTTATAAAATCTGAAACCTTGCCAGATGTATTTGTCTTATGCTCGCATCAATGATAACTTTGGTCTATAGTTTGTAGAAATTCTTTTTGGACTCGTGCTCTGTTTTGCCTCTCAAGAATCAACTCTCTTGGTAACTGTTTTCCATTGTCATTTTGCTTGAATGTAAATCAAGTCTGAAAGGATAGAAAATTGAAGAGATACTCAGAAGGTAGGAAAAGGGCAGCTGAGCAAAGAAACACCACTTACATGTCAACAGAAGTTAATATTAATATCTGTCAAATTTATAAGTAAGTGCCACGAACTTTGACATTTACATAAGGCATAGAAAAATTTATCAAAGTTAAGTTTATTTGAAATCCAGTTCAAAACACACCAGGGTGGTCATGAGGAAGGTTAGGAATTTTAAAGAAGTGGCCATGCAGCAATAAAGAGTTATTAAGAACCCTTCTATTTCTGATTTTTGTAGTCACATGCACCATTTTAAAACAGGTGGAACTGGAATTAATATTTCCAATTCTGGGGTGATGCATGTTTTGTTTGGAATGACAGATTTTGTGTTCAGTTGTCGATTTTGTTGCTTCAAAAATTGGTTGTATGGAAATGTTGCACTCAAGCTGCCTAATGGGATGATATATGCCATTAAGAACGTTCTTTACTCACTTGTTCATAAGGCCCTTAGTCAAGATAATGTTGAACTCAAGTTGTCAAATCGGGAAGATACTGGCTACTTGTGCTTTTGATTACCACTGACATATTTTTGTCATCCGTGGAACTGGACATTAATATAATTTATTTTTCTATACATTGGATTTGACAAAATATTTTGCTAAATCTAAAGTTATTGGTGAACAATTTAACATAGAATTTTTTTCCAATAGAAATTTGGTTGGGGGTATGAAAAAGTTATCATGTTGTTGCCACAAGACTTAGGGAAATCAAAGATTTGATGCACTCCTTGTTGACAAGAGAGCAGCAATTCAGTCAAAGAGCGTTGGTAGTGAGTCATCAGTCTTCACATCTGTGGCATCACACATATAAGCATCTTATCCACTTTTACCTTGATCTGTTGAATTACAAAAAGTTAGGGTTTGGTTTACCATTTGTCAAGGATCGTATTCGCGTGGAGCATGCATAGAGGGTAAACAGCATAAGAATTATTTGATAATTGAAGGGCTAGGAACGTTCAATATGCTTTGGAGTTGTTGCACAGTGATGTTTTAAGTACTATGTGGGCCATTTCACTCGTAGGTTTGATGTAGTCTGTCTCCTTTGTTGATGGCTTCATTTATTTTCTATCTTCACAACCATAAAACCAATTGTTGAATGGAAGTCATATAAGTGATTGAAGGCTTTGCTTTCTAACAATGTTAGAAATTCACTTCTAAATCGTTTGCAGATTATTGTATTATATTTGATATTTTGAAGCACTTTAAAATGTTTTATACGCCACAGCAAAACAGAAAAACCTGATATAATGATGCAAATGGCCAGGTGTAATATCAAAGTCAGAGGTGGTTCATATTATCATATACTTACCACGTACATGAAAAATTGGCCATCGAGAGGTATGGTCAAAGGCATATATTCTACCATGAAGCCCTTCTGGTCAAAGAAGGTGGCTCGACTTAACAATGGTCAATAGTTTAGTAATTTGGGGGAAGGTCGACCAGAGGGTTAAAGTAGCCCTTGAAGAGATTGTGAAGGATGAACCGAGGTAACATTGCAATGAAGCTTCCTTATGGGAAGAAATGGGCTGTTTAGAATGTTCGTTATACACTTGGTCATAAGGCCAAAGTCAAGGTCATGTTGCACTCAAGTTGTTGAAAGCAATGGTACATGTCTACGTGTGCTTTTGAGTACACCGTTGACATTCGTTTTTCATCTGCAGACATTAGTATACTCTTTATTTTTTTATAAATTTGGTTCGACAAAAGACTTTGCTATATATGAAATTATCAGTCTCGCAGTTTAAGAAGGAATTTTATTCTAATAGAGATTTGATAAAGGATATGAAAAAAACCCAAAGATTATCATGCTGTTGCCACAAGATTTAGCAAATTCAGTAATCTAATCATGACACACTCATAGTTTACAAGAGAACACAAAATCGGAGGGCATTTGCAGTAAGTCATCAATCTTCAAATTTCTTGTGGCATCACGCCTATAGGCATTTTACTGATCTGTTGAATTACCAAAAAGTGGTGTTGGGGCTACCAGTTGTCAAAGATTGTAAAAGCATAACAGATAAAGGGCATAGCAAATTTTTTGAATGTGAAAGAGCTAGGCAGGGCCAAAATGCTTTGAAGTTAGTGCATAGTGATGTTTGAAGTATATGCAAAGTACCATTTCAATTGGAGATTCAATGTAATTTCTCACACTTGTTGATGACTTCTGCATTTTTTTCTAGTTTTGCCACCGTCAAACCAAATTGAATGCATGTCAGATAAGGGATTGAAGGTTTTGCTTTCTACCAATGTTGGTAAACTTGCTTCTAAATAATTATCAGATTATCATAGAATATTTGATATTTTTGTTGGGTCATTTGATCCAAAGTAATTAATTAGTATGTTATTTATTATGGTACGAGGCATGCATCTCCTAGTGAGACACCCCCTTGTTAGTAGATGTGTTCATAAGTAGTAAATTAATGTTTATCATTAATTTACCTCATAGTTACCAGGTTCGGAAATCCGATTAAATTCGAAGGGCAAAAAAATCCGAAAATTCGGAGTTCTCGAAAAAATCCGAAAAATACGGAAAAATCCGTTCGGAATATATATACTTATATTATTATAAATTTATATTATTGTATACTTATATCATTATATATAGATAAATCATACAAAAAAGCATCCATCTACCATAATCATCATCATCATAATGATTCTTTCAAAAGATTGCAAGAAGTTGCTTTGTTGTCAAAATTTCCCCAGGGTAAATTTCGATAACATGCATCAAAAGTCAGCAGAAAGGCAAATAGGTCGATCCAGAAAATCGTGAAAATCGGGCTGCTAAGTCCTAGTCCTAGGAGCGATCGGGACATTTGGGACAAAAATACGCGGCGGGCGCGAAAAGCCGATCCGCCAAAAGAGAGAAAAAATTGGCTAATCACGAGAGGGACGCTTTGGGACAAGCGGGCCAAAAGGCGCGAACCGGGCTGAACTCGGCGGGCGAAAAGGGCCGATAAATCAAGGCAAATGGGACATCCGGGGCCAAAAGGCGCGAACCGCCAACTGGCGAAAAGGGCCGGACATCAAGGCAAATGGGACATCCGGGCCAAAAGGCGCGAACCGGCCGAACCGGCGAAAAGGGGCCGATAAATTCAAGGCAAATGGGACAAGCGGGCCAAAAGGCGCGAACCGCCGAACCGGCGAAATCAGCACAAGGAGTCCGAAGCATTTGGGACATCCGGGATGAAAAGACGCGAAGGGCGCGAAAGAGCCGGCAGAGCCGAGAGCCAATCAGATCATGACACGTGTCTCAAGGAGAAAAGGTCAGAAAAGTCAAAGGGCGAGTTTTCGAGCACCGAGCCGAACCAATAGGATCGTGCCACGTGTCCCATTTAAGGGCCCACGAGGCAATTTCAAAGGAAAGCCCGCTAAAAGCGAGAGGAGAGAATTATTCAACGAATCGAGCGTGCCACGTGTCATCCAGTGGCGAGAGCGGAAGAAATTCAAAAATCCGTTTTCGCTGCTCCGTGCCCTAAATCTTCGGGGATCGCCATAACTTTTGATCCAGAGCTCGGATTTGCACGTTCTTTATATCAATGGAAAGTCAAAAATTCTCTACACATTTCCAAGGTCAATCTTGCATTTTGGTTGGTTTGGAGGATGAAAATCAAGAAACGCCTCGCGCGAAATAACAAAAATGCAAGTAATGCATCAACGAACACTTTAATGCGCGATAGGTTCGCCGCTTCACATTAGGTAGCCCGCCGCTTCGCCAGGATCCGCCGCCGCCATGATGAGATGAGTTAAGTGCATTCGGAGGTGGTTGGGGCATTTTCGAATTCCTCTCTCTCTTTCTCTCTCATTCTTCCTATAAATTGTGAGGGGCTTCTTTCTAAGGGTTGACATTTTTGTTTTGCAACCCCTCCCTTCTCTCCTGCTTGCAAGAGAATTCGTGGAGTTTTCAAGCCTCCCACATGGACTGTAATGCCATTGTTGCCTCTTGGCCATTGCAATGTATTGAATCGATCCTTTGAGCAATATATATGTCTGTGATTAAATTTAAATCCTCTCATGTATTCATTGTTGTCATTTTGATCTCTCATTGCATTTCGGTTACCTGTGCATGGTGTGGTATCGCATCTATATGGTCTGTGTTTATTTTTGCAAAGCTTATGTTCTTCATTCCTCGGTGCATCACCTCCTAGCTTAGGTTTATTTTTATGCATTTCTCTCTCCCCTCCTTGGTAGTTAGATTAGTTTTTGGGTAAACCTCTGCGTTTCATTGGTGCATCCAATGATGAATAGGAACCACCTTTCTCCTGGAGAATCCTTTCTCATTTTCAAGTCCCACACTTGGAGAAAGGATTCAATGTTATCTGCAATCACACTGGATGCCTAAATGATCAACCTAGAAGCTTGATCCGCATTCCGTGGTCTGTGATTTTGCATCAACAGCTTGCTTGGTCCAAAAAGGTACAAAAATGGATTTTATGAAAATAAGAAAAATATTGCCATCAATGCGTAGAGCTCGAGAAAATATATACTTTTAGAGAAGACGACACCTAAAACGGAGCCACAGAATGAAAGTTATGGCACATGCAAGTTTTTGCTGCTACATCTTCCCGGACCCTTTCCAAAAATGGCAAAAAAATTTCCATACTTCGGATTTTCTCACCGAAAAAAAATATGCCAAAAAGGAAAAAAAAAAATTCCTGCAAAAACAAGGCCGAACCGAACCGGATTTATTCGGTTGCTTCAAAAAATACGGTTCGAACCGGATTTCATACAAATCCGGCCGAACCTAGTAACTATGATTTACCTGCCTTAGTTGTTAGTTAGACAGTGTAGTTCATTGGGCCCATTGAACCGTGGGTCCTCTGTGACTTGCAATGTGAGTAATGAAGGTATTTGGATATATTAATATAGTTCTTCCATACACTTCACATTTGCTATCAAACTATCAGTGGTATCGGAGCCCAATAGTCACTCATGATCTGTGAGGAGGAAGCCCGGGAGGAACCGCGATGAAGAAGAAGATAAACGAAAGCCGTGAAATATTTTTGGTGAAATTTTAATTGTGATTTCATTTTATATATACCGAGGAGTTTGAAGCTATTTTTTTGGCTTTAAAGTTTTAAACCTTTCCTGGAAAAAAAAATTGAGTTCGAAATCAGATTGAACCTGCCTTGGGGTTCCTACACTCACCTAGAAGCTGTAGGAATGTGTTTTTACCTGTTGAAGGGCATTTTACATGGTGTGAAGGCATTATTTATCAGCATTGGGTGCCATTGAAACAACCTGGACCAGTTTTGGCATTGATAATTGTTGTTGGGCACTGATATTTTTCCTTGGCACCATTATACATCTGGTTGTGTATGCAAATGTATTTGTTTACCTAGAGTGCTATTCTACCTTGGGAACAAAATCCAAAATGGCATTCTGATTAGCGTGTGGACATTTTATATTCATAGAATAACCTAATTTTCTGATCCGAAGGTGTTGAATCAGCAAAAAATAACATTAAAATTTCCTGGACCTGAGTGGTGCTTTGAATGGTATTTACAGCTGTATTCAATGATTGGCTGGCGCTGAAATAAGAAATTACAAATTAAAGTCTGTTTTTTTAAGTCCAATAGGTCCCTCAACTTGCTCGGTGCTTTTTTAATTGTGGCTAATACCTTCTTTGATTACTGCTGCGCATTTTTCTCTTTTGGGGGTAACATAGTCAATTGTAATATCCCCTTCTCAAAAATAACAGGTCGAAGACCCTTAGCCTATTCTTTGTTTCCGACGGCTAAGGGGTAGAAAATAAGGGAAACTAATCCTAATAAATTAATTTTAGTGCATAGTGATTTTTATTATAAGCACTTTAATTATTTATTAGTGATAAAGTAATAAAATAAAAGTCCACTTTATTTTTATTTTCCCTAAAGAGAAAATGCGACCCATATGGGAAATAAAGCAAAGGGAAATAAAAATAATAAATTAAAGTGACTTTTCCCCAGTGGAGCGAGCTGATTGGGCTTTTGTTTGGGCTCATGTGCCATTTACAATTATAAAAGGAGGTCGCCACACTTGGGAGAGACATCTTTTTGGTATATTTTGATATATGATTTTGGTTTAGCTGATTGCTTTTCCATTTTTACATTAAAGGACAAAAACCCTTTGATGTATTTGCATTAGAGGACGAAAACCCTCTCTTGCCAAGGTTGAAGAATGAAAACTCTTCATCCTTTGTGTGAAGAATCTCTTTTAGGAGTTTTTATTGAGTTTTCAAGTACAAATTCAGAATTCCAACAGTGTTTGAAGACCCTACATTGCAGATTTGTGGCATCTCTAGCTAGGGTTTGAAGGAAAAGGTGTTGTGGCTGATTTCTATCATCATTTCCAGTTGTTTCCTAGAGGAGCGACCCCCTTGTGGGTAAAATCTGATCACCCTAGGGCATGGCTGTTCCGGATCTGGTCATTATCTGCCTTGCCATAATTTTGGAGGCCATTTTCAGCTTGGTTTCAGTTGATTTGGGCTTGAAAACTTTCTTTCCAGCCATTTTTGTAAGCTAAACTTCTGCAGATTTTTAATAAAATTTTAACTCTTCATTTTGGGTCAAAAAAAAGATATTTTGGTATTTATACATATATGATAAATTCTGGTTATTTTGGCAGCAATTAGGTTAAGTTTAGATCAGATTTGAAGGTTGTTAATTTCTAAATCAAGTCGCCATTTCTAGGGAAATTCCATATCTAAATTTTAATTATTATTTTCTTCAACCAGTTGGCTGCAATAAATCAGGACTTTTAGGTGTTCTCTTTGGGGTTTGAAAATATCCTATTGAGGACATTACAACAATATAGAGTTTTATATATATATATGTAACTTTGTGAAATCATGTTCCAAATGTGCACTTAGATGACTTAGTTATCATTCCTCTACCAGGAAAATCCGTACCCACTGCCACAGTGGTTGCCATATCTTTTATGTTTGATCATATTTTGCTGTAAAAGACAATTTTTTAAAAACTAGACTTGGCCAACTTTTCAACAAATAGTAAGGGGTACATATTGTTGATCTCATATATTTTAATCCCGTAAAATATACAAAATTGTTGAAACTACATAGGTGAGGGGTATATCTAGCCTGACACTAGTGAGAAACATGTATTTGGCATAACTTTTGTATACGATGGTCAAAATTGGTAGATGCATTTTTATATCTTTTGGAGGATGAGGGAAATTTAACATACAACAGATGCATTTTCAGTGAAAATTGACACCCTCTACTTTTGCTCAAATGATGATGTGCTTCAAAACCATGGATGTAACATTGTTTCCCACCGTTTGTGTTGTTGAAGACAACAAAGTTGCACTTCAGGGTTTACAGGTCCCTAGGGATCTGACAAGCTAGCAAAGCCAAAAACACACTCATCTTGAGTCAATTGCTAGGTCCAAGAATGGGTTATGCTATAGTGGTAGTTTTGGATATATAGTTATGTGTTGCTTTTTTATCAAATTTTGATTTTTGGTTCTTTGATATCATTATGAAGAGCAGACCGTTTTGATGATTTTTGGTTGCAAGGTACTTCTCATCTCTTGCCTGATAGGGTGAAGGTACTACAATGGCCTTCATCAATTGTCGGAGATTGTACAAATTGGTATGGGAGTTCCGAGCGGCAGTAGTGTTAAAGCAAAGATATTTCAACGTCATTGACTATCGGAGATGTGTCATACATAGCATAGAATAGTCACTTGATGGGCCTTTGTATGAAGCCTTATTTGGACCGATGTGCCATACATAGTACAAAATAGTCACACGACGCACCTCTATGTGAAGCCTTACGTAGATCCATATAGTCGAGTAAACCTTGACTGTGTTTATAATATAGTACAGGTACATAATGGTCAAATGGGATGGGCATGCCAACAAGATGTTCATCATTCGTGCCACAATTCCCAAGGTAGTGAACTTCTGTGTGAAGCCAAGTCGGTTAATCAATACCATGATGTACAATTTGCCAATTTGTAGGTGCGGCAGAGACTATTGGATGACTTCACAGTCGCATGTTTCAAATCATCTTCAAGATTCCCTTGGATCAGGGTGGTTCGTTGGGTCATAGTAACTCATTAATTTGTATGTTATTTATTATTGTATGGGGCATGCATCTCTTAGTGAGACGCACTCTTGTCAGTAGGTGTGTTCACAACATTAGTTGATAAATTTTATCATTTAATTACTTATCTTAGTTATTAGTTGTACGGGTGTAGTTAGTTGGGTCCTGTGTAGCTTCTCATAGAAGCTTATGTAAGCTTGGGAAACAATGTAACAGATATTTGAATATATATTGATTCAGCTATTCTTCCATACACTTTACCTGTGCTACCAAACTATGAAATTTGAAGTAATATGCATATCATTTCACTAGGAGGTTCAACGTAGTTTCTCACCCTGATGACTTTTGCATTTTTTTGCCACCGTAAAACTAATGTTGAAGGGAAGTCAAATAAGGGATTGACAGTTTTGCTTTCTACCAATGCTGGAAAATTCACATCTAAATAATTTGGAGATTATTGTACAATATTTGATATTTTAAAGCAAATTCACAATGATTACATGCCACAGCAAAATGGCATAGCAGAACAAAAGAATTGTATTATGTTGGAAATGGCCAGGTGTAAAATCAAAAACAAAGGCAGCTTGTACAATGGTATACTTAATATATACATGAAGACTCGGCCATTGAAAGACTTGGTCAAAACCATTCACTCCACATTGATGCCCTTCTGGTCAGCGATTGTGGATTGACTTAACAAAGGCCAATAGATTACTCGATTTCAGGGGAAACGGACCCAGCGGGTCAGAGCAGCCCTTGAAGAGATTGTTAAGGATGGACCAATTTGAAGCTTTTCATAGGGATAACCCCAAGGGAAGGGTGGTATTACTAGGGAGTAGCACATAGTACATATGTTTGTTGAGCACGGCTACCATACAAATAACTTGAAATGTATTATTAGGGACTGTTAAAATCACCAAATTCTATTTCAAAAAAGGATCGTCATTTCAAATTACTTGTCACTTGGTGTAAGTCACTCCAGTCATATCCCATCCCTGTGTTCAGTCCCAAGCAGGAGGATAGAACCATAGTTACCAAGTAAAGAAATCTGAACTCGTTTAAAAGGGTGTAAAAATCTGAAAAATCCAAAATTCTTGAAAAGGTTCACAAAAATCTGGTCTGAAAAATATATATAAGCATAGCTTTATAAATATGCAAAATTTTCAAGTACAATGAAAAGAAATTAATAACAAGATATGAAATGTTGGTACATTTAAAATTAAACGTAGCTGGGTGTCTTTTTTTATGCAAAAAGACTGAAATTAAAGATTATTTCTTTTTTTTTAATGGACCAACCCAGACAGGACTTATCTGGGATGGCTGAAAAATCCAGACACAGCGGGGATTTTTGTAGATCCAGATGGATTTGGTAACTATGCATCTAATCCACTTGTATCTTATCTGTTGAATTATGAAAAAAAATTGTGTTTGGATTACCATTTGTAAAAGATTGTAATTGAGTGGAGCATGAGTAGCAGGTAAATGGCATAAGAATTATTTCCTAATGCTACAGTACGGCCAGGTATGTACATGTGCATTTGCAGACGTACACAAGCTGTCTTAGCCATACTGTGGCAACTCTCAGGTAAGTTTAAGGGTCACGACGACTTTTTTCACTTTTTTACACAAAGTTATTTAAAAATAACAAAAACACCATATGAAAGCCTAAAAATGAAAGAGAATGTATAATTCAAAAGCAAAACACGAAAAACAAACATAAAAGCAAAGCAACTCACCTCTCATTCCTTCATTGCATAATTGGCTCTCTAAGCTCTCATTTTGCTCATTTAGATTCTAGGAAGCCAGTTTTCCCCCAATCTTGTACCCAGATTGGGTACATGCCAGGGATGTGGTACTGGTAGGTATCCCTTGCGTATGTCCGTGGTACTTTTGAGCGTACATGTATGCCTGGGTACATTTGTAAACATACCTAGGCATACCCATATGCCTAGAACATACCCGGGAGGTACTCAAGGGGTTCCCACAGCTAAAAATGATTGTTTCAAAAATATATACTTTTTCAATAAAAAAACAACATAAAAACACAAAAAATACCATAAATCTATGTTTAGCATACTATGATCAGCACATGACATTTGAGATATTTGATTATTATGGCATTTGGCATTTGGATAATATTTTCAATTTTGTGGTTATTTTGTTTTTTATATGCATAGTATATGGCTAATGACAAATATCTCTAATCTATGATTGATTAGGCTATAATTTCTATATATTTTTATTTTTTATATATTTTTCTAGGTAGCCGGTACGTGCCCTAGGGCCTGCAGGTACCGGTTCGGTACGTTGCGGGTTCGGGGTACGGGTTCGGTTCGCAGGGGGTATGGGCAGGGTTCTTCCTGCAGGGTCCGGGTACGGCCGGGTACGTCTGTGGATGTACCCGGCCCTACAGAAGAACCCTGCCCGTACCCAGCCGTACCCGCCTAGTTTTGGACTTTTTTTTTTTTTTTTATTTTTGGTCAAAAAAAGTCAAACCGACTTTTTAAACAATAAATTATTCTTTTAAACCCTAATTTGTGCCCCCAAACTCTATAACAACAAGTCATTTACCTCACATTTGCATTCTTGCCTCTTATTTGCATACTTGACTCTCACCTTCAATTTTTCCACTATTTTCAATTGCTTAGGGTTGATTTCAAGTGCCATATAGTTGAAGTAGCTTGCAATAAGTGCCAAGGAGTTCAAGGAGCTTGCATTATTGGTGTTGGGTGTATTGAGGTAAGTATTTTGTGATTTTTTAAAGTGTTTTAGTTTGTATTTAATATTTTATTATTTTTTAGTTGTTTTTTTTTTTTTTTTGTTATTGTTTTAAGCTTCATTTTTCTACATTTGATTTCATTTAAATTTTAATTTTAAAGTTTCAACATTTTCTCAAGACTAAATTTGTTTTCTTTTTTTTTTAAATGCATTGTGCAGTTAAAAACTTAAAATGGCTGCGAGTTCTAGTTCTGTGGGTCAAGGTAGTAAAGGTGTCCTTAACAAAAGTGATCCATCCTCCCCCCTTTGGAGCCATGTCAAACAACTAGAACAATTACCAGGTGGAGGGGGCTTTGTTTGGGTTTGCTCACAATGTAATATGCAATTTAAGAGCTCCTACAGTCGGGTGAAAGCCCATTTGTGTGGGGCTATTGGCCACGGAATTAGAACATGTGGAGGGTTGGATGGAAAGGGGTTGCCACGTGCAAAGACCCTTGCATACATCAAAGAGCAGGAGGAAGCAGATGCAACAATTGCATTAAAATCCAATCATCCTATGGCAAGAAAAGGAAGATCACATAGCATTAGCAAGCCACATGTTTCTCCTTTTGTTGATGTTGTGGCCCCAGATCACCCATTTTTGTCTACACCTATTGCAACTGGAGGGGAAGAGGATTCACCTCTTTCTCACAAAAGAACAAAAGATGTAGGCCCATTGGAAAGGGCATTCCAGAATGAAAGCAGGGACATAGCTAACCAAAGTGTTGGACGCTTTATTTATGCATGTGGTGTCCCATTTAATGTTGTTAGATCACCATACTGGCAAGATATGGTGAGATGTATTAATGAAGCCCCTAAAGGGTACATTAGCCTAGGGTATGAAAAGGTGTGCACCACCTTATTGTCAAAAGAAAGAAAAAAAGTTGAAGACTCATTGTTACCCATCAAGAATCAATGGCTCGAAACAGGAGTGTCCATTGTTTCTGACGGATGGAAAGATACAACAAATAGGCCATTGATCAATGTGGTTGTCGTGTGTCCTAAAGGGGCAATGTTTCTCAGGGCTATTGATTGTGAGGGGCAAGTGAAGGATGCCCAATTCATTGCCAACATCCTCATAGAATCTATTGAGGCGGTGGGGCCTCAAAATGTTGTCCAAGTTGTAACGGACAATGCAAAAAATTGTAGAGCTGCAGGGTTGTTGGTTGAGGCACGGTATGGACACATATTCTGGACACCTTGTGCGGTTCATTCCCTCAACTTAATGTTACAAAAATTGGGCACAAAAATTGCTTGGATCAAACAAGTATATGAGGAGGCAAGTGAGATTCAAATGTTCATCAGCAACCACCACATGTCCCAAGCCATCTTTCGTAAATTCTCAACATTGCAACTATTGAAGGTAACCCGTAACATTCTAATTTCTTTTTAATTTTTAAAATAATTATTAGTTTTTAAAATTCATTTTTATAAATTCATTAAATTAATTTTATAAGTTTGTAATTTGTAGAATTTCGAATGTTTTAAATTTACTTGTCTTAATTTTATTTCTTTTGATTTCTTATTAGGTTGCTGAGACTCGATTTGCCTCGCACACGCTCGTCTTGAGACGGCTTGTGAAGGTGCGAGAGGCATTGAGTGGCATGGTTATCAGTGACCTTTGGAGTATATGGAGGCAAGCAAACAGTGAGAGGGCTAGAAATGTGAAATTGTTGATCCTGGATGAAGCATGGTGGGATCGTGTGGATTACTTGCTTAGTTTTACTGAGCCCATCGTGAGTATGTTGAGATTTGTTGATATGGATCATCCATGCATGGGTGAGATTTATGATGGAATTGACTCAATGATTGAGTCAATTAAGACCATCATAAATGCCAAAGAGCAAGATCCTACAGAGACCTTCTTCAAAGAAGTGCAGTCACATCTCAATGAAAGGTGGAACAAAATGACTACTCCATTGCATCTTCTTGCTTTTGCCTTGACTCCAAAATACTATAACACAGAGATCCTTTCTTTGCCTAGGAGGGTCCCACCATATAGGGATGTTGAAGTTAGTGAGGGGTATAAGGCGGCATTTGCTAGAATCTTCCCAGATCCAGAAGTAGAAGACATGGTTAGAGGTGAGTTTGTGAATTTCATATCCTCCAGGATCACTCCATTAGCGCTCTTCGTGACAAATACAGGATGGATGCTTATTCGTGGTGGTACCTCCATGGACAAGCATACACCTACCTCATGCCACTTGCAATAAAAGTTTTATCACAAGTAAGATTTTAATTTTTTTAATTTCTTAACTCTTTCTTTTTTACTTTTATAAATTTAAAATTTTAATTTTGCATTGACTTTGCGGCTTGCCTCAATAGGTTGCGAGTTCTTCTTCAGCTGAGAGGAATTGGGGTACATATTCATTTATCCACTCGGTTAACCACAACAAGTTGGGAGCAAAAAGGTCGAGGATTTGGTCTTTGTGCATTCTAACTTGCGCCTTCTATCACATAAGAAGGATGAGTACAAGAAAGGGCCAACAAAGTGTTGGGATATAGACCCAGAGACTCCAAACTTGGATGTTCCCATTGCCCAACTTTCATTGCTAGACCCGGACCTAGATAGTACTTTGCATGAGCTGCAAAGTGGGGCTAGCGGGAGCGGCATTGCTGATAGTTCTGGTTGTACTCCTGGTGCTTGTGGTTCTAATGAACCACGTGATGGTAGTGATGCTCTCGTTGAAGACATTGGAGAAGATGTAGAGCCATTAGACTATTACTAATTAGAATGTTGATGTATCTTCATTTTTGTGTTTACAATGTTACATAATACATTGTAACATTTTGATTTGAACAATGTACTGCTTATAAGTTCGAACAATGAATTATCAATATGTTTTAACTTTTGTCGCTATTTCACCTATGTATATTTCAGATTTGTTTAATCTATGCATGTGTAAGGCTGGAATTTTGCTTATCTTGTTACTTTTCAAAATATTTTTAATATTTTATATGTATATTAGACCACCGCACTACCCAAGTGTTGTGCACCGGGCCCCCAAAAATTTGTCGTGCCAACGTCACGGATCCCCGTACCCGCACTCATATACCCACGTGCACCCACTACCTAGATATTTTTGTACAGATGTACCCAAGACATACCCAAGGCAAAAACAAATTGACATACCCACATACTTTGGTACTTCACCCATGCCACACCCGAACCAGCTACTTAGTTTGATACATAGTTACGCGGGGACGCGTCCCCCCAAAAAGACAAGTCCGGGATGTCCCGGACATTTTGGGGACGTCGGGACGTGGGGAAACGTTTCCCCATTTCCCAAGTGGTAGGGGAGGGAAACGTCCCCGGGACGTTTAGAAATAATAGAGGACGTTTCGGGACGTCGGGACGTTCGAAGAAGTCGGGACGGCCGGGGAAGTCGGGGATGGCTTGAGGACGGCTGGAAGTCCCCGAAACATTTCGGGGACTTTTGGTTTGGTTTTTTTTTAAATAATTTTTTTATAACTTATTTTTCTTTTTTAAATTAATTTGTTTATTGTTTTTTCCCTTTATAAATGTTTACCCATTAAGCATAACCCGACTGTATTGTATTACAAAGACATATACAGAAATTTTCGAGCATAAATGCACATGGACTGTAACAACATGCTATGAAAACTAGTAGCATACATATAAATATTAAAAGCTATATGAACATATAACATTAGTATAGCTATATGTATGCTGCGAGTTTTTAATATGGATGTCTGAATGTGGACTGTATGCACATGGTGGACTAATATATAAATATGAATTGTTATTCATAAAAAAATTAAAATTTATCTATATATTTTTAATATTTATAATTTTATATATTATTTTAATAGTCGTCCCCCCGTCTTCCCGAATTTTGGAAATTTTTTGCCGTCCGGAGTCTTAGGTAACTATGGTTTGATACTTTATCAACAAACATTGTTATCATTTTCCTAAGTGGTACGAATTCCCATTCACCGACAAGGTATTAAGGAGCTTGAAATGAGGAGGATTGTGGATTATTCATTGAAGGTAAGGTTTTAACTTTCAAGTTTGATTTTATTTTTTTGTTTTCAATTTTTCACATTTCATGCTTCTTTTGATGTTTTATTGTTTTCCTTTTAAAATTTTAAACTTTATTTATTTATTAAATTATTTTGTAAAAGATACATGTTATGCCCTAGGGCCTAGGGTTTAACCATTGTTTTCTTTGCTTATGGTGTTGGTTTTTAAACTTGTAGGCATAACTAAAGACTCAAAGAGAATACTACTACAATGGCAACAAGTTCCATCTCCTTTGGCTAATACCTATTCAAAGAAATTGATCTAAATTCACCATTATAGAGCCATGTCACAATAGTAGAGCAACTTCCAAGTGATGGGTGTTTTGCTTGAAGATGCCATGATATCGTGAAGGTGTATTCAAAGGCTCATATTGTCGGGTGAAACTTGTGTGCAATTGAGTCATGGTGTTAGACTTTGCAAAGCAAATGAACAGTGTAGTGTTGCCAAAACCAAAAGTTTTAAAAGTATATCAATGAATAAAAAGATGCTAAAGCAACCATCACCTTAAAAACGGCACATTCATTGTCAAGAAAAGGAATGTTGTCTCAATTAACAAGGCCATATATTGCCCCATCTTACCGACTCCCCAATTGCGGCCCCGACACATCTATTTGTGACGTCTACCTCCATGCAAGATGAGGATTCACCTCTTTCATGAAAGAGGACAAAAGGACCACTTGGAAATGTCCTTTCAAAATGAGAGCAGAGATATTGCAGATGAGCACATTGCAAGATACGTGTATGCAAATGGTTTCACGTTCAATGTTGACAGTCACCATATTGGCTAAAATGGTGAAAGCAATCAACAAGGCCCCAAAAGGGTACAAAGGGCCAAGGTATGATAAGCTCTACACCACCCTATTAGCAAAGGAAAAAAATGTGGGAACCTCATTGCAGCCAATTAGAAACTTGCAGATCAAGCCAGGAGTGCCCATCGTTTCTGATGAATAGAAGATGCAAGAAATTGCCCTTTGATCAATGTGGTTGTAGTATGCCCTAGAGGGTCAATGTTTTTTAAAGTAGTTGATTGTGAGAAGCGTGTGAACGATGCCCAATTCATTGCCATCATCCTCTTCGAAGCCATTGAGCGGTGGGACCTCAAAATGTTGTCCAAATCATACGGGCAATGCCAAGAATTGCAAAAGTTGATGGGATGTTAGTTGGGGCGAGGTATGAGTATATTTTTGGACACCACGTGTTGCCCATTCACTCTACTTAATGCTAAAAAAAATGGCCAATAAAATTGAATAGATTAAGCAAGTGTATGCTAAGGGTAAAGAGGTTCAATTATTTGACTAACCATCCCTAGTCTCAAGGCATCTTCAAATCTTATTCACATTTGGAGTTGATGAAAGTATAGGAAGCTATATTTCATTTATTTATAATGTAAGTTTTTAAAAACGTAGTAGTCAAAAAAAGTTTTTAAATTTGTGTTGTTTATTTTTACTAAGTTGTTGAGACTTGATTCAAATCACACAATCATTTTGAGAGGACTTGTGAAGGTGCGAGAGGCAATTAGCAGGATAGTAACTTCCAACCCAAGGGTTGTGTATAGAAAGCAATCAAACACTGAACAAGCCCAAAAAGTGAAGGTGTAATCTTAGATAACACTTGGTGGGATCAACTAGACAATTTGTTGAGTTTAACCGAGCCAATTATGAGTATGGTCTACTTTACTAGCATGGATCAACCATGTTCAGGAGAGATATATGATATCATAGACTCAATGATTGAGAAAATAAAGACCATCATACATGCAAAAAAATGCGAAGTACAATCATATCTCAATGAGTTGTGGAATAAAACGGCCACCCCACATCTTCTCGCAATCACATTAACTCCTAGATTTCATGGCTCGGAAATTATTTTTTGTCAAGGAGATGGCACCATATAGGGATGTTGAAGTTAGTGAGGGATATGTGTCGGCTAGTCTTTCCCGATCCTAAGGCCAAGGACATGATTATGAGAGAGTTTGAAAATTTCACAACAAAATGGGTCATAGCCTTCACACTTTTCGGGCCAAATATAAGATGGGTGCTCATATGTGGTGCTACCTCCATGGTCAATCATTTTTATACATGCAACATCTTACAATCAAGGTCTTGGCATAGGCAAGTTTTTCATTTTTTAATTTTTCTTTTTTGTTCTAACTTTTTTAAAATTTAAGTTTAATGTTTAATTTTATAAATTTTAATTTTGCATTGAATTTGCCTCAATAGGTTGCAAGTTCATCTTCCTTTGAACACAACTAAAGCACATATATCTTCATCCACTCACAGAAACGCAATAAGTTAGGGGCTAAAAAAGTGAAGATTTGGTGGATATACATTTCAACTTGCACATTCTATCCCACAAGTAGGGAGTACAAGGAAGGGCCAACAAAGCATTGGGATGTTGACCCAAAAAGAGTTGACTTGGATGCTTACATTTCCCACCTATCATAGATGACAAGGGATAGAAGACTTTTTGGCACCACGATACCTACATGCACAACCGGGTGGGTGATAGTGGTAATGGCCCTTGTGGGAGTGTTTCAAGTCCATGAGGTTCTCATGAACGACAACATGATGTTGATGTTAATGCTCTCGATGAAGAGGAATAAGATGGCTATTGAATACTAGTTTGATCATTGGTGTAATAATTAAACTTAATACATCATGATGGATGCTCATATGTAGTGGTACCTCCATGGTCAATCATCTTTATACCTGCAACATCTTACCATCAAAGTCTTGGCACAAGTAAGATTTTCATTTTTTAAATTCTCTTTCCTTTTTTGTTAAAACTTAATTAAAATTCAAGTTTGAATGTTTAATTTTATAAATTTTAATATTGTGTTGAATTTGCTTCAATAGGTTGCAAAAACATCATCCTCTGAGTGCAACTAGAGAACATAATTAAGTAAATAGTTAAATTTTAATTTTGCATTGAATTTGTCTCAATAGGTTGCAAGTTCATCTTCTTTTGATGTTGATGCTCTCATGAAGAGGAATATGATGATCGGTGAATACTCTAGTTTGATCATTGGTGTAATAATTAAAATAATTTATCATTATTATTTTAATGATAAATTATTACACCAATGATCAAACTAACATTCACTAACTAATATATCATGATATTGTGTTTAATTTATGCCTTTAACAAATTATGAGTTGTTTTTTGTAGTTATTTTGCTTTTCATATGCACTAGCATACTTATCTTAAATAAATCTATGTAAAATATGCCGAGAGGTATCATTCTCGAGGCACCTATATTGGATTTGAGACATAAGTGAAATAAGTGCCTCGAGAATGATACCTCTCAACATATTTTACATAGATTTATTTAAGATATGTATGTTAGTTATACTTATTAAATAGGTAAAATAAAACTTACTGCACTTAATCTCGAAATGAAAACCCTAACAAATCTCAAACCTATTTTTACCAAATGACTTGGAAACCCTAACAAATTTCAACAAAGGATAGATTTTTTTCTCCTGACTAATGTTTTATATAACAAATCTCAAACCTATTTTTATTGAATGACTTGGAAACCCTAATAAATTTCAACAAAGGATAGATATTTTTCTCCTCACTAATGTGTTATATATACACATATTTTTTATTTTCAAACAATGTGTCCAAACAATGTTAGTTAATACATATATTTTTATTTTCAAAGAATGTGTCGTTGATTATAGATATAATATATAATATATAGGTATTATATTAGTATAATAAAATTTAAATTAGTCTAGGTTGCCGGGGATACGGCAATGCAGTATCGTGCGAGGCACGGGTACGATACGCGGATACGTCAATTTTAAAAACCCTTGGGTACGATATGTCTTGGATACGTCCGTACATATATATATATATATATATATATATATATATATATATATATCTACTCACTTTACTCATTTTTAGTCCATAAATAACTGAAATAGTAATACGAAACTTGAATCAATGTTCAAAACATTCAATATACTTCAGACTTAGCATTTTTATTGATCATGTGGCTGTCATATGTATCATTGGCATATCAATATCCGTATCCAGTATCGGATACGTATCGACAGAAACGTGGGGGTCAAGGCGTATCCTGCAACATAGAAATTAGTTAATATATTTATAATTATACATAAATATCTATAGGCATAAACAGATATCACGATATTTTAGGCATAAATATCGAGTGTTTTCCTTATACATAAGGTGAGTATATTTATGTTTAGATTTTGCATATACCATATTAATTTAAATAATTATATTATTATTACCATGAAATTCTAATTAACTAAAGAAAGATTACCTTAACATAAGCTCAAAAAGATGTTTTTGGAAGAAAAATAAATAAATAACAAAAAAAAAAAAATTAAGGATACACTACTATAATTTATTAAATATTTATTATAAAATCCTTTCTTATATAATGACTATAAGATAAAACAAAATAAAACTTACCCTAACAAATCTCCCCGAATGACTTGGAAACCCTAACAACTCTCAAATAAATATTTTTACTCACTACTTTTTAATCCTCGCTAATTCATTATATATATATAATGTTTAATTTTTATAAGTTGGCAATATTAATTTTTTTATTTTTTATTTAATGTTTATTTTATATAAGTCGACCATAAAAATGAACAACTCACTCCATTACACACCCCACTGCCACTGTAAGATGCCTCTCGGCATAATAATGTGGTTAATTCCTTTGTATTAGGCTGGAATTTATATATTTTTTGTACAGCCATATCCAGGCCCCAAAAACAATTTGAATTTGCGTATTGGCAACTTAAGTTAAAAAAAAGTATACAGCAACTCCAGACCTATGCCATCGTCAACTAGTATTGATTACAAAAAGATTATTAAATTCAAAAGCTAGTAAATGTCTGAGAAGTAGCCTATGAACAAATGTTCAAAGCATATAGCTAAAATCTACATAATCAATAAGGCATAAGCAATGAAAATTTATACATCCGAGATTAACTTACAAGAATTCAAATCGACAAAAAAATGGATACTTGATCAAAATCAGAAACTAAAGCCAATGTGTACTGTAACACGGAAGAGTTCAATTAGATAATCTTTTAGCCATTCACAGCTATTCTTTTATATATTTAGAACTAACTACTAACGGTAAAAAATCTTGAAGCAAAGCTTACTCCTGAGCTAGAAGATGGGGGTGTCGCAGAAGCTGATGGAGGCCTTTGTGCAGGAAGGGGCATCCTCATATTGTTCATCTGTCATAAAAACAGATTATGCTGGTGAGAAATACAATAGGAAGCATAGTCTCATACAGACATCAATCGTGCTTAGAGGATGTATCAAGAAGAAACAAACAGCCACATGCATGAAAACATGAAACAAGTCATGATAGTTGAAGAATGAGTGAAATTGAAGTATCTCAAACAATAATAGAAAATTTAAAAAATGCAAGAGTAACAAAAATACCCTCAAACACCGCTCATTCCATTGCTTAAAACCATAAATCCCAAAGCAATACAGAGGAAAAAGCCTGAGATGTAGAGTTGACTTACTCCAACTGCTGTCACAAAATGACAGAGTGCACATTTTACAGAAGGTGCTCCAAATGGATACATAAGTGTCGTACAACAATTCCCACAATTCACGTGTGCAACCTGATTTGCTGTTTCAAATGCACATTGTCCACTGCCAAATTATTATAAACATCAATACCGAATTTCAGAAGCACATGCTGTATGCAACTTGAGTTTCATGCATAATAATTCTAGAAAAGGTAGAAAAGGTCTTCCCCGTCAATAGGTGCTTTTCACCACAAAAGAACAAGGAAATACACATAAAAAGTTGAAATGAACAAAACAAGACAACAATAAAAACCACAAGGCTTTTCTCAAAAGCTCGCATTGGATATTTAAATTGTGTCTACCATTTAATAGGAAGAGAGGTTCCCCAGTGCCGTGGTATAATCCCACAACATCTGGACCATGTAGTCAACAGCAGTGCAATTCCTTCACAGCCATATGCTTTGAATATAGGCACTTTATAAGTCAAGGGGCAAACTGCTCCTATTTTTAATGAGGTTAACACCATGAAAAACAAAAACTATGGAAGCAGGAAATTTTAAAATCTTCCTTTTAGGAGGAAAGCTTGATGCAGACAGCAAAAATGAGGGGCTGGAAGTTTTCCACACGCACTCCTATTTTGTAGGAAGATATTTTGCCAAATATCAATTTATAAATGAGCAAATTTGATTTAAAATTTTCTTGTAAATAAAAATGACAGTTTCAAATATGTCTCCTAAAACTTGCGCCATAGGAATTTTTATACCATTGGACCACTTTTACTACAAATACGTTTCCTCTGCAACACTCCCCTAAAAATGACAGTTTCAAATGTCTCCTAAAACTTGCGCCATACCCTTCAGAATTTTGTATACCATTGGACAACTTTTACTACAAATACTCCTAGAATAACTCTGCAACACTCAGGTACCACTTCCTAAGTGCAGATCAGAGCATGATCCCTTAGTATCACCAACTGAAAACCACACAAAAATCAAAATGAAAAGTCCACAGAAGACAGTTTTATTTTAGTATAGATTTTCGCCAGTCAACAACTAATAAAGAACTGAAGGAAGTTAATGCTAGCCTGAAACACAGAACCATAAGGGGATAACAGAAATTGTAATGAAAATAGACCATTTTTCAGTGTTACACTGAGACTCCTCACCTACCACAAGAAAGACTGATATTTGTCTTGGAGACCGGTACTCCTTGAGACATTACGCATTGGTACTGTCCTAGAGTTGCACTTCAGTGTTATTTTTAAATGTATTTTATTTTGTACTTTTGACCCCATGTATGATGAGTTATCAAAGATAAATATCAATATAATTACTCGTCTTTTGTCGACATCTGATGTTCAGAAAAAATGTTAGGTCGTATAATATTGTTTTCTCTAAAATCTACATATATATTTGAATATACATATAGACATATACATATATATTTCTATATATTATTTCTGCAGTCTCCAAGTACCTGTCTCCTATTTTCCTGAAAAATGGAGTACCCATCTCTATCCCCTTCTCCTCATACTTGTACCCATACTTGTCTCCTAGCAACTATGTTTTTTCCCAATCAGCCTGGTAAAAGGTGCTTCAAATAATGGTCACTGAAATATCAGGGCCAAATCCCTCACATAAACCACATTGACCTTTGAGACATGAACAAAACGAACAAATTTGTCCAATCAATTAGCCAGTAAGGGTGAACCAATGGGCCCTTTACTAAATAAGTATCATGGAGTACACAACCTTACTATTATCAATATGCTCCAAACAAAACAAATAATGAAGAAAAATACATAACAAATCAGAAACAAAGGCACGCAATAAGTACATACCATGGAGTAGATTTAACTATTATCAATATGGTATGCAAGGGGTTGTGGTGTAATGGCAAATGAGAAAATTGGTAAGAAAGAGGTTTAAAGTTCAATTCCCATTGGGTAGCATGTGCTGTGGTATGCCCAGGACTAGACCCTGTTTGTGTTCCAGATGGTTGTGGATACCTTCCAAAAATCCACATTGATTAATCAAAAAAAAGTGCTTATTAGTGGCCCAAAATCAAGGGCCAATGAAGATAACAAATGTAGTCATAAAAGGGCCTATTTCCTTGCAGTCAATCTGTAAAATGTAATGCAAATAACTAAAATGATCACAATCCAGCTCAGTACCTATTTGTAGTTGCAAGTGACGCTAAGTCAGCAATGCTGAACCCTAGGAGATGAATCCAGTAGCAGCTTAGAGAAATAGTGTTGGAATGGGAAGCCCTTCGCCAGGGAAAATTCTTTCTTCTATAATCTCAAGATGTAAAGAGATCTGTGTTGGAGGAATCATAAGGGGCTCTGGATTTTAATATTTATGAAAAGGAAACAGGAAAGGTTCTGACTGGGATGAGATGCTACAGGTAATTGAATAAAATAAAAATAAATGCCTAAGGTGTGTATGCTATCAAACCTGAATAATGTATGAGATATATTATTTAAAAGATGTGCACAAATTTGTAAATTTATACAAACATAAGCTACAGAAAAGGTATTGAAGGTAGGTTTTAAAAATAGAAACCCAAAGAGAGTAAAATTAATTTCCTGTTCTTGGGATTCAAGAAACACTCAGAAGTGGATTTCCAAACATTGGAACATTCGCCATCACAAGTGCAATTTCACATAGGTTCTTTCTCTAGCCCTGAAGTTCAAGATTGAAGAGCTTTCTATGACAATTGGTAACTTACATGGAGATTATTATCCAGTCAGCAAGGCCGGTAAAGTTAAAAAAGCTTATTATCTGCACAAGCATATCTGTTTCTTTCTGGTCTTGAGTAACCCTATACCAGAGAAATAAATTGCAATGACTAGATCATGAATAGAAGCAAGCTCTAAATTATAGAAGTGCTCTTACGAATCATAGGAAATGTGACAATCAGTCAAATACTGTCCAAAATGCACTAGGACTGCTGAAGAGAAGGTACAATAACCTGCAGGGAAGAATAAAAAGAAGAAATAGACAAGGGAATGGAGAGGAATGAAGGAAAACATAATCAAGCCATTAATCAGGAAAACAAATTTAAGCCATTGATAACAATATAAGAAACTATGGAAATAGAAGATGTCATGGTGATGAAAATGAATCAGAGCACCTGGGAATTTCAAGATAAAAAGTAAATGGCTGGAGAAGTGATAAAGAAAAAGGAGGGTAAAGAAATGTAAAATATCAATCATGGAACCATAAATGAGGACAACTTCGGTTGTTGGAGAAAATGAACAATAAATAATCTTCAACAATTACAGTGAAAAAATAAGGAATGTAATGAGCATTACACATTAGATTTTGTTGAATCCTTAGAGAATGTTGAAGTCATGGATAAGGAAAAAATATTCAACAAGAAGAAACAAGTAAATTTATGGCATCAAAATAATACATCAGAAAATAACAGAAAAAGGAAAACATATAATTTGAACTGTTGGGTCAAACAATTATATTTTAATAAAAATAAACCAGACTCGGAAATGCCTCAAGAAGAGGTAAAAAGCTTTTACTGAATCATGGCTCCTTAGTATACAAAGGCAATGCAACAGCTAGATTAAGCAGCACAATCTGATAAATGAATATAGTTTCCTTGAATGTAATGTATCAACTTCATGGACTGAGAAGAAAAATCAAAAAGGGAAACCAGATACGTGCTTGTTGCAAAAATCTTAAGTTTTGGTATAAGAAATGAACATAGCAGGTAAGTATTTTGGACACAGACTCCTTTCTTAGCTAACAGAGAGAATCACAATCAGGAATGATTGCTTGTTCGAACCCAGCCAAAATGAATCAGGCTACAAATTTTGAACATCTGTTTAAATTTTATATGATCGTTGATAATGCTAAAACACAACACACACTCCTGCTTTATAAAATCTATGCTCATAACTTATAAGAGAACATGTCCAAGGGGATGCATAGGGAATTAATGAAGACTATTATGAACCTAGTGGAAGAAGTCACTGCACAGCAGTAGAATATTAACACTCCATTAATAGGGGTCATGTAAGGAATTAAAAAGTAAAAAGGCCACATTCTCGTTGACCAACCATCATTAGAATAAAATATGATTAACATCAGAGTTAAATAAAAGTTGCAAGCGGCTATTAAGAGAATTTAGCAGAGTAGTACCACTATATGAGGAAATGTGTACTGTCTCAAACTATCATCGTCTCTTGCTCAATAAAAGTATGCTATCATTTATTTTATCTGTTTGTATCTTCTTGCATCATATCCTCAAATCTTTCTCCACCAATAATACAGACAATTAAATTCAATCTTATCCTCATGTGAAAAAGGCGTTTCTCATTCTCCAGATTAGTTGACTAAACTCTATATCATCAACCATTTGGAGTGAATAAATTTATAGCCAAGAAGGAATATTTAATTTGAATAATAGTATATGCAATCCTGCTTGCTAAAAAATTATTTGACAGATTTGTAATCACTAATCCTAAAGTGAAAAAATATACGACTAAAACTATTCAATGAAACAATTCAAGATTGGATCACTCACCAACCAAACTGTTCAAAGAGGAAAGACTTGAGAAAATGTAACCAACTCAAACTGCTTTGCAGAAAATCTATTCAAATTGTGTGTATATGCACATGTGCACATGTAGATGTGTGCATGTTTGCTTTTTGTTTTGAACTTGTGATTGTATCTTCCATAATGTTATTCATAAAAATATTATGATGACAAATGCTGACAAATGTTATTGTTGTGTTATTGCATCTTCAAAAGTAGGTTTTCTATTTAGTGCTACTGTGCTGCCACTGGTGTCACCTTGCATCTTAGGCCATCTTTTCTTTACTAACCACATAATAATAAATAATAACAGATACTCCTCTTCCCTGTTAATGGTTCAAGAGTAGCAATTCCCACTAGGAATGAAACCAGGCTTATCCCTGCCCAGTCTTGATTTGGGTGCATTCCAGTGACCACTTCTCCCATCGGATCGTGGGATCCACAAATGGAATCGGGTCAAATATGTAAAGGTTATGAGTATCTATGGAGATTGGCAGGAGCAGCCAGACTCAATGCAACCCTTGGCGGTCGAATGAACCCACCAATTTCTGCTGCACCCTGTCGGGAGTGAGACGCAGGATCATTTGGATGTGCCTGATGTGACAGGTTCTTGCTCGCTTGCACATGGTGGAACTGATCTGACAAAAAAAAATCTGTGTCTTTTTTTTGGGTTTCTATCTACTGGTAGTGGTTTTTTGAATTTGTAGTGAAGTTTCTAGTTGGAATTGACATAGGCTGCCACCTATTCTCAGCTAGTTTCAGCACTTACTGGGAAATTTGTGGGCTGAGGCATAGGCTGCCTCCCCTGGTTTTGCCCTGAAAAATGGCATTTCAAAGATCCAGGCATCAGCCTATTGAAATCTCATGGCACTGTACTATTTTGATCTTTTTGGAATATATGGGAAAGGGACCCACCAACCCTTATTTCCCTATCAAAAAAACAGATACTCCTCTAGCCCAAGATGAACATTTGGTAAACTTCGCGAACTGCTTGTCAACATTGGCGGACTCAAGTTTCAAATTAAATTGAAATAGAGGGTGGAAGATGCAAATGAATGGAGCTGCACTGACCAGAGCCTGAGCTCCAAGAACCTGGCAAAAACCTCTTTCTACTCCTCTCGTGTTATCCTCTGACCTCTGTGGGAGCTGAAGATCCTTTAATTTGGGATGAAGCCAAGGAAGGGAAAGTCTCAGTCTAAGCAGCCTATCAAGAACTAATTAGCCCACTTCTAGTTGATGTTGAGTACTTCCCGGATAAGATCTGGATAGTAGAAGATATTCCTAAAGTAAATATATTTCTTTGGCTCTCATCATTGGAAAAATCTGTAACTCATGAGAAGCTGATCAAGAGAGGATTTTATGGTCCCTTTATCTGCCATCTTTGGGGAGAAAGTGAGGGATGGAGCAACCACGTTTTCATTCATTGCTCCTTTGCTCAGGAACTATGGAATAAATGGAAGCGGAAATTGCAACTGAATTGGGTAATGCCACAAGCAGTGAAAGGTGTGATTGAGCTTTGTACCCAAGCCACAAGCAGTGAAAAGTGTGATTGCACCCTGTACCCTCATAATAAAAAATGAATTTCTTGGGATAATTTGGACGGTCTCCCCAGCAATTACCATTTGGAACATTTGGCTAGAAAGAAATTGGAGGACCTTCAAGGAGAAATCGCAACAATGCACTGCAGGTTTGGATAAAATTGAGGTTGCAATCACTGTAGTTTGCGTGGCCAATTCCAAGGTAATAGAAACAATACAGAAGGAAGAGGTTGCTTGGAGTAAGGCATGGCCTCTTATTTCTTGGCCCAAGAGCCTTCTCCACGATAATGGGGTAGTTTCCATGCAGGATATTAGAATTGAGCCATAATGGACTTCAGTGCCAAAGTGTTTTCTCAAATTGAATTTTGATGGAGCTACAAAAGGACCCTGGTCATGCAGGAGGTGGAGGAGTCAAAATTCCCAGATGAACCAGGTCAGCCAAAGCTGGTATTTGCTTTTGATGCAGGCATTGGAACAAATAATCAGGCTGAAGGCTTGGCCTTTGCTAAAAGGCCTAGAAACAGCACTTAAAAAGTTGGAAACACCTGTGGTAGAAGGAGACTCACAGATTTGGATTAATGATATGATTGGCAGAAAATATGAGCCATAGTCTCTTGGCATAACCTAAGATTAATCCCACAGATTCCCAGGCCAGCTAGAAGAAGTGCACTTTAAGCATACCAAAAGAATTGGCAATCAGGTAGCGGATTAAACCACTAATCTTGTAGTCAACCTATTAAACTCTTCAAGAGAAGCAATTCAGTATTGGGTCAATGACCCACCACCAGAAATAAGGGTGTTCGTAGTCGAGGATGCATGATCCTTCTTTTCTATATAAAGGTGGAAGGGTAATCAGAAGCTATCATTAATTGTCATTAATTTCCAAATCAAGCAAGGTTCTATTTTAAATAGTATGAAAAGGAGTGTCATTAATTGACACATACATGACTAGCTAGATTAGTCATTCCTCATTATGTCACAAGCTATATTTCATTTTGTGGCTCATAGCAAGTGAGATCTCAACAGGAAGGCGCCACAAATATGGCAAGGGCAACCTAGCATTCCACAATGTCTCCCCATATTTCAGATGGTCCTTGCAAAGAGGAAGCCAATGAAGCGCAATGAGGTCCCTATCCGAGCCAAGGAAAGAATTGCAGGGGAACGGTGGGCAATTCTTTTGCCGAGATTTTGGACAGAGATGATCCCAACCCCTGGATGAGGTTGGGGAAGGAAAAGGTCTGGGCAGTGGCAAAAGAATTAGAGGATTATGATATCTATAAGCTCAAGGGTCTCATAAAGAACCTCTTTTCTGTTCCCAGCTAGTCCATTGGCAAAAGGAATGTGTTTGAAATGGCCCAAAACTTGACTGCGGCCAATATCCTGTCTAGTGCTGGTGAGGGTTTCCTGATACACAAAGACCACACAGATCTAGAAGTGACAATGTTTGCAAACCAAGGGAAAGCAACTTCCACTTCCACGCCATATTGAAGGGTTTGCAAGGGCTGTTCAAGGTCAAAAGAAGATGGCTGTGGCTTCAGGTATTCAGCTCTTCCCTGCTGTTCAAGCGGAGCTCCATCTATGACCTTTTGAACCATTTCAGAGGAGGAGGAGGTAATTGCCATTGATTGAATGTGCTATGGGCCAAGGTTTTTTGTTTTTTTCCCTATCTGCCAATAAAGGGCCTGTGTAATTTGCCCTGGGTTGATTTATGGGGTTTGGGCTAGGCACTGTTTTATAATCATATAATCCCATCAACAACTTTGCTTCAAGGTGCCTCTGTACA
Organism: Taxus wallichiana var. yunnanensis; assembly: GCA_018340775.1. Taxonomy (NCBI): domain Eukaryota; kingdom Viridiplantae; phylum Streptophyta; class Pinopsida; order Cupressales; family Taxaceae; genus Taxus; species Taxus wallichiana. Next base: position 223,035,053 of record CM031241.1, read on the forward strand.
AACTGTTTTAATATATAATAATATATAAATACAAATACCTTTTGCTTGGGTATGAAATTGTTGTGGCCTAGATATGATGCAAAATAATACATGGTCACACTATTAGCAGAGGCACACACAGTCTGGCACGACCATTTTCAATTTGATGTCTTTGGCAATTTTGGCACTCTCAAAGCACCACACAGCACAGCATCTTGGGCAGTCCATGCCAATCTCAAGCACAGCACAGCACTTTGAGCAGTATCTTCTCAATCACAACCGCATACTCTCCCAGAATTCACAGCAGAGATTTCAGAATGATTTGGTTTTGCAGGTTCATATGGTAGAAAGTGGCATAATCAGGAAGTCAAAGCTTTGCCAACCCCATTTTCCCTTGCTTTCTCATATTTTGCATGATAACATGCTTTTTCATTTATGGAACTGTTGAACAGTTTGCTAATACCCACCTACATTTAATGGTTTTTGTTGAGCTAGGGCCCTCCCTTAGGTAAATACAGCAAATAAAAAGATAATAACATAAACAATTAGGGAAACAAAAGCTTTTACTTTTGACCAGGAATATTTCATGTAACTAATTTTTGTAACCAGCCCAAAAATGGTATTGGAAAGGCCAAAGCTATAAACGTAAGAATCACACTGCTGTGTTATGGAAGGTATGGAAGACTTTCGATGACATTCTGGAAGGAAATCAAAAATTAGAAAACATACCTTCCATTGCAAGATTTACCGTGTGGCAACAGGAGCACTGAACACTTGTTGCCCCGCGAACATACATTAGTAATGTGCGACAACCTCCACAAATCAGCTGAGCCATTTCTGTCCCTACAAGGCAAAAAAAAAAATCCTTTAGAACAAACTTGAAAAGAGTACTACAAGGTGCAAATGTTTAAGCTCCCTAGAAAATAATTTATGATGCAATCAACATAAGATGTTCATCAGATCGCTGGGCTTCCTCCGAAAAAATTTAAGGCTTGTAAGATGCTGTAAGCTCTGTAGTAAACTTTAAAGAAAAAGCTAGAATAAATATTCCATCCAGCATTGGTAATAACAAGACATGATCCTGAATATAAAAACTATAAGTAGTTCCCCCATTAGTGGATATGCTACACCCTCCCAAAAACAGAACCTAGATTTGAAAGAGCTTCCAAGTCGAAAAATGGGCAGGCACGGGTGCCAATAAAAACTTCATATTGGCTTTTTGTGTGTGTCTAATACGGGACACCAACAATGAAGCTGTTTACAAATCACCTTACTAGGACTGATTGCCTCCGTTTAAATAAGGAAAACCTCATTGTTTAGGAGGATCCCTTTGTTAAAACCTAAAAATAAATCTAGTTAAGTGTACCTTGAAAAAATGCTAGCCGGGGGTTCAAGCTTATGCCAGATAAACCCAAATTTTGTCACTAGGTCAAACAACACTGAAGCATGTGACAAGAATGAATAACACAAAATCTCTATGAATTTCTTGGTTTCTTGCTGTTTTTGAAAACAAAAACTTGTCTGAAACCAGAATTACCAATTAATGGAAAAAACAGAAGAGGTATTTAGCTAGGATCAGAAAAACAGAAGATGGATTAAAGGCTGTAAAACTTTTTCCTAGAACCACTTAAACAGTACGGGAATGTGGGTATCAGCAGAATTTTTCCTGAAACCCCTCAAACGATACGGGAATGTGAGTATTCACAGAAGGCCCAATCAGACACTGTCAAGTAACAATAAATGAGTGGGTGAAAGCCCCAATTAGCAAAAATATATCTCCCAAATTTTCAAGGGCAGAAAATTGCTTTCCCAAGCTCCACATGCATGTTGGCCATTAAGTTTTGGTGTTGGAGCTTTGTGGGTGATTACCAAGTAATCTTAGCAATTCCATTCATGATGTTACAAAATGATGTAGAGATTGTTTATGAGAATCGCAATGGACAGAACTCAAAGGGAAAGAGAGACAAAATGCAGTCTCAGTAAAGGGCAACCAGGTTGGATCGTCCTTTCTAGCCACCATGATATGTGAGAAATGACAGGAGAAGAGCAAAAGCTTAAGAAAATTCACAAGGACCTGATGACTCTAAAGACTACATTGAGGCAAAAGTGGCTTCCCAACAAGAACATGATAATATGAGAGTGGAAATTCATGAAAGCGTGGATAGGTCAAGTTTCAACATCTATTTCATTATGGCTATAAGCATACATTTAATGCAACAACAATAATCTATTCTACAGAAGTGTGATAATTCAAAATGAAAAGCAAAAGTTTGTCTTCAAAGGATATGATAAGGTACCAAAAAGGGCAGCCAAGGGTTAAACTCTTTGATGGTGACTCTTTACAAGATATTATAAAGCCTTTACATGACTAACATCCTAATCTGCCCCAAAAACACCCTACATCTACATTCTACATTCACCATCCCATCACCTTCCCCATATTCAAAAAGATAATATGAAAATGAGTCAATGAGTGTGATACAAAACAATATAAATCTTACAGTCATTACCAGAAACTCTATCTACTCATCTCTGGACTGTGAAAACATTAGCTCTTCAATAATATGAACAGGCTTTGGGCTGGCAAAAGTCAAATATAAAGAGGGGGATGTTGATTTGTTGCCATTGCTTGTAATGATTAGATAGATACAATTGAATAATGCATTGTGAGATCTTTCTTTCTCCCTCATGTATCCCTTCCAAGCGCTTCAATAAAATGAACAGGCTTCAGGCTGGCAAAAGTCAAATCTAAAGAGGGGGCTGTTGATTTGCTGCCATTGCTTGTAATGGTTAGACAGATCAATTGAATAATGCAATGTGACATCTGTTTTTCTCCCACGTGTAACCCTTGAAGTGGCTATAGCAAATATATCCCGTCTTTTCTTCCATTTCCAAGTTTGTCTTCGACAGCAAATAAAATTGACACCTGTTCTTCATTTTGGCTGCCACAGTTGATTTCATAGTTGGCATAATTGGCGAGCTCCCAAGTACTTGCGGGTATTATTCTGAAACAAGTATTTTCTACCAATACTTGCCCTGAGCTTTTGGCAATTTTTGCAAGAGTACCAGCCATGAGTACTCAGGTAGTCCATGTCAAATACTCACAAGGCACTGCCTAGATGCAGAAACGCAGAAAAAAATGGCTTTTTACAATGAATAAACATGGTTTTGCTTCTTTTTAAGCCCACGCATTTTCATCACACAGCATTTGATAATCCTTCGAGCAAATTAGAGAGAATTTATTGCAGATTTGTGAAGTAGATTTGAGGAATTTGGGTTTCAGGTTAGTTTTTTTCCAAGCATGTAATTTTTTTCTAAAAAGTTATTATTAGGTTTATAACCATGATTTACATGTATCCACTCAATTCTCTTAAATGATATTGGCATTTATGCTAGTTTTTAGAGTTTATGAATGAAATTGCTAGTTTTTTTCATGTTCATAGGGTTTATGTCGTATGGTTTAGGTTTTTCTTAATGTTTGTTTTTTTGTATATAAACAAGTTGCAAGTTAGCATACAATGGCGTCCAACTCCGCATCATGTTCAACATCAACAAGTGGAAGACATCCTACTAGAAGTCATGATCCTGCTTGGAAGTATATCATAAATGGACAGTCCCCAAAAAGTGTGATTTGTAAAAAAGTGTAAACAAGGTTTCTAGAGGCATCAATCGCTTCAAGTACCATACCAGATGCATTCATTGTCATAACATCACCCCGTGTCCCAACATCATAGAAGAGGCAAAACGAGAGATACAGGCAGGATTTGTAGTGTTAGATGAGTAGAAACTAAAGAGGTCAAGGGTACAAGCAGCCATAGCAGCAACCAGTAATCCCAACTCGGGGTTAGAAGTGGACGTAGAGATGGCAGAGATTGTGAGCTCTAGTCATGCTCCACACATACAAGGCACATCCACTTCCTCCAATTTGAGCAAAGGCCAATCACAAGGCTTTTTGTACCTAAAAACATGCCTAGAGTACAGCATTCATTGGAAGGTACAAGGTGGAACAAGGAAGTGCACTGGGAAGCAAATAAGATGTGTACGAATTTTTGGGATTATAACATTTGCTTCAACATGAAAATTCGAGTGAAAGGGTAGGAGGCACCCTCTCCAAAAGACTTGTTATCTCAATTTTGCCCCCCGGCAAAATTGATCAAACACGACCCCACACAGGAGAAATCGAAGGGTCGGTTCAGTCATGCGAGCCCACATTTCAAATCTGACAACCGATGCCAAATCTGAGGGGCAGGCGGACTCGACAATGGAGGAGCAAGGTCGGCAAAGGAGGCCAATAACGTTAAAAGAGACCAAAGGCTCAATAGGAGAAAATTGGAGAAGAAGCTCGAAGTTTTCGGACTTCGCATACGAGTTGACTCGGGGCCAAAGAAACGGACTCGCGGAGGCGCCACGTGTCAACTCGGCGCAATTCCAAAAGGCGCAGCAAAACGGAGACCCCAAACAAGCGCGAAGCTTCCACGTGTCCGAACCCAACATAGTCCCTCCTAAATAAGCCCAAAGAAAAACGTAAAAAGCCAACTTTCCACATGTCCCGTATAAAAGGAGACGGAGCCTCCACGTGTTTCAAAAATCCAAGCGTCGGCGGAGCCTCCAGGAGACAGAGCCGTCTCCAAGCGCGCGAGCCTTCAAGGGTCTCAAGACCTTCAAGGGCCCAAGGGGCGGTCTCAAACAAGCGCAGGCTTGCCACGTGGTCAGAGTAAAAAAGGGGGGCAAAACCGGCCATTGAATCGACTAAGTAAAGAAGGGCCACGAAGCCTCCACGTGTCATCTCGGCGCATCTTCAAAGGCAAAATCTGGAGGCAAGTCCCAAATGTGCCATCTCTCCACGTGTCCAATCGGCGGACCTTCAAGGTCGTGGCCAAACAAAGTCTCCAAACGAGCGCGAAGCTTCCACGTGTCCCAAGTCCGAAAAAGAAATAGAGTCGACAGGTTGAAAAGTCTAAGAGGCCAGCGGATGGAGCCACGTGTCTCATCGGCGCATCTTCAAAGGCACGGCCCAAAGAAAGACCATGAACTAGCGCCAGCCCTCCACGTGTCCCAGGTCCGAAAAGGGGACACCAACCATTAAAAATTCCAAGCTCGAGACAGCCAACGGAAGCCTCCACGTGTCATCTCGGTGCAACTTCAAAGGAAGAATCAAGAGCGGGTTCCCAAATGAGCGCGGGCTCACCATGTAGTCAGAGTCAAAATAGCGAAAAGTTATCCGTTGAATCGGCTAAGTATAGAAGGATCAGCGGAAGCCTCCACGTGTCAGCAGGACAACTTCAAAGGCAAAATCCAAAGGCAGGTCCCAAATGTGCGCTGAGCCTCCACGTGTCCAGGGTTAGACATATGGCCCCGCCAAACAAAAGGGACTTAGCCAAAACACAAAAGAAATAGAGCAAAGCCACGGAAGGAGCCACATGTCTCTTCGACGCTCTTTCAGAGGCAAATCCAAAAGCGGTCCCCAAACATGCGCCAGCTCTCCATGTGTCTCGAGTCAAGCAGAGTGTCTCCGCCAACAGAGGGACTTAGGTAGAACACAGAGGAGCCCGCGAGAAGCCGCCACGTGTCGATCCGGCGCGAACTTCAAGAGCGAAAAGAGGGGCTGAATCTTCAACACGGGGGCTGCCACGTGGACCTGTAGGGGTAGACTCGTTCGCATATTGCGAGCCTGCGTTAAACGCCCAACCCTTGACCTTGACCTTGAAAGCCATAACTTTTGACCGGAGCTTGATTTTGAGCGGAAAGGACATTTGGAAAGCTCCTGCGCTCGCTACTCACCTGCCACCATTAATGATCCGGTCCACCATTTTCGAGGTTGTCAAGTCTCTCACCTATCACCATGATGAAGAATGGACTCCTTTCTTGCCCAACAAGGAACAACACATGAGGCATGGGTCTTGCAAAAAGCCCATCATTGTTACTGGCGGATTTCAATGCTTTCTAGGGTGGTTGGAGTAGGTGAATTCAATGCATATCTTGGGGTGGTTAAACAGATTCGAATTCTCCCTCTCTTCTTCTCTCATTCTTCTATATATTGTAAAGGAGGGGCATATTTCAAGAGGTTGGACATCTTTCTCTCCCCGCCCCCTCTCTCTTTCTTCCCTAGGGTCGAATGTGGAGTTTAAGCCTCCTCTCATGGCTCTGTAATGGCATTTTCTTGCCTCTTGCCCACTGATGATGTACTTGTGTGAACTCATGGAGCAATAAAATCTATTTTGTGATGCATTTTGTCCATCTCTATTTTATTGTCTCTTCTTGCCTCTCGTCATTACAGGGTATACCGCGCATATCTCTAATGTCTATTGCAGGTTTTGGGAGTTGTGTTTAATGAGTTGAAGTGGTGTTCTGTGTGAACTCTATCTTTGGTCTGTGATGCATCTGTCCATCCTCTCCATTGCTCACCTCTCCACTTCAGCAACTGAGATTGTGACCAGCAACCTCCTTCTCTAGTGTATCACCGTTTTAGTGTAGGCTTTGTTTTCATGCACTTTCTCTCCCGGTCCCTTGGAAGGTTAGATTAGGATTAGATAGTTTGCCTACATTAGAATAGCTTGTGGCAGGTAGTTTAGGAGCAAGAACCAGCCTTCTCTGGAGGTCCATCTCAAGTCCACAAGTCCCACAACTTGAGAGATGGTCCAATGTTATGCAGATCACACCGAATGCCCCACTCAGATCCAAGGCCATTCGGGGTGCTATGATTTTGCACTAACAAGACTTAAGTGAGAGGTTGCTCCAAAATGTTGTTGTGGATGCAAAGTCAATTATGGATGAACAAAAGAAGTAATGGCAAAAGTTTGCATACACCATTCTTTCAAATAGGTGGATACATAGAAGGAACCGCACCCTCATCTATTTTTTTGCAGCTTCAAATAGTTACATGATTTTTTTGAAGTCAATTGATGTCTCTAGCGAAGTACAAAAACTTTGACCCTTATGCTAGAGGAGGTTGTCTTAGAGATGTGCATTGAGAATGTAATGGAAGTTGCCATAGAAAATGCATCCGTATCATTGCACCGAGAGAGACTACTTTAAAAGAGCCATTCATCACTCTTTTGGACCCTTAGAATTCCCATTGCCTTAACCTTCTTTTGGAGGACAAGCAAAATTGATTGACAAGGCCAATTGTAGAAGATGCCATAACATCATCAAATACATTTATAATCACCATTGGATTCTCATCTTGATGAGAGATCACACTAAGGAGAAAGAGCTTGTGTGAGCAATGTGTCGCAGAGTTTGCAACTAATTTCCTTATGTTGCAAAGCATTTTTAGTATGTTGACACCACTGAAACAGATGTTTACAAGTCAAACATGGCTAGACTCGACATATTCAAAGAAAAATGGAGAAAGGACCACAAAAAGAGTTACAAAGATCATCAAGGTAAATTTAAATTTCAAGTCAATTCCTTTATTTTCAATTTTTAAAAGTATTACTATTTATTTTAATTGTAAGTTTGTAATTTTAATTTGTTTGTAGGTGTCAAAGCCTTTGATGAGGGTTTTGCGCTTGGTGGATGAGGAGCAAAACCCAATAAGATACAATTATGAGGCCATTTATAAGGCCAACGAGGCCATATAAACTATTGCAAGGGGGATAGAGAGTCGAGACAAATTTGGTCTCATTTGAAAGTTAATAAATAGGAGGTGGAACAATCAACTCCACCAACCCATTCATGCAACGAAGTACTACCTCAACCCCAAGTTTTTCTTCTTTGATGGCTTCATAGATGTTAATGAAGAGGTTATGGAGGGCCTCTCAACATGCATTGAGAGGATGACACTTGAGGTTAAGGTGAAAGACTTCATTATTTTAAAGTGGCAAAATTACAAGCAAGCTAGAAGTGGTTCTTTTCGTTGCCACTAGCTATCAAAAGAGATCCACCTAGACTCCAAGTAACAAAAAATTAGAACCTTTACTTATATCTTACAAGTTACAAATTTGACAATATTAATTACATGCAAACTTATGAGCAAGTTCTTGGTGAGAAGATTAGAGTGTATACATCCCAAATCACCAAAAGCTAGCCCTCCAAAGTTTATTTCAACCTTGTAGCACTTATGGATGTGAGCACAATCGAAGTTTGTTCGAAGGCCATTCACACAAAGAAGCACAATAAGTTAATTGAATGATGCCTCAATGACCTATTTTTTGTCCTACACAATCATCAATTTCACACAAGAAAGGTGGAGGACACATCACGAGAGCCTATTGATTTGGATGAAACCGATCCTGTGCTAATTTGATTGCCAAGAATAACCCCTTGTTCATAAAGGACAAGATAGTTGATTTAGAGAAGACCCCCTTGTTCATAAGGTAGGACAGAGATAGACAAATTGATTTCGATTGAAGACATCATTGTTTGATGTAGAGGAGTGACATCTAGTGCCAAAGCGACAAACTCAACCTTCAGGAGTGCAAACAAATTGCCGATTGCATTGGACTGACATCCCTCTCCCCATTTTTTACCGTGGGAAATGATTCTTGTTTGTAACATAAAGTTTATGATGAGTTTTCAATGACTATCTAACAATTATTAGTTAATTAAATATTCACATGAAGATGCAGTTTTGTAGTTTATTTGTATTCAAATCTAATAGAAAACACTTCCCAATGTCTTATAGACTCATTTGATACATTTTGTGTGTAAGATTTTAACATAAAGTTTAGCCATCTAGCAAAACCTTCTAGGAGCACAAACCCGCAGCCGAGAGTGCAAGGACTAAAGTCACTAGACCCTCTCCCCATTTTTTTACTAGAATGGGAAAGAGGAAATTGTAAATTCTTGAAATTTGTAACTTACATGGATATGCAATTTATGATGATAATTTTCAATGACTATAATCATAAATTCATAACAATTATTAGTTGGTCATATTCACATGAAGATGCAGTTTTAGTTTATTTGTATTCAAATCTAATAGAAAACACTTCCCAATGTCTTATAGACTCATTTGATACATTTTGTGTAATGTTCCCTTTTCATAGTTAATTAATTTTGGATACCCATAGTCTATTCTTATTATTTTTCGTAGGCTAAGAAGAAAATAAAGAGGGAAATAAATTGATTTAAGTGGTAAAAGGATACTTTTATATTTTATTTGGAAAACGAAACTTAAATAATATTTTTTTAAAAAGTGGGGGCAAAAGGCATAAATAGAATAAAATAATAATAGAATGATGAGCTTCTATTATGGGGCGCTAAAGGTAGAATAATAATTAAATAAAACATTTTTTTATGGGGTGCCAATGATAGAATGGGTTGCATGAGCATCAAGATCCTATCTTTAGGATGGAGAGAGGCTAACGCAATTTTATATTGTTTATTCCTATTTTTAGGATGGAAAGCCAATTTGGGAGAGAGGATAAAGCAATTTTATATTTGTTTATTCCTATTTTTAGGAGGGGGCGCCAACATTGGAGAGGTCTTGGAAGTTATAAAGGCAGATTTGGGGTTTATTATTATACATACATATATGAGGTCGGAAACCCTCATATATAAGCTTGGCAATTCCATTCAGGGGTTGTAGTGGTCATTCAAGGTACATGTGTTCATCTAGTTCAGCTAGGGCATCATATTCAGGGCTGTTTTAGCATCCAGAACAGCAAGTACAGCTAGGATGTCCCCCTCTAGGAGCAGATTTCAGTACAGCTAGGATGTCCCCTTCTGGAAATGGATTTCAGTACTGGCGCCATATCTGGAAGCAGTTTTCAGTCAAGCAATTTGCATGTTCTTATCTTTTGTGAGAAAAATTGTATTCAGACATTCTAGTGTTTTTATTAAAGCTGATTTGAAATAAATAAAGTCTATTTTTCCTACATATTGTGGTTGCTGTTTTTATTTAAAAATCAGATTATTGCAGCTGTCATAGAAGTTAGTATTTCATACTACTGCCCTAGGGTTTCATGCAAATATCCAGATTTATCTAAAGTTATTTGACAGGGATATTATATTTTGTAGCTCTATTTGTATAAATTTATGCTTTTAAAAAAATTTATGAATTTTTTAGGTTATCGAGTTTTGTCAACTCAGAAACATTTTGGTCAGCCAAGTCCAAGTATGCAAAAAAATATGGTTGTTTTAACTCTTAATACATTTTTGTACACCTCTACTAATTTTAACAGACTCTTATTTGCCAAAGATCTTCCGAAAACCTAGATAGGAGTTTTTATCGACTCCCCAAATGAGCATAACCTAGATAGGAGTTTTTATCTAACTCATCAAGCAAGCTACCCCACTCATCATCAAAGAAACGTGGTTTGTAAGGCATAATAGACCATTAGGTATAAGAATATTATTTTAGAGGGGTAATTTGGTAACTAAGTTGTTTTACTTGGCTCAAAAGAGTGATAGAAATTGTTTAGGGCATGGAAGCTAAAGTGCTAAACCTAGATAGGAGTTTTTATCTAACTCATCAAGCAAGCTACCTCACTCATCATCAAAGAAACGTGGGTTGTAAGGCATAATAGACCATTAGGTATAAGAAAATATTATTTTAGAGGGATAATTTGGTAACTAAGTTGTTTTACTTGGCTCAAAAGAGTGATAGAAATTGTTTAGGGTGTGGAAGCTAAAGTGCTAGAAGGTTTCAATTTTTTTGTCTAGATGTCTTAACTTTGTTCCCACCTTATCATTGAAATCCTTAATACATGTCAATTGTGCCTTCAAATTACAAACTTAAATTGTGAATTGTTAGTTTTTTTCTGTTATAATACTGTGTTGTTCTTGAAAGCTATGTCATATTTAGTTTGAAAAACATAAGTTAACTAGCTATGCTTCCTCAACATCATGTTGATCCTCTATTGTCAAGCCTCCTTCACTTTAATTTCAAGGCCCCTTCAATAGCTTCTAGGGCCCATAGTATTCAATCATATCCATCCTTGATTTTCTACTGATAGACCTCATATCATTCATCCTTTTGAGCATGAAATTGTTTCATGTTCTTCATCAAACAATACGTTGATTTTTTGTCCATAGTCAATATTCTTTTAATTAGTAATGGGGTGGGAGTGGTGCGGTCAAGTCACGTGGTTGTGCGTGCCCAAAATCCCCGAGGCACGATCCTCCTCAGATCTCTGCTCAATGCAGTCACCGGTGATTACTCCTCACCTAAGCTGTGCTCCTCTCGTTGTCAGCTGGTGGCTCCTTCTCTTCTCGGCTGCTAACGCCGGTGGCTGCTCTGCTCACTGCTCCTCTCGCTGCGGTCATGGCTACTGATTGTGGCTGCTTTGATCCCGGTGGCTGCTCCTCTCACCGCCGACGCCGGTGGTTGTTCTAATAGTTGTCCCACTTGCGGTATCATCTTCAGATGGTTGCTGGGTTCTAATAGTGGTCCCCTTCATTGAACCAAGTGTCCTCTCAAAAATCCTCAAGTGTACAAGGATGTGGGTCCTTTCAAACACCCTCAATTTACCCTCAATCCAAAAAAATACTAATAGTACATGTAGATTGTTTGACTTTATCAAGATCTCTTGTGTCGATTTGCTCGGTAAAAAAATTTGGAAATATTGGTGAGAGGCTTTGGAATTCTGTCTTTACTGACAGCATAGACACAATTTCAATAATCTAATCAATGTATATGATTAATTGGGCATGGTCTTCTTCTGCATCCTTTGCTACTCTTTGATTTGAGAACTTTGAATTTTTCTGTGCAATAACCCACCCACCCAGATTCGTCATCTTCAGACAAGAAAAAAGCAATCTATTATGTTACTGCATCAGAATTGTTTGAGTTGATAGCATGTGCTCACCTATTCTATTTGCTTTATATCTGGTTATCAGGTCTGATTAAATGTCAAGGCATGGAAAATTCTATGAATTTTTCTCCAGAGGCCTTAAAGACTTGGATTTCATTTTCACCTGTTGAAATTCCACATATAAAATTGTTGCTTATGTTTATTTTGCGCTGTGAAGAGAACTTTCATTTTATTGGACAAGCACTTGTCCCAATTTTAAATTACCCTAGTTGCCTGTGTCTTGGGAACTGGGGAACAGGGGAGAAAGGTTTATGGCACCGCAAACAATTCCTAGATTTTGGGATATTGGGCGTACGCTGTCGGGACAGCTATTAAAACAAAATATAAAATTAATATTAAAATATTCTAACTTTATTCAATGAAATTTAGGAGTTTAAACTTTATTTGATGTTTGTCGGGTACTTTCAGGATTGAGGTTAAGTGTTTTTAGTAAATTAACAGTTTTTTAAAGCAAAAGCATCAGAAAAAATTTAAAAATAAAAACAATTGGGGACATCCTCCAAATCCCCAAAACATTTGGGACATCCAAATCATTGCCAAAATCTAGGGATGCATCCCCAAGTAACACTGTAAATTACCCTTCATGTGCCATCTAAATACAGTGAACACAAGGTTTCTGTTGCTGTGGAACAACCTAGCTAACATGAAGTTTGTTCTTCCTTTGACCATCTTAGCATTACATTTACAATTTGAATACTTTCCTTTTTGTTTTACTTCTTCATATATCTGCGCATTGGTACATTTACATAGCTGCTGGAGTGTGTTGTTTAGGCAGTACCTTTTAAGACATTCTCTGCTACCCCAGCAACCTTGTCAATATCATTTGGCTCAAATGCAACGACTGATGAAATTGCAGAAGTTCCCTACAGTGTTGCATTCTATCACAACTTGCAAGGTGTACGCCTCAATCAGGACTTCCATCATTTATTTCTTCATGATAATGGAAGGCATAGTAAATACCTGAGTGACTTATGCATCCTACAGCCCCTGAACTTCTGGAATTTGAAATTGCTTCATATTACATAGTAACATACCATTCATGAAGCCTTTAGTAATCCTTTCACTTCCCTTTTATATTCATAACTCTTTTTTGGGTTATGCTGCAGTGGCAGTAGTGAATGACAATGTCTTATTCTTTCCTGGAGGTAACCTTAATTGGTCAAGTATTCTGGCCTATGTCATACATGCCCTGCAAGTTTCTGATTAGATTTTAGGCTAAGCTTCATGCACTTCTTGTGTTTAATTTCCCTATGCGTCAATATTTAAATCTTGCTGACATAAACACCTTTTGATTTGTGACTTTTCCATATTCACATTTTGCCTCCACACTTGCATCAAACCACATACATATGGTATGTAACCCTTTGTATACATTGATAGGCAGAAAGAGTTGCCATGTTGCCCACAATCAACTGGGGTCACTCGTGACTCAACATGGCCCTTATTCTTCAAAGTGTCTATAAATGGGCGACCAGTTGTGTCTTGTGCAATCTTGTATCTTCGTGAAAGGATTAAATCCTTCCAACTTCTAGAAACTTGAGGTAGAATTCATGAATTCCTGAAAACATTTGTTTTTTTTTCAGAAATAAGAGCTGTTATTTAAATATTGGGTCCCATAGAAAACTTGTGATGACTGATCGACAGAATATCTTTCAACGGTCAGTGAAAGAAACATAATTTTATTGAGTAAATGTTTATTTGTGAGTTCCATAGGTATGTTGTACTCGTTGATCAACAAAAGATCATTCTAATCACCAGTCAGCAAAAAAGCCTTGTACAGTGGAGATATAATTTTCATTTTTCTTGATAAATGTGCTATGTGTTTTCATAGTAGGAAAAAATCTAGAAGATCATTCCAATTATCAGTAAGCAAATTCAGTTTTTTTGTAATCTAATCTCATCGAAATTCATCAGCTTCACTTGTGGAATGGTGTCATCTTAATGTTAATGTGTTATATTAGGTCTTACAAAGGGTTCCATCCATGTAGACCAATTGGATTGTGTGATTTGCCAAACTTTCATGTACCTTTTGATGTCCCATTTCAAATCATTTTTAGTTTTTCACCCTTTCTGTACATTTCTCTTGTGTACTTTAAGTCTTGTATTCCAGCTTCAAGGCTATGGCAACCATGCCAATTTTTTTCTTCTATGTTTTTCTACCTCAATAGACCATTGTGCTGTTAAACTTTTCTCATCTAGATCATTTAATTGATTTTAAAAATATTCCTCTATACCTTAAGTATCCCATTCTAACACTATTTTGGGCTAAATACTGCAAACTCCATTAGCCCTAAGGATCTTTACTTGTGCATTGATTGAAATGGGTAAATGTTACAGTAATCTTATAACTTCATAAGTTGTACACTATGTCCATGATGTGGGTGACTTTTTCGGCCCACACTTGTTGTTCAATGACATCTTATATTGAGTAATTATTATTATTCTATTTGTTTCTCAGTCAGTGGGGCTCTTCGATGATAAGAAGAAGAATTGTTATCTTCTATTTTCAGGATTGGCAGCATGCACTCAATTACTTGAACCAAAAAGTTGTGTTCCTTGATCACCTGTAAGAATCAGAGGAGTTCGCAAATTTAGTTATTATTTGTTCATTTATTGAGTTTGTTGTCGGATGGCACAGTCAAGGGTTGTGTGGGCAACAGTCAACTGCTCAGCCTTCATAGTGCACAATGAATCATACCAATGTATTTGACAGAAACACAAATAAGAACTCAAAAACTCATTACCGTCAGCAAATTACAGAACAAGAAAAGTTTGCAGAATTAACAGAAATCAAAAGTTCTAACTTTCATTAACATCTGTTTTTACAGCAAAACCTAAGAGTCAAGCCTCTAACCCTTTCCAGAATTTCATTTATAGAGCAATAATTTGGAGATATATTTTATGGAAATACGGATACTGGCTTTCTTTCCCACTTTCTCTCATCAGCCTTCACCTCTCTCCTATTCAGATTACTGATTTATACATCGATTCTGGACATGACAAGCTTCCAAATCAAGTAATGATTTCAAATGTGTTTCATATTCAACTACATTGCCATGCAAGGCTGGAGAAAATACTATTGTTTTATGCAGACAGACTGTTATGTATTCCTGGATCTGTGATGACATGTCTGGTTGTTATCGGTGTGGAAACAACTGCACTTGGCTACACTAGGGTTCCACTAGCATTGAATAGCTATTAGTGGGATGCAGCATGTCAGATTCCCTTGATGGTTCAATTCTTTCCAACTTATGTGCTAGCACTGGAACAAGGAGTCAATACATGGTGGAATGTTATTCAAGCAGGCAGGCGGTATCAGGATGCCCTCCAGTCTGCTTGCCTATCTTCTCTTCTCCCACCTCCTACTCTGCTATAGCATGAGGCTGACACGTAGCTAAGAGCATGTTGAGATACTAGGTACTGGAATGCTCCACTCATGTCTAGCTTCTCACTCTGCTGCCTTCATCATCTTCTTCCCTATCCAATTGAATTGAAGATTCCATGCCATGGCTGTCTATGCCATGCATTGGCTTTAGCTATCATTAGATGCATCATACAAGCTTTGCCAGCTTGGTGAATAGCCTGTAAGCACTAGAATAGGAATGCCTCTTCAGAATTTTTAATTCTCTAATAGAAATTGGCACATTGGAAATGGCTGATACTACTAGAAGCAAATTAATATGCTCCCAGTTGAAGTTCAAAATTAACAAAAAGTTTAAGATTTTGTGCATGTTAATGATCAGATTTATAGATCATTTCGGTTCAAGCCCACTAACGCATAGAATGGGAGCGGATGTAAATTGCATCATTTGCATGTGTATAACAGGACCAAAGTAAACATAATGGAGACTAGTCCTGAAGCCCAAGCTTTATTTGAGATGGAAAAAGAGTAATGCAGCCATTGAGGATTTATTTGACGATTGACCACGGACATAGAGGGGCAGCATTAGTCAAAGAAAAGGGAGCTGCCGATAGGAGAATGCAAGTAATGAAAGAATTGAGAAACCTAATGATTTTGAGCTGGGAAGAAAAATCTCCTGTCAGACCTGGGGCGAGGTTCAAAATATCATCTTTCAAGTTAGGCAAAAATACCAGCGGCAAATGTGGGCTTGTGACAGATCACCTACCTGATACTGAAAGATCGGGATATCATTTTCAAAAAGCTTTTAAGCCAGTAAGAAATCAAGGGAAGCATAGACAAGTACCAAGTGCAGTTGCAACAACAAAACTAGGAAAACTGGTCCTAAAGATGGAGGAAATAGAAGCAAGAGATATAGCAACCATGTAAGAAGTTATAATCAAAGATGACCAAAGGGTTACAACGTTACACGAGAAAAAAATTATCTAGTTGGTCCAACAAGTTCTATAGCCTTGACATTGTAAGGGGTTGACGGAATGCTTTTGATATGTTTCAAATTTCAACAATATAAGTTTACTTTTTGGCTTTGAGTTTCTGTAAGCAAACACTCTCCAAAATGTTAGGAGTCACCATGCATAGAGGTCTTATCTAATGTATGGACTTTTCAAAGCCCTAAAGTAGCAAAATTGACCAAGCTTTTGGTCTAGACAGGTTTAGCTACCAGAAAATCACACTCTTTGTATCCATGACATATAATCTCTACACAAATACAATGTTTTAACCATAGTTACCATGTTCTTACGAACTTAGTGAAAATTCTGTTCAAACCATACTTTTTGGTCTGACCGAACTTACCGAACAAGTTCGGTCGAACATTATTATTATTATTATTTTCTAATTAAAAAATTAAAGCATTTAAATTAAAAGAACTTCAACACAAAACAAAAAAACACTAATACCTAAGCACATAAAAGAAAACTCCGTAGATAATATATTTGTTTATTATTATGTGTAATTGGTTTTTCTTTTCAAATATCATCATATATGTATAGTATTTATTATTTATATATATTTTATATTTGTAAATTTTCTAAACCAAACCGAACTGAACCTATTGAAAAATTTCGAACTTCCGAACTTTTTTCCCTCTTGAACTATCCAAACTTTTCGAACATGGTAACTATGGTTTTAACTAATAAAAACTGATAAAATTTAACGCCATCAAAAACGTGTTTTTGGAACATTAGCATAGTGTCCGTTACACAGCACAATCAAAACTTTTCAAGCCACAGTATTTTGAAAATTTATGCATCAGAGTGCAGTGAGTAGTTTTGTTGCCCAATACCCTAACAATAGAGAACAGGATAGAAACAGCCTAATACGTTTAGAGCTAGTCCTAACCAAAACAATACAAAAAGCAGATGACTAATTACAAAGAGAAAATATTTGTTATTAATTTTTGAAAACATCATAATGTCTTGTTCTTGTATTTGTACTAGCTATAGCTATCTATTTCTCTGAATATACTCAGTAATCAACTTACATTTATTAAGGAGATTTTGGATATTTTAGCACAGTGTCTATTTCTATGATTATTTTATTTTGTAACAACCCTAATTTTCCCTTTATTTCATGTATCTGTTTCATTTACTATAGCCAATCTGCACATGGGGCCCACTGTATGATATGCATTGTACATACTTTATGCGCTACGGCAGATATATGAATGACCACACGCGACCAAGAATATTTTTAATAGGAGGAGGATCATCCACTCAAATACAATCATTGTGCCTGTGCTTATGTGAATGGTGCTTGTATAAACCAGGCAAGAGTTCTTAAAGGATGGGAAACGCATAGTTACCATTCCTCCCTTATTATTTTTAGTTTTGATAATGTATACACAATTCATTGACCCAAACATAGACTCAATTCCAGCATCCTCATGACACCGGACTACTAATGCAAGTTCTCAAAATTCTACCAAGACTCCAATCTTCTGTGTTCTCGTTGCACGAGATTGCTAGAGCTGCTCTTCTGATGTTATTTACACACATGAAAACTCTTATGTTCAGAAACCTCATGGAACCAAAATTACTCAAAGTTGAATTGAGATAACAAGATTACAAGTATTGATACAAATACTTTAATTTAAAATTTTAATTATTTGACTTGTATTTCTAAACCTTGCAAATGGAGCAATCTATTATGGCAAGCATGCCTTGAAACTGCCAGAAATGGTTAAACACAGTGTACTCAGTGTCTCTTGACAAAGACACACATTTGGGTACATCTTATCAATATAAACTATTGGCAATTTTTTTCCTATGACAAGAAACAATGGAAATTCTGTTTTCATCTCTATAATACGTAGTTTTTCTTCCTAGATGTTTCCATCCCGCCATGGAATGATGTCAATAGGTATACAACAAAAATCAAGAAAACAAAAATACAAACTGAGGTAGGAATATAAACCAGGAGGTGGAACTGCAGTTACTGTGTTGCACACTGCACAGCAAACATTTGTTGCACCCTGTGGATAGACAAGAAGAGTTCTACATCCACTGCACACAAGCTGACCCTGCATTCCTACAAATATAAAAGCAGAAGATTTAAAATGTAGACCATATCAGAACAAATAGTCACAAAATGCTTCAAATTGATGTATTCTTTAATAATACGCCGATACATCTTTCGCTTCATATCTTTCCTCACCCCTCTTCTTCATTGCAAGGTAAAACTAAAATGTATTAAAAGAATATTTAAAAATGGTCAGCACATCACAAACAACAAAGCAAGCCAAAGCCAGCATTGATGTTCACAAAGAAAGAAAGTATATTATGTCCACAAGGAACCAAAGTAGGTTAATGGTGCTCATCAGGACATCTAGTTACAATATAAAAGTACTAGGGCAAAGAGAATCCTAAGATCTGAAAAACCGACTAAGAATTAGAACACTAGACAAAGAAAGCATAATTAGAGGTAAACCCTAACCATAATATACAAGTACAAAATACATACCCATG
Source organism: Taxus wallichiana var. yunnanensis (assembly GCA_018340775.1). Classification (NCBI taxonomy): domain Eukaryota; kingdom Viridiplantae; phylum Streptophyta; class Pinopsida; order Cupressales; family Taxaceae; genus Taxus; species Taxus wallichiana. Next base: position 223,053,676 of record CM031241.1, read on the forward strand.
TGAGGTGCCGACCCGTAAAGGGAAACAAGTAGCAAGTAAAGAGTAAAGACCAAATCTAGAGACTGTGGTTGGAAACCAGTACCAACACGCATCCATTTTACAAATACTTGGCATCCCCTGTTATTTGAGGTTTACAGGGCCAATTAGTCCTGTGTCACTCATCATAGGATGCAATCTGAATCTAAAAAATTATTGTTGGGAGCAGATAAATGATAAAAGTTTCTGTCACACCTGAAGGTCCGGCCATAGATGAGGAGACTCTTGCATTATTTTTTTAAATTGCCAGTCATTAGAGCATTGTCAAATGTTTTCAACAAACAGGAATAGCCACAATAAAGGTTAACATTTGTAAAATTGTTTCCTCCAATTGACAGGGATTTAAGCAAACAAATCTTCAACATATTAGTAAATGTGTATCCAAGACACCATAAGATCATTGATCAAAAGACATGGCATGCAAAATCATGTGAAAGGGGAATAACAAATGGTAAATTGAAATGTATCAAAGCTCAAAAAGAATGACAACGAATTTTCTTCTCTTGAAGTTGACTTACCCAAGCATTTACTCTTCCAAATCTGGATAGGGATAATTACAGGGGTTTCTTTAATAACAGATTCAATTTTGAAGGTAATAGTTTCAATAGAGGGGGATCTCGTTATTCCTGTTGGATAAGCTATGAAAAATCAATGTTGTTTCTAGAAATGACATAAAAATGAAGGGGTTAGGTTCTATGATCCCATTCATGCATTGCTCAATGAAGAATTCTCTGATAATAATGGCTTGGTAGAATCAAATAAAGAACTTGATGTGTTTATACATAGGCCTTTTAACAAGAAGAAAATTGTTTATGGTGGCATATTTATATTAGGATTCATGCTGGGTTAGGATTGTTGTTATAGTTATGTGGTCAACTTGGACTAGTATATTCTCGTAAATAACAGATCATTTTTTTATAAATTTAGTGTAGAATTTATTGAACTATTTGTGCAAATAAAACAGAATAAACTATTCTATGAATTCGCTCACGCATTGAACAATGACGGATTCTCCGGCAATAAACATTAAGTAGAATCAAATGAAGAACTTTCTGTGTTTATTCATCTAGTAAAAGAAAAGAAAAAAAAAAAAATACAGCCTATCAGATTAATCTAGCACAAACTTGTTATAAGGTAGCATATTTATAACAGGATTCATGTTGGGTATAGGACTGCTGTGGTGTTCATGAAGGAAACTTGGATTTTTATATTCTTGTATATAAGGTAGCATATTTATAATATGCTAAACTTGTTATAAGGTAGAATATTTATAAGAGGATTCATGTTGGGTATATGACTGCTGTGGTGTTCATGAAGGAAACTTGGATTTTTATATTCTTGTATTACTAAAATAACAGATCAGTTGTTTATTTTATAATTTAGAGTAGAATTTTATGTACAATTTGGAAAACAATATACATTTCAGTTTTACCTGAGGGTTGCACTGTCAGCTTTTTAGTTGGTTTCAATGTCACATTCTTTGACATCCACAAATCAATTATAATTATATTGATTCCAAAAAGTTCCTATAAATATATTTGAGATCGTAACACATCTTCCTTGGTTATGTGATTAATCTTTAGATCAATATTTGGCAAAACGCAAAGGTTATCAGCTTCTCTACATAGGCAATATCTTTCTTAATTATTTCTTTAATCGTTGATCAATTCTCATTAATATATATTTGAGACCGTAACAAATATTCCTTGGTTACATGACTTATCCTAAGATACATTATCCAGCCAAAGGCACTAAAGTTATTGGCTTCTCTGCATTGACAATGCCTTTCTTGAGCATTGCTTTAACACTTGACCAGTTAGTATCACCTTGGCATGATTCTATGTGTCACATTGTCAATGTAGAGAAGCCAGTAACTTTAACACTTGACCAGTTAGTATCACCTTGGCATGATTCTATGTGTCACATTGTCAATGTAGAGAAGCCAATAACTTTAACACTTGACCAGTTAGTATCACCTTATCATGATTCCGTGTATCATTGCTCTGGTTGCCTCCGACCATATGCTGAATAGCATTGCATTTCATTGATATCTGTATGTTGCCTTTCATGTTTATCAATTTGACTGCCCCAGCCCCATAATAGAAGCCCTTTAGCAAAAAGGGATATGAGGTTGTTGTAAATCAATTATAGACAAACCCAATCAAATATGTAAGTCAGGCTATACATTCCCAAATGAGACAATTCCAAACTAAATATACTCCAATTCCATGTGATGCACCCAGCCCCAGAAGTCCAAGAAATAACAATTTCAGTCATACAGGAGGAATTTTAATAACTACAGTGCCCTACACTTAAACCAGGTCAAATCAGCATAAAATCGGTATACCTTCATAAAACTATTAGATACTGGGTCAAAATTCAGCACGGAGCAAAACATAGAATATGTTGGAAAGCATCCCACACAACAAGAATGGATCCAAAATGAAAAACCCAATTTAATAGCTAACGAAACCAAATAAACCCAACTCAAGGATAGATTCAATTTTGCAAACCCAATTAGGTACGCACAAAACTTACAAACCCAATTCGAATATGAACTTACCCACAAAATCTTGCAACCCAGATCAAATATGAACTTAATCCTACATAGTCACTTCACGCATGAACCAAACCAGGCAATCCTATTCGAATAAGAATTACAATCTCTGAACCAAAACTCAGAACCTCCCGCCTACCCGTACAAGGTAACCAGCCTCAAAAAAACTCCTGATTGCAAAAAAATCAAACCTTAAGACCCAATTCCACTCTGAATTACAATTTTTGAACCCTAACCGACAATATATCTCTGCTACCCACATAATATAACCAGCCTCGCAAAGAAACCCATGATTGCAGAACTACATAACGATATCACACACATTGCACGGACATTCGCAGGTACATGAAATCTGAAATCAAGCAGACCAAACAAACTCGGAGAATTCCAATTTCAAGAAACCCACAGAAACAAAGAGGCCCTGCGGACCAATTTGGTCTGGAAGGCATCATCATCTCATTTAATCCCAAAGATCCAATTTTTCATATGAACAAACCTGATAACCTAATGCAAACAAGATTTGAACCAATATGAATTGAACATCAGTCAAAACTAGTCTCATAATCAAATTCACCCATGGAAAAATCCAAAATTTGGATAAAATTCTTACCATTTGGGGGCGGACCTGGCATAGGCTGTGGAGCATATGGCCCCATGGGAAGAGGCATGGTTCCCCAGCCTGGCCTAACAACACCTGGATTATTGTTCGCCATAGGACGTGGCTGAGTAATTCCTCCTATTGGACCATTGGCTGATCCATTGTTCATGGGAACTGTATCAGATCTGGCGTGTGCTGATGTTGCGTAGCCTCCTAATAGCATTACAATTTTCCCTACCTGCTAAAGAATGACCACTATTCAGAAATGTTTTTGTTGGTATTGACCTCGACTGGGATGCCCAAGTAGAATTTGGGGCATTCCAAAAACTGTGCGGTCCTATGGAAGAAGCCCTTGTCTCCCTCAACTAAATCGCCACCGGCTTTGAACATACTCCTCAAATCCAACGCGTCGACATCTTCCCTTTGCTTAAATACCCATCTCCCTTAAACCCATTCAAGATCACCAATAAGACTCGGTCCGCTTCTTCGGATTATAAGGAGGAGAATAATTAGTGATTATAATTGTATCTAGTTAGTTAGAAATGCATAAACGAGATCCATAACACACTCCAGGGCTCTTGACAAAGTTTAGTTCACGACACCTAAGTTCAAAGGGTGTCCATAGGCCATCGCGCACACAAGTATGGCACACAAGATATTTTTATCGAGAATATGGTAGAAAAAATAGGGGAGCTGATTATCAAGCTCACCAACAAGAGATCTGAATGTCAGAAAGATCTTTAGGAAGATCTGTTGTTCCATAGGTTGTCTTTGATAGTCTCGTGGACGTTAAAATTTCTTCTTCTTCTTCTTCTTCTATATGGAAACACAATTAGTATAAGACCTCTTTGCTTCTAGCTTTGTATTTGTAGAATTTTGGGTCACCGCATGCGAGTGTTGTGGTAATGCACGTTAAAGGGTAGATATGCCCATAATCGTAGGAAGATCTCCTTATCGATTGAAGATATACTTGGAGGAATCAATAAGTCGACGCAAGCATTGTCTTTGAGCGTCCCCTAATCAAAATAAAAAATGTCACCTCGAAGAGGTTTGATTATTGAGGGATATAGTATACTTTTTCATTCACTTGCCTATATATGGTAGGAATACGTGGAGGAGTACACAAGTAGTCCCATATGTATGTGTGCATCCCGAATTTTAAAACAAGTAATTTCTTTCCTCTCCTTTCAATACTAAGTCCCTACTCTATCAATAGCGTAGATACACCTATTAACATAAATAGTTGCAATTCAATCTCGAAGCAAGTTTGACCCAACCCACTTTACACATTTCCTCTATAGGGTGTATTAGCTAAGATTATCATGTGTATGGTTCATAGTCCCAAGTGGATATATCGAAGTTGTAATCTCATTCACGAGACCAACATCACTTATTATACCAATGTTATTTAGTAGTTGTAATAAATCGAGAACATTGTAAAACACCTCAAGAGGCACATGTCAAATCGAATTTCATTTTACTAATTTGTAAGTTTAAAGCCTTACCCTCCGAAAAGATAGGGTATCATGTATATGGCCTATTGTTCTATGTGGGTGTATTGAAGATGTAATATCATCCATGAGACCAATATCACTTAGTTTACCAACATTATTAAGCGATGTAATTTGAGAGCATTGTAAAGGACCTTGCAGAGGAAATGTTGAATTGAATTTCACTTGTAGATTTCGTGTCTCGCCCTCCCAAAAGGTAAAGACGTCCTCACTACATGATTTAGTTAAAAAGAGATCGTCCTCCCTCTCTAGATGTCCACATGATTTAGTTATAAAAGAGATCCAATATACCACAAACCCCAAGTGTTCTTAAAGTTGGAATTATGAGCCTCTCTTTAGATGTCCACTATAATTGTTGTTTACTTCATTACAAAAGGTCATATAAAAGGTTCACCTCTATTTATTATTATATTATTTCTTTGTTGATAACTAAATGATTTTATTATATGTCCAAACCCCAGTGTGTGCTCTAAAGTATACTTATGGATAGATTTTGTGTAGATTGAGTTATATACATTGTCTTTATAGGATTTTTATATGTTTGAAACTATATATTTTGTAATTTAGTGGTTTCTTTTGATTTTTATATTTTATATATACTTATTACACTTTTCTGTAGTTTAGTGTCTACTTTACTTTTGTTATATATATGACACACACACACACATGTATACATATATATACATACATACATATATATACATACATATATATATACATATACATATATATGTATACATATATATGTATATACATATATACACATATACACATATTAGGCTTGTGTTGTGTGTATTATAAGATTTGTTTATATATATATGTTTCCTTTATGTCTATATATGGTCTTAAGGCTCATTTATATTGATTTTTATTATATTATATTATTTATATATACTTTATTATATTAACTAATATATATTTTAAATATGTTTATATATATACATACATATATATGTGTGTGTATATATATACATACACACATATATATATACATATATGTGTGTGTATATATATATATATGTGTGTGTATATATATACACACATACATATATATATATATATATATGTGTGTATGTATATATATATATATATATAGGTGTGTATACACACATATACATCTATACATATACATATATATACATACATGTGCATATGTATACACACACACACACACATATGTATATGTATGTAATATATACATATGTATGTGTGTATACACACACACACACACACATGTATGTATGTATACACACACATAACTCACCCTTTCTTCTCAAATTTTATACTAAGTAATGATAGATGTAATCAATCTAACTACATCATTTCATTATGTTTAAGAAATAAATAGAAAATAAAAAGACTCCAAACTATACTATATACCTAAAATATTGTCTTTTTATCACCTTTTCCAAACAAAACTTAAAACATAATTGTTATTACATATAAAACTATTATATGCACTCCCCAACCTCCTTGTAAACAAAATCCAAGTTATTAGAACTTAATATCATTGTTCCATTGTGTTTATGTCTTCCTTGAGGGGATTCCAACATTTTCCTTTTTGGGATGTCTATTTAGGACTCTCTATTAGTGTTGAACACTTTAAGGGTCATCACCATTGGTCACAATATTTAAGCTAATGAAGTTGTGAATCCTTTACATTGGTGGGAGATTAGTCATGTCTTTTTTATTAAATAGGTGATAAACTTGGTAAGAGATGACTTAGTTGCCCTTTATGCCTCAACTTATCTTTGGAAAAAGTAAGGTTGATATTAGGTCAATCGATGCATGATTGGAAACCATCAACCCAAATATTATATTAGGAAATTAGAAAAAACATAAAGATTCCTATATTGAAAAATTTGCACTTTGAAGGACCACTTGAAAGCCAAAAATCTAGAAGATATAGAGTTGTTTACACACTAAACAAATAAATAAGAGTTTGGATATGAGCTTCTTTCATTATTTATTGTTAGGTGTAGGAATGTTACATGTAGAATATTTTGAATTAATTAATAAACATTAATCATACAAAACATAATATAGTTATTAATGTGGTATGGGATGATAAAACAATGAATTGATTGTTTAAAACACAAAGAGGGATGAGAACTTAGTTGAACATGGATGTATAAAGATGATTTAGGTGTGTAGAGTAGATGTACATGCTAATGGGAATCAGTAAGTGTTTGCCTATGGAATTGAGCATGCAAAATGGTCATCCATGGAATTGTACATCTTTTATTGGGGCATAGTACAATTTGATTCTAGGCTATAAGGTTTCATACCGGTAGGTGTTAGCGTTTTGTATCTTCCGTGGTCATTGATGGCTTAGAAATAAGCATTGTTGCTTATCGCCGGCTTACGATTATGCAACACCTTCCCGTGGTGACCTGAAATAGATGAAACCCTTGAATACCTCTAGTAACACTTCACGAACACGATTATATAACAAAAGGAAAATTTGGTGTGTGGGTGCAGCTTAAACTAACCCATGTGGTCAACCCCTACTAAACCAAACCATGTGTTGCTTATGTCCCCTCGCAAGAAGAGAAAACTCTTATGTATTTCTCCTAGTGTAGGATTTATGAATGTAAATCTAAGTCATCCCCCTTTGTTTCCCTTGCACCTCTTAACATAAAGATTAACAAGCATAACTATTGATAAAATATGATGTAACTTATATGGTAATTGTTGGACTTAAAAATGCCCCTCATTGAAATTGGGTTCAACAATTTCAGTGTAATTATATTAAAACATGAGTTTTGGGTAACTTATGATCATTCTTCAAATGAAAGGGTCAATTCCCTTTGTTCGGGTTCACTACAACTAATCCTCGATTGGGATGCCCAAGTAGAATTTTGGGCATTCCAAAACTCTGTGTGGTCCTATGGAAGAAGCCCTTGTCTCCTCAATAAATCACCACCAGATTTGAACATACTCCTCAAATCCAGCGTGTCAACATCTTCTCTTGCTTAAATACCCATCTCCCTCAAACCCATTCAAGATCACAATAAGACATGGTATGTTTCTTCATATTATAAGGAAGAGAATAATTAGTAATTATAATTGTATCTAATTAGAAATGCATAAACGAGATCTATATCTCACTCAAGGGATCTTTACGAGTTTAGTTCACATCACATACACTTAAAGGTTTTCCATATGCCACCACTAGTGAGGTCGGGTATGTCACACAAGTGATAAAATTTGTGTTTTATCATCTTTGTATTTGTAGAATTTTGGGTAACTGCAGTGTTGCGGTAATGCACGTTAAAGGGTAGATATGCATGTAAGTGTAGGAAGATATCCTTAATGATTGAAGATATACTTGGAGGAATTAATAAGTCAGCACAAGCATTATCCCTGAGCATCCCCTACTCAAAATAAAAAATATCACCTCGAAAAGGTTTGATTATTGAGGAACATAGTATACTTATGCATTCACTTGCCTATATATGGTAGGAATACAAGGAGTACACGACAATCTCATATATATGTGTGCATCTTGAATTTTAAAATGGAATTTTCTTTCCTCTCATTTCTATACTAAGTCCCTACTCTATCAATAACACAATTACATTTATTAACATAAATAGTTGCGATTCAATCTCGAAGCAAGTTTGACCCAACCCACTTTACACATTTGCTCTATAGGGTGTATTAACTAAAATTATCACGTGTATGGTTCATAGTCCCAAGTGAGTATATCGAAGTTGTAATCTCATTCATGAGACCAACATCACTTAGTATACCAATGTTATTTAGTAGTTGTAATAATTTGAGAACAATGTAAAACACCGAAGAAGCACATGTCAAATTGAATTTCATTTTACAAATTTGTAAGTTTAAAGCCTCACCCTCCTAAAAAGATAGGGTATCATGTATATGGTTCATTATTCCAGAAGGATTATTAAAGATGTAATCACATCCATTAAACCAACATCACTTAGTTTACCAATGTTATTTATCAATAACAATTTGAGAGCGTTGTAAAGGACCTTGTAGAGGGACATGTTGAATTGAATTTCACTTATAGGTTTCATGCATCACCCTCCCAAATGATATGGATGTCCTCACTACATGATTTACCTATAAATGAGATCCAATATACCACCGTTGAATTACGAGCCTCTCTAAATGTCCACTCAATCGATGTTTACTTCATTGAAAATATCATATAAAAAGGTTCACCTCTACAATTTACATTATTGTTGGTACAAATGATTTTTTACTATCCAAACCCCAAGTGTTCTCAAGTATACTTATGGATATATTTTTAGATTGAGTTTTCATTGTCTTTATAGGACTTTTTGTTTGAACTGCATATTTTGTAGTTTAGTTTGTTTTGATTTTTCTTATTACAATTTTTGTAGTGGTTGTTTTGCTTTTTTATTGATTTTTCTTATTACATTTGTTTCATATGTCTTAGTCCTAAGACTCATTTATTTAATTTTTATTTTTATATTATTTCTTTGTTCTATTAACTAATATATATTTTAAATATATTTATCTACATACATACATACATACATACATACATACATTCATTATATAAGATATGTATTGTTTATATATGTCTTGTTGGTCATATACATAAGACTCATTTATATTAATTTTATATATATATATACATATATTATTTCTTTATTATATATAATATAATATATATTTTAAATATATTTATATATATATTGTATGTATATATATATATATGTATGTAGATATATATGTATATATGTATGTATATCACATACATATATCTACATACATACATACATATACATATCACATACACACACACACACACACACACACACATACACACACATACACACACACACACACACACACACACACACACACACATATATATATATATATATACATATACATATATATATATACATATATATATATACACATATTATATAGATGTTTATTTTGTATTTGTAATATAGAATTTTGTCTATTGAAGTCGACATTTATAAACAATCGAATCCTTTTCTTCACAAATTTTCTACTAAGTAGTGATATATGTAGTCAATCTAACTACATCATTTCATTATGTTCAAAAAATAAATAGAAAATAAAATGGGCTAAACACTTTACTATATACCCAAAATATCATCTTTTTATATCACCTTCTCCAAACAAAACATAAAACATAATTGTTATTACATATTACACCACTATACTCACTCCTCCCACCTCCCTTTAAACAAAATCCAAGTTATTAAAACTTAAAATCCTTGTTCCATTGCGTTCATGTCTTCCTTGATGGGGATTCCAACGTTTTCCTTTTTGGGATGTCTATTTAGGACTCTCTATTCACAACCCCCAATTAGGTCATTCATAACATTAGTGTTAAACACTTTAAGGGTCATCACCATCGGTCACAATATTTAAGCTAATGGAATTGTGGCTCCTTTATGTTGGAGGGAGGTTAATCGGATTTTTTATTAATAGGTGAAAAACTTGGTAAGGGATGACTTAGTCGCCCTTTACGCCTCAACTTATCTTTGGAAAGATTAAGGTTGATATTAGATCCATGTGATGGGTGATTGGAGACCATCAACCCAAATATCATATTAGGAAATTAATAGTAACATAAATATTCCTATATTAAAAAAACCACACTTTGGAGGACCACTCAAAGCCCAAAATTTAGAAGATATAGAGGTGTTTACACACTAAATAAATAAATAAGGGTTTGGGTATGAAGTTATTTCCTTATTTATTGATAGGTGTAAGAATGTTACATGTTGAATATTTTGAATTAATTAATAAACATTAATCATATAAAACATAATATAGTTATTGATGTGGTATGGGATGATAAAACAATGAAGTGATTGATTAAAACATAAAGAGGGATGCGAACATAGTTGAGTGTGGATGTACAAAGATGATTTAGGTGTGTAGAGTAGATGTATAGGCTAATGGGAATTTGTAAGTGCTTTGCCTATGAAATTGAACATGCAAAATGAGCATGCATGGAATTCTACATCTTTTATTGGGGCATAATATAGTTTGATTCTAGGTTATAAGGATTCATATCGGCAGTGTTAGGGTTTTGCCACTTTTGGTGGTCATTGATGGCCTCGAAATATATGTTGGTGTTTATCATTGGGGTTTAAAAGTATGTGACACCTTTTTTGGTGACCTAAAATAGATGAAACCCTTGAATACCTCTAATAACATTCCATGTGCATGATTAGATAACAACGGGATAATTTTGTGTGTAGGTGTAGTTAAAATGACCCAAGCGGTCAACCCTATTAAACCATTCCATGTGTTGCACTAGGTCCTCTCGCAAGAATGATAAAACTCCATGTATGTCTCCTAGTGTAGGTGTAATTATGTATGCAAATCTAAGCCACCACTTTATTTCCCTTGTGCCTTTTAACATAAAGAATAACATTCATAACAATTGATAAAATGTGATGTAACTTGCATGGTAATGATATATTTTTGTGCTTCATATATAAAATTGATGTCCTTTATCCTTTGGACATTTGAAAATGCTTCGTGTGACTTGTTCTTGCTATGACTTGGCTCTATGACCTTTGGATGCGTATATAATGGGAAGCTAGACTAATGAACTTGGGTTGAGTGCTTTAAATCTAAGCGGTGGTTGATCTAAAGAATGTGTTGCTACTTTAGAAGGTTTAGGAGAGCCTTAAGTGTTTATGAATGTAATTCTTGATAAACGCCCTTGAGAATGTTATATGAGTTCTCAAGTGTATTATATTTTCTTATATAGGATTTTGTAGGTTATATGTTGCATTAAGGCCACCCTATATGATAAAAAATGACCCATAAAAGATATTCTAAATGAGAAAGAGTCATTGGAGAGCGAGATTCATGACCGTACACATCATTCTAAACTATAGTATGACTTGGTCCTATGTTATAAATTTTTTGACAAGTATTTTATGATGTTCAAGATAGATTCCAAGCAATATGCATGTGGATGATATATTCTTTGGATGAATAAATTAAATGAGTAAACAATAGAGTAATGTGTAGAGTTATGTAATTCATACAGGAGAGAGAGAGAGAGAGAGAGATATTAATTAGGCTTAGGAAGTGTGCACAAGTCATAATACTGAAATAATTCCAAACTTTTCATTTCCAAAGGATAAGTTGTTAAATTTACGTGTCTACATCCCCCCCCTTTAAGTTTGAAAATGCAAATTAAATACTTAAATGAAAAATATACATGAGTTTGCAAACACACTTTTTCTTTGCTCATAATTGTTTATTTGTCATGCTCTATAGTTAAATCTACAACACTAAATGTATTTAATGTCCATAAAAATAAATTACAAATGTGAACAATGTATTTATAACTTCAAAAATTGTATTTTGTGAAAAAGTAAGAGGAGAAAGGATAAAGGAATACACTTGTCCACTTTATTGAGGGAGAAGAATTCATTCTTATTATGTTTGAAGATTATGATTTGTGTTTAGTTGTTGAAGGATTGGGGGTAATCAGGTCCCTAAGTTTTTAAGAAAAGCCAAAGTAGAAGAGGAGTTGAGTGTGTTTGACCCAACACCAAGAGGAGAGGTGTTATAACACAAATGTGATATCTTCGAATCCACGGACCACGCCACTACATACGAATTTAAGCCCAAGTGTGTAATAACACATAATTGAAAGGAAATGAAGTGTTTATCATGCCCCCATGGTATCTTATAACTATTGTATCTAATAAATGTAAATGTTGAGTAAAAAAAGGAGAGAGAAGGCTTGTGCCCCTACACCTTGCATTTGAAACTATATTTGAACGATGTGGTGAAAAAGGGATGAAGTGTTCATACCCCGTAATGTCTCCAAAAAAATATTTTTATAGTTGTGTCATCTTTCTTTGAATCTATACTAGAAACTTGTATCTATCCATAAAATTCTAAAACTTCTAAAATTTCTCATAAAATTACCTAGAGGATAAAAATGTCCATCCTGGACCATAATATACCATGATTTTGTCCACGGTGGATAGTTTTATACCAATGCTAGTTATGCTCATGTTTTTATTTGTGTGTGTTTTTGAGAACTGTTCCTATATAAATCTATACAATTTAGTTTTTAATTATGTTTATGTCATCATTGAATGTGAAATACACCCCATTGAATGCCTTCTCTTTTAAGGCATGTGAGATGTGTCAATATATTGTGTGACTCAAAAATGATGTGTACCGATGTTGGATATTTTTGATAATTTACATTTGATCAAATGGAGGATGTCTTAAGATCAAATGGAGGGATGTCTTAAGTGGCCACCATGTGGGATCCTATTTTTGTAAAGAGTGGGCATGATGGGGACCATTTCATGTATGAAGATAACAATACTCAACAAGAAACCATCATAATATCAATCATGTATATAAGTAAACAAGTGGAAAGGCAATCAAGTACACAAGTAATCTAACATACAAGTGCACAAGTTGCCACACCTAAATTACACACTTATTTCCATCTTATCCTAGTACACATCTTGTTATTCCCCCTTTACGACTGATTAATTAAATTGATTAGTCATGCACTTACACCCCTTTGGATTAATTAAATTAATCCTTAGTACCCCTTTAGTTAGTTAAATAATCATTTATTAAATAAATGATTAATTAATTAGTGTGCACATTATAGCCAATTAAATTAGCTATCTAATAAGGAAAATACACCTATTTTCCTAGTCAACTACCACTCAAATTCCTACTTGGACTCCACTTCACTATTCAAGTTGAATGCACTTCTAGAATCCTAAAAGGTGGAACAATTCAATTGCACATACAACCACTTTTCTGGATGCAACTTCTGCCAATTAATTCTTTTACTGCCCCTCAATGGCATTTATCTTCTCAGAACTGAACTGTAACTTTCTCAAGTGCTAAAAATAACATATGCATTCAACTATCTGCAACCAATTTCCAACCACCACTTAGCCTTATAAAACACAGTTTCATCTTCTTACAAATCCTCTTGATTTACAACACAATTACTCTATCAATTTGCTCTCCAATATCTGCATATTGGAGGCTTTCTTATATGTGTTCATAGAAATTGTATCCCCATTTTGGAGGTCATTCAAGAGAACCCACAATTTTTCACAAGGTTACACAAGCTAAGCTTCCTACAAACCTTACTTGAGGTTTGCATTGGAAAGCTACAGGAAGGTTTGCATTGTTTTATTTGTCTTCCATTTAGCTTAGTTTTCACTGCTTTCATTTTGGCATGCACAGGTGGAACCGCACCCATCTTCATTGGTTTTTTTGTTTCATTTGATTTTGCTTGCGAGGATTATGAGAGAAGCAAAATCATAATACACTCAAATCATAATTATTTTTTTTTTTAGTTATTTTATTGTTCTTATAGTAGGTTAATAATGTTTGCTTGTGTTTTAGGGAGAAGAAATCATATTGGCATCTAAATAATTTTTTTGCCATTATTACTTTTTTCTATAACTTTGTTAGTTTTGCTATATTTAGTAGATTTGCTATATTTGGTAGATTTTATATTTGTTTTGTTATTAGTGGTAAATTTAACCATCCTATTAATTGTGTTATTCTCTAGTTTAAAAAAATAAAATAATCTTTGTTGTTTTCACTGAAAACAATTTGCAACTCCTACACAAAACAAAGAGAAAAACAACCAATTTTTTTAAAATCAAACAAAAACATTGGGTTAAAACTTAGTTACACCTCATATCTAACCCCTTGCCATCTCGGCCCCCTACCAGCTCGGCCCCCATCTCAACCGAGCTTACCCTCACCCCTCCTACTCAACTCCCTCCCCCTCTTACAGCCGAGTGAGCTAACTCTGCCCCACCGACCTACCCCTAAACTTACCCACCCTACCTCACCACTCGCTTTAAGCCTACCCACTGACCGCATCACCTTCCCACTCAACAAAGATCCTACTGAGACTCCCTAAATCACCCACCTACCTACAAATCTCCCCCTCGGGATCAACTCGGTCGTGAATCATTTGAGTTGAGCCGCCCCTCGCCCCTCACCCACGACACCCTCGACTTGCAACATTGTTGCCCGCCTCTCCTCTCGTTGGCTCCTCCTTTCCCTGACCACATTGCTTTAACACCCCTAGATTTTCCTTCCCACACATCTTTGGATCACTTTGGTCATCCCCCATGTCATCGATCCACTAGCTCCTTGTCACACAACATCGTCGAGCCCTTCTCATCTCTAACAAGTCCCCGCACATCGATGCCCCTATCACTCTCGCCAAGCTCCTCAAGTGCCTCGACCACCATATCCTCGCCAAAAAAATTACACCACCAAGCCAAAAAATAAAAACTCATTCCCAGAAAAAATACCACTGCGAACACTCAAAACATCTTCTTTCTTTTGAGTGACTTAACCTAAAAACTTAGGTTAAAATATTTTTGTTAGGTATATGTTTTTAGTTTTTTCTTTTTTGTGCTTTGTTTTATTTTTGTTAGAGTAGGTATTTACCTTAGCTCATGTTCACTAGGTACTTTATTTACTTTTATTGTATTTATCCTCACCCACTCATGTGTGTGGATATTTCTTTTATCTTATTTAGATATTAGGAGATATTATCTAGTTGTTAGGTATAGTTCTTTCCTTGATCTATGGTATTGACTAGTTCTTTCCTTGATCTAATTGAAGTTCTTTCCTAGATCTAAAACTAGATCCTCATGTCTAGTTCTCTCAAAATCTATGGACTTGACTCTTTGATGACTAGTTCTTTCCATGATTTATCTTTCTATTTGATTGGTTCTTAGATGTTATTCCTTATAAGCCCATTCTCAAAAGTTCTTAATATATGAATTCTTTGCTCATTTATTTTTTTTATGTAAAGCTATTACGCGGTATGTTTTTATTTTTTTGTTTGATTAGCATCTGTGTTCTTGGCTTGTTTTATTTTTCAATTTTAGGTCACAAGATTTTAGACTTACGATACTTTACTTTACATTCTTTAGTTTATTTATTAAAGTTAATTTCTTTTGTTTAATTTAGTTAGGTTAACTTAAGCTAATCTCAACTAGTTAATCATTTTGATTAACTTGATTAGTTCACTTAATTTATTTATTTAGGCCTTTTAATGTTTAAATAGGTCTTTACTCTCCTTTATCTCGCGATTTTTCTAAAGTAGACTAATGGCGAATCTTGTTTTGTAGGGTTATTAGACATTTTTGTCCATTTTTTCATTTAAAGCTATTTTGCCAATGTTTTATCATTTTTATATATCAACTAAAACTTTATGGTAATTGTTTTGCTCAAATTTTCATTGTCATTTTTCTATTTTTGTGAAGTTAGTTACTGACACCTTTCATGTGTATGCTCTTCTCTCGCGCATTTATTCTGCGATCTTGAGAATCAAAATGTGATTGTGTTATTTGTTATTATTTCTCCTTGTTCTACCTTGAAAAACTACTAAAAATTGTTTGTAGGACAATATTGTGAAGACCACTTCAAAAATACTAACTACAGGTTGCCTCGATCGTGAGCTAAGCAAACTACTAACTCATTGTGTGCAGGGAATCTTTTTATCAAGATAAAATGAACACTACACATTGTATTTGCAGGTGTGGTTGACAAGGCTATTGCCCAACTGCTATAACTATGGGAAGTGATTTGGCTTAAGCCATAAAAATTACTTGAGGAGTACCACAAGAACCCCAAAGTAGTCGGCACATTAAGGGAACTAACTAAAGAAACGCAGTACCCCGTCCCCGATTGACTAGTACACTTGTGAATTTAGAGTCACAAATATACTTACTGATGACCCCAATCTAATTCATTTGAGAAAGATCTTTTCTCAAGGTTTCACAGGGTAAAGTAAAGCCGACAACTAGCAATAACACCGCACTCACTTGGTTATCTTTGGCGACACCTAGTTAGTGAACCACTTAGGAAGCCATGCCTTGTCCAAGCCAATCTAAGGTAGAGGCCAAATTTCACTATATCATTTTCCATTTTTATCACGTGTTACACACTTGTGTTTCACTCTTTTCATTCATTTTTCTCTCTCATCCACCTTGTTACTTTGTAAATGTGTCTAAGTCTTGGGTTATAGACATCCATATCCACACTTGAGCACTTTCATCATTTTCATCTAAGTCTTGACATCGTGATACTCACTTTATCATGGTCAAGCATCCTTTTTATCACCTTGATCTTTTATTGTCATAATTCTTAAGTTTAAAATTATCTTGTTGAACTTTAAGAATTCCATACTCTCACATCGTCATATTTCATATCCACTTTGTTGAATGATTGAAATCTTCCATATCTCTCTCCCATCATCTTACGTCGTCATACTTCACAATCACTTTGTTGTATTGTCGACATCCTCATCATTTCTTCACTTCTCTATTTAAAGCATTAACTTTGCTTTAATTTCATATCATTAATTGATCAATCATTTTCCCCTTGTCTCTTATCTCCACTTTTTTTTGAGATTTAGACCTTTCCTCATTGTTTCACTTCTTTTGAAGAAATTCACTTTGTTGATCTTTTAGTGCTCTCATTTCTTTGTTGTGTCTCCTCTTTTAACACACTTTTGTTAAGAGTTGACATCCTTCATTGTTAAGTCTCTTCCCTCTTAAGACATTTGGTTAAGAACATAACATTTTCATCACATTCCCTTTGTCTCTTATCTCCACTTTCGTGAGATTCGGAACTTCTCATCTTCATTTCTTCACTTCTTGTGACGACATTCACTTTGTCGTTCTTTAAGTACTTATATTTCTTTCTTGTTTTTTCCTCCTTTAACACATTTTTTTAAGAGTTGACATCCTCCATCATCTTCTTAATTCTCATCTTTTAACACCCATATTTTTAAAAGTCAAGAAAACTCATCACATTTCCTAAGTCTCTTTCCTTAACACTATTTTTTGTTAAACATTGAGCATCTTTCATTGTGTTTTAAGTCTCCTCTTGTCACACTCATTTTGTCACAAGTTGAGAAAACTCACCTCTTTCACCTCTTCCCTCTTTACATTCACTTTGTAAAGGGTCACGAAGCCTTTCAAACCTCTTCATCTTTCTTAGCACTCATTTTACTAAGAGCTCTCTCTGATAACATTTTTATCCATCTTCCACCTTAACATCACTCATTTTTCTAAGTGTTGCAAAGTCATCCTTATTTCATTTCTCTTAACATCCATCTTGTTAAGAGTTAACCTTTCACACCTTTTGGTCTCCCTTCACACTCATTTTATTAATATTTGGTCACTTTCATCTTGTTAAGCCTATGCCACCTTAACCTCACTCATTTTGTTAAGTGTTGCAAAGTCTCCCCTTTGTCCTTCCTCTTAACTATTACGCCCTTAATCATATATCTTACATTAGATGTATATAGCCAACTTGTGGCTATCATAACTTCTTATCGAATAATGTATCTCTTTCATATATGTTATATTATCATTAGTGGTTTGGCCTTGGTGATGGCCATAGCATAGGAATAGTATATATAGAGGTTAGTAGGTAGTAGTTCATCATCATATTGAGCATTTGAGTCTTATTGTATGGTTTGGAGGTTGCCCCCTCAAAGTGGATAAGTTATTCTACTTGCATATTATGATCATTTATTTGCATATTGTGTTATTTTTGTTCTTTATCTACTAATATTCTTATTTATCCAAGTAATTACCTTCCAAGTGGTATCAAATCTTTATCTTAGCCAAAAATGCATCAAAACCTGAATTTTAAAGGATCAACTATATCTCTAATTTGGTAGTTAATTTTTACAATTTTTTGGGGTGTTGTGAAATCAATCAAGTAAGATCCTCTCTAAATTTCAAGATATTTTGACTTGTTTTGAAAAATTTACATTAATTTTAGGGTTTTTGATAAATTTTCTCTATCGACTACAAATTATGGAAATTTTCCAAGTTCTTTACATTTCCAAAAAGAGGATAAAAAATTAATTTGAATTCATTCTTTAAGTTTTTTCATATTTAGTTGAATTCATATCGAAATCCCAAACCCTAAATTTTGACCTTGATCCCTAAATCCTACCATTTTGGGGCATCATGGTGGGGCCTTCCATAAGAGGAAAAAAGAATCCCATCACTTTAGGTAAAAACCCAAGACAAGGATGAGATAATAGTTGAGGAGTTAGAGTCAGAAGGGGTAACTATAGAGTCCTCAAGGCTAGGGTTTACTTTGACAGACCATAAGGTAAGCCAACTTGAGTTTGAGTTGCGAAACCTCGAGTTTAGAATGGCCAACAAAGAAGATGTAGAAAATATTAGAAAATGATTGGAGGATTTCATTCACCAATTTAGTTCAAATCTAACGGGTCATCATCTTCTTCCTAATCAGCCACAACTCAATCATACTCATATCAATCAAGGTGGATCTTCAGTCAAAGTAATAGACAAACTAGCCAGGGTGGATCTTTGAGCATGCCCAATCTAAATACAAACACTCTATAGGCCCGTAACATAATTTTAAAAGTGGAAATGCGTAAGTTTGATGGAAATAATCCATTAATTAGATTAACCAAATGGATAATTTTTTGATCTACATCAGATTCCATCGGGATAAAAGGTTACCATGGCATTATTATATCTCGAACCTAATCAATTCATTTCATATCGATGGTTATGTGCTCAAAAGAAAAAGACTAGTCTCGATGTTACATGGGCAGGTCTTCATCGAAAAGAGTTCTGAATTACACTATAGTTCTAGTGTGTCATAGGATTATTTTAGTCAATTAGCTAAGTTAATACAAACATTCATCGATCAAGGATTATGTTCATCAATTCCAAAACCTTTCCTTATAGGTAGAAAATATTACTAAGATAATCTAAATGACTTATTTCGTAGGGTTCTTAAGGAACACATTGAGAATGAGGTGTGCATGTTTAATCCTCATAAGGTTTCTAATTCTATTATCATGACATGTAGGGCAGAGGAAAAATTTCTTTCCAAAGCGGAGACAAACTATCACTAATATCAAGATCGTTAGATTGACACCTCAGCAAATTGAAGAAAAGAGAGCCAAATTGTTATGTTTTAATTGTGATAGCAAATATGGACTAGGACATAAGTGTGATAAAAAGAGGTTGTTCTACATTGAGGGGCTTGATGAATAATACAGAATGAAGAAGATGACGAGTTAGAGCCAAAGGAGGAATTAGGGGATCCCGACCAACGATATCATGTTATCTAATTTTAGGTATTAGCACTCTCCAAACTCTCGAGTGGTTGGATTATTAAAAAAATATAGGGTAACAATGTTAATTGATTTGGGAAGTACTCACAACTTCATTAATCATAAGTTGGTGGTACACTTGAACTGCTTTGTTTATCCAACTCTAGAATGTCAAGTAATGATTATTGATGGGGGAATTGTTAGTTATTGAAAAATTCCATAACATTAATCTCACCATGGGAGATTACTTTCTAACTAGCCCTATGTATGTCATTACCACGGGAGGAGCGACATTATGTTAGGAGTTCGGTGGATTGTCACCTTGGTGAACCATTGAAATGAATTTCCAAGAGTTGTTCATGTGATTTCAATTAGAAGGGAGGAATTTTAAACTAAAAGGATTAAGAACAAAGTCCCCATAGTTGGTGAGCTCTCATCAGATGCAAAAATTCTTAGAAAAGGTGCATAGGGGTTTGTGGCACAACTATTTTCATTGGAAGCACATCATTCAAATACATTTATACCCTCAGATATGCAAGTAGTTATAGATGAGCACTCAATTATTTTGGGAGATACGTCGAAAGGGTTTACCTTATGAAAAGAGACCATGACCATACCATCAAGATAGCACCAGGGAGTCAACCACCCAACATTAGACCTTATAGGTACCCATATATGCAAAAGAGTGAGATTGAGAAGATACTACAAGAGATGTTGGAAGTAGGAATTATTTGTCATAGTTAGAGTGCTTACTCTTCTCCTATGTAGGGATGATACGAAAAAAAGATGACAATTTCTGCATGTTTCTAGATTACAGAGGAACTCAATAAGTATATAGTCAAATATAAGTTTCATATTCCCGTAATTGATGACTTACTAGATGAGTTACATGGTATTGTCTACTTTAAAAACTTGAACTTCGTTACGGATATCATCATATTAGAATCAAGGATGAATATATTCATAAAACAACCTTCAAGACACATGAAGGCCATTCTGAAGTTCTTGGTAATGCCTTTTGGACTAATAAATGCACCCTCTACATTTCAAATCTTGATGAATTCTATCTTTAATCCATTTTTGTGGAAGTTTGTTTTAGTGTTCTTTGATGATATATTAATATATAGTAAAACATGGGAGGAACACCTACATCATGTAAATAAGGTGTTGGAAACTCTTAAACAACATCAACTTTATGCAAAGCCTTCTATGTATTCTTTTGGATTCAAAGAGGTTGGATATTTGGGTCATATTGTCTCTTATGAAGGTGTTAAAGTGGATCTTAATAAGATAAAAGCCATGCTTGAATTGAAGGTTCCTAAAACCTAAAAAACTTCAAGTATTTTTGGGGCTTACAGTTATTATGGTAGATTTGTAAGTAATTATGGTAACATATCAATACCACTCACATCTTTATTGAAGGACTATTTTCATTGGAATGAGGAAGCTACTATGACATTTGATAAGGAGGCCATGTGCACCACACTAGTTCTAACCACCATAGATTTTCCAAAACATTCATTATTAAATATGATGCTTTAGGGTCTATTATGGGGAAAAATCATGTAAGAAGGTCGATCCATTACCTTTAAGAGCCGTGAGTTCAAAGGTAAGAATATATCAAAACTAGTTTATGAGAAGGAAATGATAGCCATACTTCATGTAATGAAGTAGTGGAGACCATATCTAATATGTAGACATTTCAAAGTAAAGACAAATCATGATAATTTGAAATGCTTCTTAAAGTAATGTTTATCATTTGAAGAACAATAGAAATGGGTCTAAAAATGTTGGGTATGATTTTGAGATAATATACAAGAAAGAGAAAAAGAATGTAGTTTTTATGTTCTATCTTGGAAGGATGAATCAATAGAGGCATTTTATGTGCCATATTTATATTATAGGAGGATTGGATAGAGGATGCAAAGTCGGACTAGAAAAATAACCCAGTGCAAAAAAAATCTCATTCATAATCTCTAAGCAAGATCCAATCATGTTAAAAAAATTGTATGGAAAGGAGATGCTTTATGGTATAAATATAGATTATACCTATGTAATAATTCAACCCTTAAAATAGGGTTTTATCTGAGCTCCATGCTTCTCCAGTAGGGGGCATTTTGGCTTCTTGAAGACTTATCATCGAATCAAGCATGATTTCTTTTGGGAAGGGCTAAAAGGGGATGTCCAAAAATTTGTGGTAGAATGCATGGTTTGTCAACAAAATAAGGGTGAAAAAATTAAGTCCCCAGGTCTTTTACAACCTCTATCTATTCCTATCCAAAGGTGGGAAGAGGTGTCCATGGACTTCATCATAGGATTGCCTAAATCATAAGGGAAAAATGTAATCATGGTGGTGGTGGACAGAATCACCAAATATGCCCATTTTGTGCCTTATCACATCCATTTTTGTGAGTATAGTAGCAAACAACCTTCATGGATATGGTTCAAAAGCTACATGGGACACCAAAGATTATAGTAAGTGATCGAGACCATATCTTTACTAGTAATTTTTGATTGATTTTTTCTCATCTTTGGGCACACAACTAGCTCATGATTCATCTTATCGTCCCTAGTTTGATAGGAAAAAGAGGTGGTAAGTTCTTGGGGATATATTCGTTGTTTTACCTTAGATAAGCAAGCATGATGGATGTAATGGTTATCATTAGAAAAGTGGTGGTATAACACCTCCTTTCATACTTTATCTAAAATGTCTCCTTTCTTGGCATTATATGGGTACCATCCACCATCCATCACCTCATCTTTGAGATTCCAACTAAGGGTTCAAGCGGTTAAAAGAACGTATTCAACACCAAAAAGAGGTAGTTTCTAATCTCAGGGAGAACTTTCCCATGACACAAAACCACGTGAAGCAGTAGGCAAACCAACATTGCAGTGAAAGATATTTTGAAGTCGATGGTTGTGTTTTTGTGTGTTTACATCCATATAAGCAAATGCATTTGAAACAACATAAAAATGGATACAAATCTTTCACCTAAGTATTATGGCCCTTATCAAGTGTTACAAAATATTGGCAGTGTAGCATATAAACTGGAACTTCCTCTCGCCACTTGAATACATCCAGTCTTCCATGTATCTTTCCTAAAGAAGGTAATTAGACAGAAGGTATTAGCCCAAACATTGTTATCAGAGTTTGACGAGGAGGAAGAATCATCTTGGAACCAAAATGCATACTTTAGAAGCACACTAAACAATTGAGGATAAGGGTCATCACTGAGTATTTGATTAAGTAGAAAAAGCTAGACAATGAAGATGCAACTTGGGAGGATGCAAATTTCCTACAACAACATCCAGAGCTTCTCAACATTGGGGACAATGTTACTTCTAAGGGGAGGGGCATGTTTTGCCCTTAATCATATATCTTACATTGGATGTATATATTCAACTTGTGGCTATCATAATTTCTTATGATGATGTATCTCTTTCATATATGCCATATTATCGTGAGTGGGTTAGCCTTGGTGATGGCCATAACATAGTATTAGTATATAGAGAGGTTAGTAGGTAGTAGTTCATCATCATATTGAGCATTTGAGTCTTATTGTATGGTTTGGAGGTTGCCCCCTCAAAGTGGCTAAGCTATTCTACTTGCATATTATGATCATTTATCTACAATATTGTGTTCTTTTTGTTCTTTTGTTGTTGATATTCTTATTCTTCCAAATAATTTCCTTCCATTAACACTCATATTGTTAAGAGTTGATCGTGCTCACCCTATTACATCTTTTCTCCCTTAACATCCATTTTTGTTACAGAGTAGAGCACATCTAACCCCTTTTAGTCCCTTTTCTCTTAAATCTCATTTTGTTAGGATTCAGGAAATCAACTAAACCTTTTCGCTCCTCCCACTTAGCACTAACTTTTCTAGGGTCTAGCATTTCCTTCTTTCCCCCTCTTTCATCTTAGCATTCAATTTGTTTAATTTTTCTATCGCACCTCTTTGCATTCATCCCCTTTTTCAAAAATGGCGGGAACACAACACCGTGATTATAGTCCCTTTCAATGGGAGGAAAAAATTCTTTCCATATCAGCTCCGATGAAGAGGACAAATGCCAACTTACCAACCTTTCCATAGATAACACTTTATGACAAAATAAAGACCAATTACTTCTTTGTCTTCTTGCAATGGGAGCAAGATTTCCATTGGACTTTGATGATGATGAATTGAAAGCCTTAAAAGGAAAACCTACATCCCCTAACGGAAACAAACATAATGATCTAAGACCAAGTAAAACAAACAAAGGAAAATCTTTTGATTCAAGATATTGATCTTATTAAATCCCTCACGAGATAAATAAAGGTAATGGAAAAATAATTGGCTCTCTTATCCTTTACTGATCACTAAAAGTGACACCAAAGGTATCGAACACACAAAGAAAAGTGATGAAACCTTTAAAACTCATTATGAGACCAATAACAAGAACAAAAATCATAAGAATGATAAATTACCATTTATCCCAAAACTAATTCACCATTTCTCAAGAGTGGCAGATGATGAAAGATATTACTTCTGGTATGTAAAAACAATGCAAACAATTTAATTTTGATGAATTATGTCCATACCATTTCGACATGGAAATATTACGCATACCTTTCCCACACTCTTTTGAGATGCCCAAATTTAACAAATACAAGGGCAAAAATGATCCTAGAGAGCATGTCAAGGAATTTTTCATGGCATGCCAAGAGGTGGCTTATAATGATATCTTTATCTTGTGCCTCTTTCCTAAGAGTCTAGGAGGAAAAGATTTGGATTGGTTCTTACACCTTCTAAAGGGATCTATCTCTACCTTCACGGACCTCTCGGAGAAGTTCGTCAAACATTTTTCTTTCAATCTTGACTCCGAAGGCATGATTATTACATGAGAACCTTTACCACTAGTGGCGATCCTAGGTGTAGTACACGGATATGAGGAGTGGTGGTAGGGGATCGGGACTATCAGATTGATGTGGCTGATGGGCATAGGCATGATGAGATTTGTTCATGGACAGCGGCTGGTATATAGGGGGGATGTCGTAGGGGTAGAAAGTAGTGGTATATAAAACACAACTACATGAAAATGAGGAGTTATAACATGCACCACCTATTATTCTATTGAGTGGTCCTCTAGTTTAACATCTAATGGCTCATTCACCTCTACATGATGTACTAGTTCAGAGTCTAGATAGACATGAGGTGGATGTGATGGAGGTGGATGATTTTATGGGGCCATTACATGAGATAGTTATGCCACCATATGTGGATATAGCATGACCATCAGGATAGGTGTTACATGTACATGGGGTCTTAGGGTCGTGTAGGTGCATCGGGGTCGACTGATACAAATGTCGAGTTATAGGCTCAAATTGGTAGGTTGGAGATAGAGGCTCATGCACGAGATGTGAAGATAGCAAGGTTACGAGCAAGTGACATATCTCACTTGAGAGAGATACAAGATTTGAGATGAGCAACAAGTATGTTGACAATGATGGTGGGCTAGGAGGTAGAGTAGAGGGATGTAAACATTGCTCACTTATAAGGGGGTTGGGTCAAAGCCAATAGGTAGTGATGGGTTGAGACAGAGAGAGATCGGGCCTTATGACATCGAGATAGGTATCATTGTTAGTGTGATACTTACAAAGATAGATATGGCCCTTTGGAGGTAATAATGAAGGGGAGCGAGACACGGGGTGATTCGCGGGGGCCGGGACCAATGACATCCCCTAGTAATTATCGGGGAGTAGGATGGTTAACACCCCTTGACATAGTGTCATCGTATTAGTATCGGGACATGTTAGAGGATATGTGGTATTATGAAGGCTATTATGGCCCATCAATCTCCGAGAGGCCCACCATTATACAAAGCATCTAGGCCGAGAGGAAATCGAGACAACCGATGGCCACACGGAGTATGGCTAGCGTATTGCATTGAGACTAGATGGGGAAGGTGATTATCTTGGTAGCTCAAAGTAGCATGATGAGTGTCATATGTAGTCGATGGAGGTGATTACATTTGTATTATATCATATGTATTTGATTGGAAACTTTGATGATGATCAAGATGGTCGCATTTTTACGCATATGTATTGATGATACATGATGTTTTTTTAATGAGTTACGATGATGTAGTATTTTGTCATTCGGTATCGATGATATTGATGATGATTTTGATGATGACATGAGTTAGTGTGGTGATGATTTATGAGTTTATATGTGATTGTTATGATGATGATGTTTTGATGAGATGATGTTATTTTATTTTGTGTTTGATGATATATGATGATGGTACATAGTGATGATGTCATAGATGAGATGATCATTATTTACTTTATTTTTGTTGTTATGATGATGTATGATGATGGTATTGTAGTTTTTATGATAATGGAGATGTATAGTATTTTATTTGATTACATACATGTGTGATGGTTGATATTAGAGAAATTGATATAGATGATGCAATGACATTTTTAATGATGATTTGCTTTATTGATCTATGGATGACATCATTGATATTTTGATGAAGATGTATTGATGATATTATTGGTGACATGTGTTTATGATAGATAGTGTGGTTGATGATTTGATGATGATAGATAATGATATGATGATCATGGGATATGGATATGATGATGATGATGGGTTTTAGAGTTTTATGCATTTTGTTAATGTTTATTTATGATTATAGTTTATATGGATGGATATCATGGTTTACTTATGAGATGTACTATTGTGTATAGTAGTTTTGTGGTACTTTATTTATTTATGCAAATAATGTGATGATTTATTTACATATGGTAAATATGATGGATTTAATAAATGAAAGTTAAAATGAAATTTCAATTGTACAAATATTTACAACATAGTCGATGACGTGAAACAAGGTGGAATAACATAGAGAAAGGGAAATCAACTGGAAAGGGAAATGATCGGCGATAGTAGGTGGATGGGAGAGAGAAATGAAGGCCTCGAATGGATCTTACAAGGGTTACATTTCTTGGCATTTGGATTATATTCTTCTTAATATTGTAGTTCCCTAAAATGTGACTGTATACAATATGACTTTAGCTAGGATCATAATAGTGTTCCTAGTCATGATAGATTCGTTGCTTCACTTCGGTGAGGATAAAAATAAGTCTTGATTTAGGAGCATAGGATGTGGATAGGGATGAAAATATAAGTAGGAATGAAAAGGTTTTCCCGTAGCATGTTGATTGCATTTATAGGGCACTAGTGGACATAGGATCTAGTTCACCACAATGCCGCGAACCAGTTTTCACTATGGTACTCATCAAGGCACCACCAAAGTGGTTTTCACCATTAGATGGATTATTTATGTTTTTATTGATTGTTTATAGTTTTTATTTTTCATTTGTTTTTATTTTGATTTTGAGCGGCGGGCACTTAGGCATAATAGTGATAGAGATGCATGATGTTCATAGGATCGTCCAACTCATACCCATCCTTGGTAGCCAGCTTATAAGCACTCGAGCTAAACTTGGCGATGACGATGTAAGGTCTAAGCCAATTTGGTTCAAACTTTCCTTTATTTTCATGATCGACATTTGTATTATTGCTTATTGTTTTTCCTTGAGGAATAGGTTACCAAATTTAAATTGTAGGTTTTGATGCACTTGTTGTAGTGTTGGCGAGAGGTGATTTTGGTAAGCTTTGAGGTTTTCCAGGGTGTGAAGGCATTTCTCATCTAGTATCTCAAGCTCTTGTAGGTGATGCAATCGATAGTCCTCATCATCAATGAGGTGTTGGAGAGAAACGCGAAGGGAAGGGAGATTGATCTCAATAAGAAAAATTTCTTCAGTGCCAAAGACGAGAGATTATGGAGTGGAGCCAATGGGGGTGTGGATGGATGTGTGATAGGCCCACAAGGCTGGATATATTTGTGTATGCCAATATCATCCTTCTTGACTTACAAATTTACCAAGGATTTGATGTAGTGTCTAATTAGATGCTTCAGATTAGTCATTTACTTGTGGGTAATATGGGGTGGAGAATTTGATTTTGATGTGAAATGGTCACAAAGCTCACAAACTTCTCAAATTT
Organism: Taxus wallichiana var. yunnanensis; assembly: GCA_018340775.1. Taxonomy (NCBI): domain Eukaryota; kingdom Viridiplantae; phylum Streptophyta; class Pinopsida; order Cupressales; family Taxaceae; genus Taxus; species Taxus wallichiana. Next base: position 223,081,585 of record CM031241.1, read on the forward strand.
TAAAGGATTTTCCATTTTTCGTGATGAGAGCAGATGGAATACCATAGCGGTAAATGATGTGATTAAGGATGAATTTAGATATTTGTTTTTCGATAACATAGGTAAGTGGGATGGCTTCAACCCATTTAGTGAAGTATTCCATGACAATAATGATGAATTTGTGACCATCAGATGAAGTGGGATTGAGCTTGCCCATGATATTGATACCCCAAGTGGAAAAGAGCCATGGAGTAGTAATAGGTTACAAAGCTTGAGATGGTGCATGGATAAGGTTGACATGTTTCTGACATGGGACACATTTACAAATGTATAAACATGAATCTTTCTCTATGGTAGGATAATAGTAGCTTGGTTCGTAGATTTTTTTAGAAATTACCACACCACTGGTGTGAGCACCACAAATGCCATTATGAACTTCCTTAAGTGTTAATTCATCCTCTTGGGAATTAAGGCATCGCAACAAAGTTCCATCAAAGCTTCTATGATAAAGGGTGTAGCCAGGATGGTGAAGTGGGAGGCACATTGGATGAAGGATTTATGATGGTTGTGGGGAAGGTTAGGTGGAAGGGTGTGGTCGTGGAGGTAGGTATAGATGTCATGGTACCATGGTGATTCAAGACTAACAATCTCATATAACATCTTAGATTCAGGGATGCCATAGGCCGACACAATGAGTTGTTCACTAAGAACTATGAATTAGGAGTATCTAAATGCATGTCCAATAGAGAAACAATAGTTTCCATTACATATATTGATTTATTGCTTGCTTAGGGGACCTATTCGAATTGAATGTGTTGGAAGTAAGTCTTGAAATTGTCCACCATTCGCTTGTAAGGAACCAATTTGTCATCTTTGGTGGAATATTCATTATTAACCTATTTGATGATTAGTTGTGAGTCTTTAAAGGAATTGAGAGTTTTGATATTCCATTGGATGGCCATTCTTAATCCAAATATGAGTATCTCGTATTCAACTATATTTTTGGTGCAAGGAAAATTGATCCAAAAGGCCTTGTGGATCATATCTCCTTAGGGTGTAATAAAGAGAATGCCTTGTTTTGATCCGTGATGTGTAAAAGATCTATCAAAATATAACATCCTTATGTTCGATTCTTCAATGGTAAATATAGACTCATCTAAGAACCATATATTTGGTGGTATGGAATCATAAACTGGAGCTTCTATTAACCGATATTCTAGTACTTATCCTTTGATAGCCTTTTGATTAACATATTTGATGTCAAACTCACTCAAGAGCATGATCCATTTCACCATGTGCCCTATTAAATCTATTTTGGAGAGTAGACATTTGAGTGGGTTTACCTTGTTTATGAGCTTGATGATATTGTTAAGCATATAATGTTGTAGCTTTTGAGAAGCAAAGATAATGGAAATACATGGATTTTCCACAGGAGAGTAATTGAGCTCATCGATGACTAGTGTTTAGCTAAGATAATAACTGACATGTTATTTTCTGTGGTCATCATGCTACGCTAAGAGAGATCCCAAGGCATGCTGAGTAGCTGAAATGTATAGGAGGAGAGGAATTCCCAGAGTAGGAGGCACTAGGACTGGAGGATGCATTAGATATTCCTTGAGTTTTTCAAAATCAACGTAACATTCTTCATTCCAATAGAATGTTGTTCCCTTTTTGAGAAAACAATGAAACATATGACACTTGTCAAGCGAGCTATGCTATGAATCTTTTGATGGCTTGGATTTTACCTTTTAGGCTTTTGAGTTGTTTTAGATTTGTAGGTGGAGGCATTTCAACCACATCTTTAACATTTTTTTGGTCAATTTTGATTCTATGGCGTGAGACAATAAAACCGAGTAGTTTGCTAGATGTAACATGGAAAACACATTTCTTGGGGTTAAGTCGAACTTTGTATTCTCGAGTCATTCAAAGATACAAAGAAGAACCATGGGATGTTCTTCTCTGGTCTTGGATTTTCCCATAATATCATCGACATAATCTTCAATGATGTCATGCATCATATCATGGAATATGATAGTCATGACACATTGATAAGTAGCTCCAACATTTTAAAGGTCAAAAGGTACGACTTGGTAACAAAACGTGCCCCATGGCGTGGTGAAAGTAGTCTTGTGTTGATCTTCTTCAACTATTCTGATCTGATTATATCCATAGAAACCATCCATGAGGGACAAAATTTTATGTGAGTCTACAATCATGTTGATGTTTGGTAAGGGAAAAACATCTCTTGGGAAAGCCTTTCTATGTCGTAGAAGTCTATGCAAATACAAATGTCCCCAATATTTTTTCCTACTGGGATAATGTTGGACATGCAATCATAATAGGTGATGGGCCGATGAAACTAGTGTCAAGTAGTTGTTATCTCTCAAAAGTGCACCCTTATTGAGAGATGAAAACATGGGTTCTAAGCTTTCTTTATCTCTCACTTCCATAGATACAATGGAAACACCTCAAGTCTGTGGGTATACCTATTGTTGAGGTGAGTCTCTAGTATCAAGGCCGATTCCTTATTGATGTATCCTAAACTAATTTTTTGGGGTTTTGAGGGTAAAAATATTACTGTAATTAAATTGAAATGGGTGATACACCAAATTTATTGAGGGCTTTGACTAAGTACATGCACAATAAAATTGAGAAAAAATTATGGAAGCACAAACCAATGGGTTTTAGTTTGATCCTAAGGAAAACACTTGTATGTTGAGGGATAAATCACAACAACACAAAGCTAACATGCACACTAAGACTGTATAGAAAACACCAAATTTACAACAAGGTAAGATAATTAATCAAGGAATTAACATTCACAATAATTAATGGAAAGATACACACCACTGCAAATAATTGGAAAGATAATAACTGGTTCTCATTCAAGGGAAAAACTAGAAAAAATATGCATCAACACTCCTGTGTCCAAAAGTCCTCCTTGTGCCTTCTTTAGTGCACACAATATATAACAAAAATACTTCACCCAACCCCTCCTAAAAATAGACTACAGTCTATACTCACCCATGCATGCTAATTTTACCCCTTTATCATGAATAAATAAAGGAATAAAAATAGACATGCTTTGATTATAATGAGGCATTAATAGCCTTAGTTACAAAAATATACTCTAGTCAAAGTGCAATGATTATTCTATTTTTAATGTAATTAAAATACTTGGGTGAATAGTTTTGGCTAATATTAGCCACTTTCTTGTTGTTCAAGTCTTCTCTAATGCAAGTGCATATTCTTTGTCTTCTTGTGCATGATGTGACACCTATTCATTATCCTCTTGCATGGCATTCTATCTTTATCTCTGTTCTATCCTCCTGTGAAGGCATGCCAAAAAAATGTTCCTATGCAAAATAATGCCTTCCTCTACAATAATTAGAAAATAATCTTCCCGCTTATGGGGACCATCGTGAGTATGTGCAAAATAATACTTTCTCACTTTTGCAGATAATAAGGTTATTTTGTGAAAATTAGGTAACTACATGTGTTCATTGATGTTGACCTTCTTGGCATATACTTGTTTGTCTTCTCTTTGATGTGACATCTGATCTCATGCAATTTTGGCCTCTTCCTCCATGTGTTGACCCTCTTTTACATTGGCATATGATTTGGTATCCATGGCACTTACCTTGGTTTGCATAATGTTTGGGCACCTTATATAGTATGAGGCATCAATAATATTTGGCCACATCAATTATTAAAAGACCTAACATAGGTCAATGCAATAATAAGTAAATATTGAGGTGGCCCCTTCCACGTTGTCTCGACCCTTTGATTTTGATCATGGCGTATAATGTTTGATTCTTTTGATTAGTCCTTAACATATATAATTTGGTATTATTCGGCCCCTTTGTTGACTAACACATGATTTGAGCTTCTTTTGATTTATCATTACAACTATGATGGTGTCAACCTTTGAATAATTTGTGGCATCAATAATATTTAGACCTTAGTAAGGTCAATGCAATGATATTTAAATTATTGGGGTTGGCCCCCTTTTCACGATAACTCATCCCATCATTCGTTTGTTGGTAGCATTGCAACTACGATGGTTTGTATAGAAGTTGGTGATTGGTTTTCAACCACTTATCTTTTTCCTTGATTAATCCTCACCATCGATGCTTTAACCTTAACTATGGTAGAGATCTGATAACTCAATGGAGTTTCATTGATTTTGATGATTCACTTAGGGCCATTTGATCTTGGTACTTGTGAATATAGAACATCGATCTGTTTGTGATGGCATTTAAAGTTGATTAGATCTAAACATTTGATCTCGTAGTACCCGTGAAGTCTATAGCCGTTGATTATTAACTCCAGGTGCGTTAGGTTACCTCTAGGTTGCATTAAACTCGGCTTGATATGATTTGTTGATCTCATAGTAACCCGATGATGTGGGCTTTGTCGATGCTTGTACTCACTCTGAATGGGTGGTTCGATTGTGGTTTTCATTGTGTGACGTTTAATCATATACTTGTAATTTTGAACCATTTATGCCAACTCCAGTGAGTTAGGTTTGAGTGAAAATCTCGTTGAGATTATAGTTTTTTTTCATTTTTTTGCTCATTTCGAGCGGTGAAGGTGATGCGCCAAAATTAGCAGGAACTTGAAAATGTCATAACTTGTGCTCCGGTGTCTGTTTGAGTCCATTTTTTTAAAACCACATGTTTCGATGAGATGAATGCACTGTGGTCAATCAAACCTACTAGCCGGAGCATCTTTCAACACATTTTCAAGCCCGAAATCGCCATCTTGAGGTCAAAAATTAGGATTTAAGTTGTAGTTTAGTTTTTTCCTATTTTAGGGCATTAGTTAATTTTAGTCTCTTAGTTGCATTATGAGTTGGAAAGTTGGAAATTCCTCTAATTTAGGCATGTAGAAGATGCGTGGAAATTTCTATGCCCATACGAATAAGCATGCAAACTTACTAAGAATAACAAGTTCTAGTAAACTGCTAAAAATAGTAATTTCCGCCACCTAGAGTAGATTTAGTCAAAGTTAGTTAGAGTTTGCTTGGAAACTTGAGTTGGGAGTTGTTTTACTATTTAGGAAACATTGTAATTCATGATTCAATAATGAATAAGGAGATCTATTTTCTTTTAGAGTTCATATTATTTGCATTATATTGAGTTTGTTTAGAATTTGGCTACATTATCTTGTATCAGAGCTGGTTCGAGTCTTTAAAAAATGGTAGGAAGAATTTCCCAGATGAATAGGAATATGCAAGATTTGCATAAGAAAGTTGTTGCACTTACTGTAATGATAACCCAGAGAGCAAATCAAGGTGGATATGGCATAAATGAAGAAGAAGTTTGTGAAGAGGAGGAAATGCAAGTGCCGCCCTTAACATTTGAAGAAAGGATGCTTCGAGCATTAGAAGGAAAGAATGATGGGATAAGAGTTGATGTTTCAGAGTATGGAGGTAGTCTAAAACCAAAGGAGCTGATAGAATGGTTGACTAGCATGGGGAAATTTTTTTAGTGGAAAGCTATGTTAGAAGAAAAGAAGGTAAAATTTGCATGTACTAAATTGAAAGGTCATGCTATGTTATGGTGGGATCACCTACAAAAAGAGTGGTAAAGAAAGGGGAAAGAAAGAATTAGGATGTGGAGTAAGATTGAGAAAAAGATGAAAGATAAATTCATCCCCATGGATTATGCACAAACCCTTTACAAGAGGTTTGAGAATCTCGATAGAACTTACAAACATGCAAGAATACACAGATGAGTTCTACAAGTTGTCCATTCATGTAGAGAATGACAAAACTAAGGAAGAAAGGGTTATAAGGTATGTAAATGGATTAAAATGTTTTATTCAAGATGAGATACGTATACACATGATTAAGAGCATGGAGGATGCCTATTAAGTAGCCTTAAATGTCGAGGAAAAACAAAGTCGTCAAAATTTTAGGAGATCACCTGGAATGAATAGGGGGCCTCATCTTCCTTTTGGGGACTAGTTGGTTTCAGCCAAGGTAGGGGAGAATCACCTCGTGGAGTGGAAAACAAGAAGATACGAGACAAGATTCCCATAATCAACAAAGAGGTAGGGGATTTTCTAGGGGAAGAGGATATGTTGGCGATAGAGGATGGGAGGCTCCACAAAGACCATTTGTTTGTTACAAATATGGTGAAGAGGGGAATCAGGATTTTGAATGCCCGCATTATTATACACATGAAAAGAGGCAAGCAGATGCTCCAAGAGTAAATCTTGTTTAAGCTGAACAAGTAGAAGACAAACAAGACCTAGAAATTCCACCAGATGTTGGAGAAAATCTTATGATCAAAAAGGATGATGATTGCTCCAAGAAAGGATATCAAGGGGATGCATGATCGCATAAAATATTTTCGAACAAGATGAACTTCACGAGGAAAGGTATGTAATGTTATTATTGATGGTGGTAGTTGCGAGAACATGGTTTCAAATGAGATGGTTGAGAAATTGGGTCTGCAATGTGAGAAGAATCCTAACCCTTACCGTATTGCATGGTTTAAGTATGGCAATGAAGTTACAATGATGAGATTTTGTGTGATGTTATTCCTATGGATGCATGTCATATGCTACTAGGAAGACCATGGTAATTTGATAGAAAAGTTATTCATGATGAGGGAAAGAATACTTATACTTTCTAGAAGGATGGCACAAAAATAGTTTCGCTACCTCTTAAGGAAGATGGGAAGGATGAAAATATGCTTTGTGTAAAGAAATTTGTGAAGGAGGCAAAGGCAACCGGTTTTGTTATGCACTAATCACAAATAAGGATGAACCTACAAGTGCACAAATACCAGTAGAAACAACAAAATTAATAGAAGATTTTTCTGATGTTATTCCTGATGAGCTACCAAATGGATTACCACCCAAAAGATATATTTAACAACATATTGATTTCATTCCAGGGTCTTCACTCCCAAATCAAACAACTTATAGGATGAGCCCAACATTGCATGTAGAGTTGAATAAGAAAGTGGTAGAGCTCATGAGAAAGGGGTTCGTAAGGGAGAGCATGAGTTCATGTGCAACCCTAACTTTATTAACACTAAAGAAGGATGGAACATGGAGAATGTGCATAGATAGAAGAGCAATCAATAACATTACAATCAAGTATAGGTTCCCAATCAAGGATGATATGATGGATGTGCTTGTTGGATCTAGGTATTTCACTAAGATTGATATTTGAAGTGGTTACCATCAAATTCATATCGAGAAGGAGACAAGTGGAAAACAATATTCAAGAAAGGAAATGGATTATATGAGTGGTTGGTGATGTCATTCGGGTTATCCAATGCACCTAGTAATTTTATGAGACTGATGAACACTGTGTTGTGGGAGTATAATGGTAAGTTTGTTGTGGTTTATTTTGATGATATCCTGATCTTTAGTAAAACTAAAGAATAACATTTGAGGCATCTGAGGGTGATATTTGAAGTGTTAAAGAAAGAGAAACTCTATGCAAATATGATAAAGTTTATGTTTATGCAAGAGAGTTTGGTATTCTTGGGCTTTATTATTTTAGCAGATGGGGTACAAATGGACTTAGAGAAGATAAAGACAATTATTGAATGGCCTACTCCATGGAGTATAACAAAGGTAAGAAGCTTTCATGGTCTAACAACATTTTACAAAAAGTTTATTAAAAATTTCAGCAATATTGTAGCACCTATAATAAGATTGCACAAAAGGAAGGTATTTTTGTGAAAATATCGTCAAGCTTATCATTATTTTAATTTTTTTTTCTTGTTTCAAGCAACGAAGCCCCAACTGCTAATTTTTAGCTCACCGCCACGAATTTGGGCTTTAAACTCAAAGCTTGGAATTTTCTTAACATGTGAGGCTCAAGTAACTTCAAATTTGGTATATTTTTCCATTCTTGTTCTGTCGAGCTCTCTATGTAAAATTATTGCAAAGGTGGCCATCATTTTGATCTTCCGAGCTCATTTCATACATTTCTAGTAGTTGTAATACTGTGTGAGTTCAAATAATTTTTTTCGATGCCACTTTTTCCGCTCTTTATGAGCTCTTTGCAATTTTGTGGGCACAATTTGGAGTTTCAACTAGTCGTATTCTCCTTTTGGCTTGAAGATATATCTTGATAAATTCCGGAAGATTCATGTATGAATCAACTTTGAATTGTTTTGAAGGTTTTCATTCTTTTGAAGGAGAGCCTTAGTTTTTAAAACGTTTTGAAATATATCACATGCCAATATTTTTCGTTTAATTTTCTAACATGCACTGATATTTGCTATTTTTTCACATTTCTTATGCGTTCTTGTGACTCGACTTTGAGATTTGTTTTAGGCAATAGCTTTACCTCTATTCCTTGCTCCATTCGAGGGTTTCAATGATATCGTTATGAAACCGGTGAGTTCTTTGATCTGTTCTTGGTTCTTTTGCAAAACTTAGATGAAAACCTTTCGACCATGAAAGGAAAAAAATTCTTCTTTTTCAAAACTATATTTTTTGTGCTATGTTATTTCGAGCACTCTGCTTCACTTTATTCCTTCGTATTATCATGCTCTAGTCACCATTATTTCGATTTATTTCATTTATGCACTATATTTACTATTATTTGTACAAGTGGCCATGATGTTGAGTTTTAGACTCTTTTTTTTACTTCGGCCTCTCATGGTTTTTGATGAATTTGTTGCAATACCCAACTATGGGTATCTAATTTTCTGATTTTGACACCTCTAGCCGTCATTGAAACGAGTTCTCCATTTTTTGGTTTTGGGTCTATGCTCAACTAAATCTGTTTCGCTTTGAAAAATTACTTTTCACGCACCTCGAATGGGAAAAACTTGGATTGATCCCGATTATATGAGGCTATTTTCAAGGCATTAACGATCCTCTTACTTTGCACTAGATGGAAAAAAAGATTATGAGGCTATTTGGGCATTAGGATGAGGATGTTCTTTGCTCAAAGGATGCAAGAACTTAGATAGGGCATTCAAGCTTATTCTCCATGTCCTTAGAGGGGAGGGGTAAGGTTGTATTTATAGCCCGAGGGAGTGATTAACTTAGAGTAATTTAAGTAATCATGGTTTGAAAATGTGGGCAAGATTAGGTGAGTGGGGACCACGAAGAATGGGTGAGGATTTGATTTTGGATTTTTAATTCATAAGTGGAGGATTTTAGGTGAGTGGGGACCACGAAGAGTGGGTGAGGATTTGAATTTGAATTTTTAATTCAATAGTAGAAAAACATGGAGAATAATGACATGTGGTGAGGATTGGGTTATTTTTGGATTTTGAAATGGATAATTAATCAAATTATATTTGATTAATTCGAAGTGTATTTTTGTGGGAAATGAGGAAGGGGAATTAATTGATTTAGGACAGATGTGAAATTAGGGTGTCTACATTTTCCCCTCTTTGGAAGGGTACTATGAAAGTAGTGTCCTTTCAAAGAAAGTAGATGATGGGGAAGAATTCAATCTACTTTTCTTAAGCAAAAGGTAGAGCGAATGTTTGTTGGGGAGAATAGAAAGTGGTGAGTGACGGATGTCATAGTATCCTCCAAGACAAAAATGTCATGAGAAGATGTGATTATGGATAGATGTGGTGATGCCCCCTCGAGAGGGCTGTGAGAATGGAATATACGACAGAACTCTCGAAAAGAAGAGAAATGAATTATGCGGAGAAGAGGATGATAATGGAGTGGAAGAGACTGGAATGACCGCACGACGCAAATGGAGAAAGGATTCAATCGGCCTTGAATGCTAGGTGTGAGGGTGTGTGGGAAAGAGAAAAGGGAATGGATAGGATTGGGGTTGATTATGAGAAGAGTAAGGGCAGTAGGGGAGGGGAAAAAAGGAATGAAAGAGGTAGAAATAAGAGAGAGGGATGATAGGAGAAGAAGGGAATGATGAAGGACAAAAAAAAGGAAAAAAATAGAAAATGATGAGAGTAGAGGGTGAAGGGATGAAATAGAGAGATGTGCCAAATGAAGGAAGCAACAGAGATAATAAAGAGGGATGCGTGAAAGTGAAAGAAATGATAGAGTGAGAAAAGTAGAAAAATGGGAAAGGATAAATAAGAAGGAGAAAATGAGGTGGGAGTAGGGGGTGAAATGGATGAAAATGGAAAGAGGACGAAAGAAGAAGTAGAACGGAGAAAAAAAAAAACTATGAGGGGCGAGGAAAGTGTGAAAAAGAGTAGAGAAAAGAAGAGAAATAGATACAGAATGAATGAAAAGGTAGGGGTGGTAGAGAAAAGGAGAAGTGGTCAGAAGAAACGTGAAAATTAGGGGAGAGGAAAGGAAGATAGAGTGAATACAGGGAGAAGATTGAAGGAATCATGTCATTGCGAGGAAGACCAAGGCAAAAGAATATGGAGCAGACCATATGGAGATGCATGTGGAGGGTGGTATGATAAAAAAGATAGGACAATGCTGAAGAGCCAGGTTATCGATGGGGAAGTAAGGAGGAAACGTGATGGAAAAAGGGGAAGAAGATGATACAGGGGAAGGGAAATAAGATGAGGGGTGGGAGAGAGAAGAGGATAACAAATAAAATGATGTAGAAGGAAGGGAATACAGAAAGGGGATAATAAGTGGAAAGGGAACAATATAAGGAATGTAAAGAGAAGAAAGAGGGGAGGAATGACATCGATTGGAAAAGATGCGGAGATGCATGAAATGAGGATATTAGGACTACGAGAAAATAGACAAAGGATGTATGATGAAGACAGTAAAGATATTGAAGAGGGCGAAGGGAAGATGGAGAGATGGGTAAGAAGTGACAAGAAAGGGTGGGATTGAGGGAAAAGAATAGGAGAGAAAAGAGAATGGGGGATAGAAGAGGCAATGCCAATGAGGGGACGTTAGGGAAAGCCCCCTTATAATGAGTGGTGGGGAAGGGTGAGAGAAAAAATGAAGAAAAGGAGAAAGGTAACGAGGATTGGAAAGGGTAACACCAACAAAGGGACGTTAGGGAAAGCCCCCTTATAATGAGTGGTGGGCTTAGAGGAGGGAAGGAATGAAGGAAACTCTAGAAGGTCCAAGGGAGTGAATGAGGTCATGTGCGGAATGAGGATTGATGATTTTTAGGGAAAGCCCACTTACAATTATTAGCGCGGGAATAGAAGATGATGATGAAAGAATGATAGAGGAATGTTAACAATAATGGTGAACACGTGTGTGGGTAGAAATGTGGGGGGGATTTGAGAAGATGAAGTGGAAAGAGTAAAGAAAATGGGAGGGATGAGTTGGGACTAGGTGAAAGCGAGGAGAGGATGCGGGTGATGAGGATGAATGAGGTGAGGATGAAGAAACAAGACATGAAAAGAATGGGAAGAAATGGTATGAAGGATGATGGATCAAGAAGGGGAAAATGGGGAAAAGAACATGATTGTAGGTGGAAGAGATTAGATGTATGTTGTAAGAGGATATGTGGAGAAAGGATAATAGTAGGAGGAAAAAGTGGGTAGTAGGAGATACCAGGTGGAAGAAGCGATCAACAAAGTGAATGAAGAATGAGGTGGGGAGAAGTTCACGATGACAAGTTAAGCGTAGGGAGGACCCTGACATAAGATTGTCATGTGATAGAAGTGGTTAAGTAAGATTGCCAAGCGAGCGAAACTGGAGATGACAAGTGGTCAAGCGAGAAGTGGTGTTTGCGAGAATGGAAAAGGAGGTGAAAGGATGTGATAATGGGGAATGCTGAGAAAAAGTGAAGGGTGAAGGGTGTGTAGTGATGGGGAAAGGCAAGGAGACAGATCATCCTTAAGAGGGACTCTTAAGTGAGATCGCCATGTTTGGGTGAGTGGTTAAAGTAAGATTGCCAAGCGAGAGGAGGGGTGATAGTGGTGGTAAAAATATGTGATGATGGGAATGAAGAGGAAAGATGGATGGTGAGAATGTAGAGTGATGGGTGAGTGTAAGATGACATGTCATGCTTAAGAGAATATCTTAAGTAAGATCGTCATGTTTCTGAGAGGTTTCGTAAGATCACCTAACCGAAGCAGGGATGATATGCGAGAGAAAGAAAAATGATATTGGGGACAGGGGTGGAATGGTAGGTTGAAGAAGATGATCATGAGAGGTGGGAGAAATAAGATGGGGGAAATATGATGGGATGGGGAAGGCCATAGGGTAGATCAATCTTAAGAGGAAGTCTTAAGTAAGATTGCCATGCGGCGGAATGGTTAAGTAAGATCGCCAAGTTGAAGAAGAAGAAGAATGATGATAGAGTTGGTGGGAATAGGGTATGACAAAATGGACTGAAGGGGAACCCTCAAGTGAATTTTCCATACTATGAGAGCATGTAAGTAGGATGACCAGGCATAAGATGGATTTGGGGAAGGATGAGAAAAGAGTGAGTGAGGTATGCACGAGTGGAATAGGATACGAGATGAGGTGATAACAAGAAAGAAAGGAAACAAAGGAGTGTAACATGAATGGATGAAGGAATATATGTAGTGGAGGGTGGAGAGTGTGAGGGGAATCCTTAATTGGGATGCCGCGTGGTGAGAGTAATGATGCGAGAATGAGAAGCAGAAGAGGTGGAATGGGAAGATGTGTGTGGTGGTGAGTGTTGTTTGATGAGAGGGGAGGTGGTGAAGAAGCTTCTACAGGTGGGAAGATCTTAGGGAGAGGGTAAACCTCCACCGAGGATCCCATATAGAAGGGGTTATTAAGTAAGATTGTCAAGGGAAGCAAAAGGGTGAAAGGAAAGAATACAAATGGGTGAGAGGGGACATGAAGGGTGAGAAGGGTAATATGGGGGTAAGTGGCGGAGGAGTAAAAATGAGGAGCGAGGATGAATGGATCAAATACATGGTGAGCATGGTGGGGGAGGAGGAGCTGTTGGATAGTGAATGCTACTTGAGAAAGATCGTCAAGTAGGATTCACAAACTGCAACAGTGATCAAGTAGGATTCCCAAACTAGGGAATGTATTAGTATGGGTGAATGGATGGGGTGCAAAGTAAGATGTTGATCATGCAGGAAGATACTCACGTGATGAAAAACATCTTAATTTTAATATAGCACATAACATGGATGCATCGTGATATAAAAGATCAGGATGACTAGACTATAATATGCGTGATAGCATAGACAGGGGCCATCAAAAAGGTTTGATGCCCCAATATGATATGCAAATGGAAGAGAGCATAGACAGAGGCCATCGAAAATATGATGCCCCGATATGACATATGCGATCGAGATAACATAAGAATATTAGAGAGAACACCAGGATACATAAAATCAAGATGCCCCATGTAATATATCAAGATACAAGAAAGTAATTAATAATTTATAACTAATAATGCAACACAAGAACCAATAAACATGTCCCTAACGTGTTCCACAGTGAGGATTGATCGGATGTGCCCCCAAGCAGGGGTACGAGGACATAGTAAAGTATTGGGTCATTGTCCTCAAACAAGGAAACAATGAGAGCCGAATTTTCCCCAAGCGAGGATTCATGCGAGGAGAAGTGTTTTGAATTCGGTAGTCATAAAGTGATTGGATCATCCGTTGGGGATAATAGTTCAAAGGTTGAATTGTGTTGGTATTTTTAGAGTTTTTGCGATTTTACAACATTTTTGTTTTTTGTTTATGATATATATATATTATATATTATATATATATATTTTTTTTTTTTTTTTAATTTTTAATTTTTAATTTTTATTTTTTTTTTTTTGATTTTTAATTTTTTTTTTTTTTGACGATTTTCAAATGTGTTCGGATTTTTGATGATTCTTTCTAATGTTTTTGGATTTTTGATGAGTGTTTCTAATGTTTTTAGATTTTTGACAAGTTCTAATTTTTTTTTGGATTTTTGACGATTGTTTCTAATGTTTTTGGGTTTTTTATTTTCAAATGTTTTTAGATTTTTGGATTTTTACACTATTTTTTAGATTTTTGATGATTTTCACACTATTTGTGGATTTTTACACTGTGATTGGCAATTTATGGACCAGAGTGCAGACTTATTTTTGAGAGGTGATAAACCAGGATATTATCCATATATGTACCATGTTCCGTGTGGTAACTTATGCTCGAAATAACACAAATTCTCTTTCCATTGGCAGGATATGGTGGTGATGATATGATGAAAAGAAGTCCAGCTCCATTCTTGACTCCACACAACTAGTAAGATGTGTGGGCTCATCACCGAGAATCAAAAGGACGTAGGAGGTAGATAATGAATATAGAGACAAATGCTAACAACAATCCCTTTGGGAAATTGTGACTCCATTCTTCATAACAGTACTGAACCGATTTTCAAAAATGGCTTTCACTTTATGAGTCACGTCTTAGAAGCTTAGACAGTTATGTGGCCTGCTGATTGGTAAGATATGAGGTGAAGGGATAGTTCTCTCTTCACTTAGGCATCTAAATTACTTCTTTGGGGATTCTATAATTTGCAAGCATTGTAAGATTTTGTATTTTTGAAATGACTCCCTATGCCTTGCCCCATGCTACTAGTGAGAAGCAAGGGCTCATCACCGAAGGCAAAATATAGGCGAGTGAATTCCCTTTTTGTCTTTTTTTTTTTTTTTTTTTTTTTTTTTTTTTTGATATTTTGCAATATTTTTATGCTTTTATGAGAATGACCCTCTACGCTTTGCCCCATGCCACTTGTAAGAGGCAAGGGTTTATCACCAAGACAAGACGTAGATGAGTAAGGGCACCTTCCTCCATTCCCAGTCTCACACTACCAGGAAGAAGTGTGGGCTCAACACCAAAGACTATGAAGGATGAAAGATGTGACGATGAATTATTCATAAGTTATTGAATTGATGGATTTTTACAATAGTGCTTTGTATTTGGGAAGGAATGTCTGCCCCCAATCTCAGCCCCACACGACTAGTAGGACGCGAGGGTTCAACACCGAAGACTGAGATGGATGACCAAACAAACTAGGTAAAGAAGTTTAGAGCTTTGTTATGAAAGAGAGAATGTCTTTGAAGGGAATATATTACCATCAGTAAGCTTCTAGGTATGACCATAGGTGAAAGCGACTGAAAATGGGAGATATTATAAGAAGTATGATACTCACAAACTTAATAGGATCTATATTAGCACTTGTCTCATGATGATAAATATGAAGATGTGATTTTGATAATAAAAATATCTGCCAATGGAAATGAATAAATTTAAATTATTCGGAGATAAGCAAGACAAAAGGAACAATGTACACGTTGTTTCCCGAATAATAGTGAACATCTCAAGGATAAAATTTCTTTAAATGAACTGCATTCATTGGTTCATCAAGATCTTGACCATCTTCAGTGGCCAATTTATAGGCTCCAGAGCCAAATTTAGTTGTAATTACATAGGGTCCTAACCAATTAGGCTCAAATTTTCCTTGTTTTTCTCATTCTTTAGTGGTATTCTTTTGATTTTCTTTTAAAATGAGGTCACCATTTTGAATTCTCTAGGTCTTACCTTTTTATGATAATTGTGTTGCAGTCGGTTTTGATAGACTTGAAGATGATTGAGAGCATTAAGTCATTTTTCATCGAGAAGCTCAAGCTCTTGAAGCCGTGACTGTCGGTATTCATCCTCATTAATTACATCTTTAAGGGAGATCCTCAAGGATGGGAGTTCTATCTCAATAGGTAAAATGGCTTCTCACCATAAATAAGGGGAAAATGGGGTGGCTCTGGTAGGCGTGCGGTAAGATGTACGGTAAGCCCAAAGAGCGGGGTAAATTTGAGTATGCCAATTACGTCCATGGGTGTTGACAATCTTTTCCATGATGGATTTTAAGGTCTTATTGGTTGCTTCCACTTGACCATTACCCTGAGGGTAGTATGGAGTGGACCATTTAAGTTTGATGTGAAAAAACGTTTGGCTAGGTCTTTTACATCCTGGTTTTTAAATGATTTGCCATTATCTGTGACCAGAGTGGATGGAATACCAAATCGACAGATGAGATTATTAAAAATGAATTTTGATATTTGGCTACTAGGTAACATAAGTGAGAGGCATAGCTTCCACCCATTTAGTGAAGTAATCGGTAGCGGTAATGATGAACTTATGTCCATCGGACGATGTTGGTATGATTTTACCAATGAGGTCAAGTCCCCATTGAGAGAAGGGCCATGGTGTGGTTATCGATTGTAATGCTTGGGAAGGTGCATGGATAAGATTTCCATGCTTTTGACATGCTTGACAACGTTTGACAAAATGACATGCGTCACTTTCCATGGTGGGCCAATAATATCCAACTCGCAGGATTTTCTTGGCTAAGGCTATACCATTCGTGTGTGCTCCACAGATACCAGAATGGACTTCAGCTAGAGACACTCGAGGCTTCTTCTGATTAAGACATCGGAGTAGGGTGCCATCATATCC
This sequence comes from Taxus wallichiana var. yunnanensis, assembly GCA_018340775.1. Classification (NCBI taxonomy): domain Eukaryota; kingdom Viridiplantae; phylum Streptophyta; class Pinopsida; order Cupressales; family Taxaceae; genus Taxus; species Taxus wallichiana. The sequence goes on from CM031241.1 coordinate 223,097,880, forward strand.
TCGTTTATAAAGAGTTTATGCTAAAATGGTGTAACGAGAAGCACGTTGTGCTAAAGCACGTTTATGCATTGGTTTCATGTATCGCGAAATGTTTTATCACGAATGAAGGTATAAAGATCATGGTACCAAGGGTTATTCGGACCCACGATCTCACATACCATAGTGTTTTTAGGAAGATCATAGGCAGGCATTAAGAGATGTTCGAGAAAATGTGCATGGGGTTGACTAGATGTGATTTCTAATAGGGATCGATGGTTGCCATAGCGTCGGTAGATTTATTACAAATTATGGGGATTTGATCAAAGCTAATTAATCAAAATAGCTTCGAAGACTATCCACCATGCATTTATATGGGATAAGTTTTTCATCCTTGACTTGGTATTCATCGGTAACTTGCTTGATGATAAGTAAAGAATCACCAAATACAGACTAATTCTGTAAGATTCCAAGATATAGCCAGTTTTAATCCTGCGATGAGAGCTTCATATTCTGTGATATTGTTGGTACATGGGAATGCTAAGTGAAATGATTTGGGGATAACATGTCCACTGGGTGTGATAAGAAAAATACCAGCCCTTGAGCCATGGAGATTACAAGATCCATCAAAAAAATAGAGTCCAAGCTGGCGCGATGTCTATGTGTAGAATATCTTCATCAGGAAAAGAGAACTGAAGTGGTTATGTGCTAGGAAGGGGTGCCTCGGCAAGTTGGTCTGCAAGGGCTTGTCCTTTAATTGCTTTTTGCGAAACAAATTCAACATCAAATTCACTAAGTAATATGACCCAACTAGACATTCTTCCCGTGAGAATGGGTCTGGACAACAAATACTTGAGAGGATCAATTTTGGCAATCAACTTAGTTGTGTGATTGAGCAAGTAATGACGTAACTTATGGAATGTAAAAGTGACCATTAAGCATACTTTTTTGATTTGGGAATAACGTACTTCATGTGCTCAATAAGTGTTCGACTAAGGTAATATACAACCTGTTCTTTTGCTTGATCATTATGTTGTGCTAGTAGAGCTCCTATGGCATGTTCAATGGCAGATGTATAAAGCAACATGGGTTTATCGGCAACTGGTGACATAAGAACAGGTGGACTAGAGAGGTATTCTTTTAACTTAGCAAAAGAGTCTTGGCAATCGTGGTTCCATTGAAATTGTGCATCTTTCTTGAGTAACTGGTTGAAGTGATGGCACTTATCAGCCAATTGTGATATGAAACATCGAATAGATTGTATTTTTCCTTGAAGACTACGTAATTGTTTTAGGTTTTGAGGAGGAGGCATTTCCATAATGGCTTTGACTTTGGCAGGATCCACTTCTATGCCTCTTCGTGAGACAATAAACCTAATAATTTACCAGAGTTACTCTGAACACACATTTCTTTGGGTTAAGATGAACCTTATACTCACGTAATCTATCAAAAATGTGTCTCAACACACTTGGATGCCCTATTCATGTTTTGGATTTTTCTAATATATCATCAACATAATCTTCCATGATATCATGTAACATGTCATGGAAGATGACAATCATTGCTCGTTGATAGGTGGCACCAGCATTTTTCAAGCCGAAAGGCATGACCTTATAACAAAAGGTGCCCCATGGTGTAGTAAATGTCATTTTATGTTGATCCCCTTCAACAATACGTATTTGATTGTAACCAGAAGAATCCATCCATTAAGGAGAGCATTTCATGGCTGTCGTAGAATCAACAATCATGTCTATATTTGGCAAGGGAAAGTCATCTTTGGGACAAGCCTTGTTGATGTCTGGAAGTCTATGCATATTTTGATGCGGGAGTTTTCTTGGTGATGGGAACTATGTTAGATATCCATGCCGAATAATCAATAGGTTTGATAAAGTCGGCTTCCAAGAGTTTCTCGAGTTCGGCTTTGACAAGCAATGCAACTTGGGGATGCATTTTGCGTAGTTTTTGCTTTACAGGTTTTGCATCTAGATGTACCACAAGATGGTGTACTACAAGAGATGGGTCCAGGCCTGGCATGTCCTTATATGTCCATGCAAATATATCTTGGAATTCAATAAGGAGTGTTGTGAATTCCATGCATTCTTGGTCAGACAGACTAATGCCAAGTTGTAAAATTTTGGTTGTTCGGTGGTGCCAATGTTTATGTCTTTTGTTTCTTCTACAAGCATTTTAGATGTATCCTTTTTGAGAGAATGATGCTAATGGTTGATGTAGGTCATCGGTGTCGGGTGTTTTAGGTGAGTTGGTACAAGATTTTGGTGTGTAATGTTGGGATTTTTATTGACATGTTTGTTGGATAGGGTGGCGGTGAGATTTTGACTATGGGAAATCCTTTGTTTGCGCTTCTTGATCCAAATTTTCCAAGGTGAAGGATCTGAATATTTTATCTCTTCACCAAAATAGGCCAATTCATTTAGATTGATTTCAAATCCTTTTCTATGGTTGGAAGTAGGGATTTGGTCACGAGTTCCAAGGAATTCTTTGATGGCTTCATCATTTTGGAACATGTCCATGGCCGCATGATGTGGTTGGCCATGGTCTATGAGAGTCGATGTGTAGGCTCAAAATTGATGACATTAACAGATAAATGTTCAAAGTAAAGATGTGTTTTAGATGAGGTCCTCAAAAAGACTACATGGAGACCTATGTCATTATCAAAGCTAGTGTCATCATTGTCACTTGAAATTATTATGGGAGCAACATCAAACACCTTGAAACCTAGACCATATTTACCATGATGTTGTGTGTAATTTATCGGGTCTAAATGACCTTGTTCATTTGGACCGAGTCCTTTACCCTTCCATCATGTTTTTCATTATTCGGTGAGCTTTGGTAAATTGAGGGGACTCATAACATGGAGCAAAGTCGTCATTATATAACCAAGATCCTGAAGAACTTGGAATATGTTTATTGTCAAGATAACCAAACTTTTTCCAAACTGATTGTCCCATTTGGTAAGTGGGATGGATTCTCAGATGTGGAGCGTTAGGTTTGTCGTAGCTATGTGGGGATTTGTTGATATAAAAGGAGTCTGCCATCTTTTGAAATTGATATTCACCACATCCTGTGTCAATGATTTTAAATGTGTGGGATGGGGGACCAATAGGTACCTCATGTGGTGGGAAGTCAGTTTGGTAGTTTTAAAAGATGAAGAGAATGGGTTATAAGAAGAAGGGGGTGGATTGAAGGATGAAGTTTGGTTATTCACAGGAGGAGGTATCTTAATAGAAGAGGTGTGGTTGGATGAAGAAGGTTGGCTAGGTGAGGAAGAAGATGGTGTGGTGGAAGAATAATTGTTGGAAGAAGAAGCTTGATTAGTGGAAGAAGATGATTGATTAGTGGGAGGAGGACTGGTGGAAGATGGTTGACTAGCGGAAGATAATGGATTGGAAAATGTGTTTTGGTTAGGAGATGATGGTTTTAGATCATTGTTAGGGAGTGTATCAGGATCGATGCGTGTTTCGTTAGGGATTATGCGAGGTGGAGCATATTTATCTATTGATGGACAATAGTGATCATGTCGATACCATCCTTCGAGGAATCTACAATACTCAAAAGGTTGGGGATCTGCACGTAATGTAAATTCCTTGTCCAAATGAGGAAACTTAATACATTGGTGGAATGTTGATGGGATGACTTTCATGGCATGAATCCATGGTCGGCCGACGAGAATGTTATATGCAACTTCTACATCCACCACATGACAAACCGTGTCTAAGGTGATGGGTCCAACTTGGAGAGGCAACGTGATTGTGCCTTCAGACTTTCTTTCACTATTATCATACCCACGAATGGTTATGATATTGTTTTGTAAATCATTTTCAGTGTAACCTAGACAACGTAAAAGTTTCATGGAACAAATATTCAATGCGGATCCATTGTCGATTAAGACGCGCTTGATCTTACGATGAGTTACATAACCCTCGACGTATAAAGAATGATTATTAGCGATGTTGGGATTAAGCAGGTCAGCGGGACCAAAAGATAAAATAGGATTGGGGACTATAAGATGTGTGATTAAAGCCTGGAATTGTTGTGAATTGATGTCCTCAGGGACACGAGCATTATTCAATGTTTGCATAAGGATGCGTTGTAGTGCGGGAGAAGAATTAAGTAGTTCCATGATGGAAATTTGTGTTGCTAGTCTTCTCTAATTGTTTGACAATATTGAATGATGGCGTAGGTTGTGGAGAGGAATTGGTGGCGGAATTAGATGGTGGATTAGGAGGTGATGCGGGGACGAAGTGGCAGATTTTTTTTGTAGGGACCCACATTTTTTTCTCTAGTGGTGATCGCACAATCAATTCTGATCTTTATAGTTGCCACTAAGTCTTGGTCATAATCTATGGTCGAGATGACTGAGTCATACTCGACATTGCTTGATGATTGACCCTTATCTTTTGAATTGTTATCATGGTTAGGGAAGGGATTTTTGAACATGTGAAGTTTTTCATTAGGTGTTTTTGTCTCAGAAGTATTTTCAACTTCTATGTCTCCACGTTCAATCAGGTCTTGGACGTAATGGCGGAGTTGCATGCATCGATCTGTGGAGTGCCCTTTTATGCGATGGTAATCACAATATTCATTGTCCTTATACCAATTTGGTTTGGGTTGTCCTTCTTCGAAGGGTTTGATGATGGGATATGTAATCATATTGGCATTTTCCAAATGATGAAAGACACTAGATAGACTTTCTCAGAGGAGTGAATGTCTCTTCGTCGGTCCCGAGAAGGAACTTCCTTTCTAGGGATGATGATTGGTTGTTTGGATTTTAATGTATTGATAGGATGGTTTTGAACATTTTGGACATGGTGGGAATCAGTAATGCCATCGTTGATGATATTTTGATTCCGGTTAAAGAATTTAGATTTGTCTTGGTTCTGAGGGTGTCTCGATAAGGTTGGTCCCTAAAGGGTGCTTTAAGTAAGCCCTTAGAAATGAGGGATTTTTTGATTTGTGTGCCCTTTTCGATGACTTCTTTGAAACTATTCAGACAATGCATTTGCATGTGGAATGATAATTCGGCATTGAGATTAGGAACAAAAATGCTAACTAGTTGCCTCTCGGTATTGAGCAGGGAAATCGACTTGCAATTCCTCACCATCGTTGTAAAAAGGAGGAAAAGTTTTCATTTGGCCTTTGCCTAGTGTTGCAGAGATCAAGCATGGTTATTTATGAGTCTAAGTTATAGGAAAAATGTTTGACAAATTTCTCTGATAAGTCTGCAAATGTCGTGACCGACCCTTTGGGCAGATGGAAAAACCAGTCTAAAGCTTGTCCTCCTAAACTTTGGGGAATAATCGTAAAAGGTATGTGTCTCGATAGGAAACTTCCTGACATTGCATGTAAAATTCCTTGACATGTTCACGGGGTCACCTTTGCTTTTGTATTTATCAAACTTTGGGATTTTGAAGGATGACGGAAATGGTAATGTGATATCTATCTATATATCAAATGGATAAGGACACAATTCTTCAAAGTTGAATTGTTTTGATTGTTTTTGTAGTCCTTGAATGGTGTCTTTCATAAGTTTCCATTCTTGTGCGAATGGAGAAGCGGGGGATGGTTTATCAAAAATGTCGTGAGTATTGGAATCTAGATTGGGGTCTTTTAATCTTTCAGCTCTAGTCGTTGCTTCCTCAAGTTTCTTTGTTAAGTCTTGGATTTTAGTGAATAACTCATCGTGAAGAACCATTTGGATTGTTTGGTATTTCATTGTGATAACTTGATTCACCATTGTCGATAAGTTTGTTTAAATTTTCCATCCCAAGTCGGGGGTAGTTTTGCCCCATGGCTAGGATGCGTAATAGATATTCATTTTTGTTTTGTTCTATCACCCTATTGACTTGTTCTTGTTCTTCATTGGTGAGTTCTGGTTGTGTGACTTCTTCATCATCATTTTCATGATTGTGACTACGAGTGAATACCATGATGAAATGTGTCTGATTAAGCTTGAAAAGTGGGTAGGAATTTTGAATAGGTGTGATGAAATGAGAACTTGATTACTTTGGATTTAGCTCGAATAAGCTCGTGATGACTGATAAGGAGAGTAACTCAAACAAGTTATCTCAATATGATGATGATGTAACTCGAGATGAGTTATTAGAGAATTTGTTGCACGTTGTGTAGATTTGGCTTAAACAAGCTCTGGATATTGTTGACGGGGAGAGTAACCTGAACAGGTTAATCATCGATATGGTTGTGATATAACTCAAAATGAGTTATGAAAGGATTTGTGTTGGCTGTGATTTGGATAAACGCGATGGTGGACAAAATAATGAGTGAACTCAAACAAGTCACCCAATATTAGTTTGATATAGTTGGAAACAAGCTATGAAGGATGTTTTGACAATTGATGATATGGGGAGTGAATGCTAGTCACTCAATATCAATTGGATATAGCCAAAGACAAGCTATGGCAGATGTATTGTTGGCTGAAGCAAGCTAATGAAATTGGTGTGATGTTTTGGTCTGCGTTGTTGGATTGTTTGGATGTTTTCACTTGGTATTGAATTGGTCGAGAACTGATTTTTTTGTGGAACACAACTAGGGTTTGAACTTTTATAATGAACACATTGATATCAGCCAAGTTTTATGATAAAACAATGCTAAACTATTTTGTTTTCAAACAACAAGCAATCATGTGGATCCAATTGTTTTGGCTTATGAGGTAAATTCTTCAGGAATGATCATTGTTTCATGCAATCATACAAGTATGTTGTGGACTGATGGATGTAGGCTCTTATTACTCCAAAAAAATGCATCCTCTGATATACCCTAGTCTTGATATACCTAATTCTATACGGGGACAGAATTGGTACGGGAGCCCTTAGAGCACTGGAGGAGACTCACCAATTCTTACTTGCCTGTTTTGGAGTGAATCACCACGTCCAGAATAGGTTTTGTGAAAAGGTGGAAGGTGATGGAGGGATGAATGTGTATGGTGTCCTTATAACTCCCCGAAGATTTACAGGGACGATGCCTAGGCTTCGTTGTTACAGACTATTTAGGCGTGACTCACATGCGCCACATGCACACATTACATTACTGTAAGTGAAGAGAGCGGGGGAGGTAAATACGAAGCGTTGTGATGAGACTAGGTCTCAAAGTGCAATGCAGATGTAAATGTTGTTGGTGCGTGGTAGTCAAGTCCACGTCACCGGTGTAGCTTTGGTGGTGATGAAATCCACCTCGTCTACGTGTAAAAAAAAATGATAAAGTGATTAAACGCAAGGTTCTTTCCAACTTGAAATAAATCACTAGCAAAAAATAATTACGTACTTGAGCGTGCTTATTTTTTTTTGTTTCAACAATTTTCTTTGAATGGTGGTATTTTTGTGGATTTTTTGTTTTTTTTTTTGTTTTTTTGACAATATTCCAGCGACGTGGTCCTACAGAAAACAAATTAGTAGTTATCCTGCAAACAAAATGTTAGAAAAGTGATCGTGGTTGTTTTATTTTCTAGATCGCTCGAAGGCAGGAAAAGAGCATACACAACCAACGACCAAAAAATATTAATAATATGATGAAGGAAAATAATGATTGAAATGACAATTAGAAAACAAAGCTAGAGGATCCTGTAATGTTAGAACAAGAAACTAAAAAATTGTGACGTTTGATTTTCCAGATCGCTCGAAGGCGCAAGAAAAGAGCATACGCGGATACAATTGGAATAGATTTTGTTTTTTTTTTTTTTTTTTTTTTTTTAAATGTTAATAATTATTGCAATTAATCATGATTGCGAAATAGCGATAATGATTATTTTCACAAAAAATAAAAATGACGAAAGAAGAGTGTGAAAATGTTACCTAGAAGTGTTGTCGTGGAAAATTGAAATGTAAGGCAAAAAAAAAAAAATAAAATTGTTTTGCGGAGCCTGGTGGCCTCACGTTTCTGATTTCCAAGATCACTTTTAAAGTGCGAGGAAAGAGCATACGCGTGAGGTTGTTATGTTAAAAAAAATAAAATTAAAATTAAAAAAAAAAAAATATAATTTTGTTTTTTTTTTTGTTAAAAAGACAGGTGTTAGAAGAAATGAAACCAAAAAAATTTTTTATAAGTCTAAATCAAAAATTATTTTTTCCATTGCATAGATATTTTCAATACCTTTTCGTTAAAAAAAAAAGTCATTCCGAGTTCGGGAGCAAAATTTATGGCTTAGGAAGATGGGCTACGTAGCACTTTCTGAATGAAAATTTTGAATGTGAGAAAAAACGTCCCGGAGGAGCTTTTTTTATTTTTGACTTTTGTACTTCACCTGAGAAGCTAAAATTTTGACAGCAAGGTTAAAAAAGAACAATAAATAGAAATAAAGAGTTAGATCACAAAATGATTAACTAAAATGAAAGAAAAAAAAATGATTAACTTCCTACAAAGCAATTATTTTAGCAAAAGTAAATAAATAAATGCATTTTCCGGATTGGTTGTCCCATGACAGTAAGATGATAAGCTAATGACTAGTTCATTTGTTTCTACAGATTACGAGTGAATAGAAAAATCAACTTGGGAACTATTTGAAATGTAACCTCTGTGAAGCGTAGGAGTGAATATTTCCACCGTGATCCACAAGTATCTGGATCAGGTGATAGATGTCCCTCTGCTAAACACCAAGCACCGAGGAGATCAAAGATAGGACAATGAGCATCATAGTTTCATTGTTGTTATAACCTGCAGATACACCACAAGACACCGCACAACAAAAACACTACCCACAATGTGAAGGTTAACCAAAGAAGGCCATAAGGCACGGAAAAGGAGATAATAACGAATAATAATAAACAAAGAATGGATAAAACCACTAATTGGAAATTAATGGTAACAGATCAAAAGTAACTGGGCATGCCAGAATGTAAGCTAGGAAAAATACACTACTAACAAGGAAGTAAAATACCAATAATCATACCTCCTCTTTCGCGTTAAGTATGAGCCCTCGGAAATGGGCTAGGAAACTTGGATTGAGCCCTGATTGTGTGATATGTAGGTGCTTTTCTTCAAGATGGAGCAAGACCTTCCTGCAACAACGATCCTCTTACTTTACACTAGATGGAAAAAAGGATTATGAGGCTATTTGGGCATTAGGACGAGACAGAAGGATGTTCTTTTCTCAAAGGATGCAAGAACTTAGATAGGGCATTCAAGCTTATTCTCCGTGTCCTTAGAGGGGAGGGGTAAGGTTGTATTTATAGCTTGGGGGAGTGATTAACTTAGAGTAATTTAAGTAATCATGGTTTGAAAATGTGGGCAAGATTAGGTGAGTGGGGACCACGAAGAATGGGTGAGGATTTGATTTTAGATTTTTAATTCATAAGTGGAGGATTTTAGGTGAGTGGGGACCACGAAGAGTGGGTGAGGATTTGAATTTGAATTTTTAATTCAATAGTAGAAAAACATGGAGAATAATGACATGTGGTGAGGATTGGGTTATTTTTGGATTTTGAAATACTTTGATTTGATTTTGCATTAATTTAGGACATATGTGAAATTAGGGTGTCTACACATTTAAAAACTCTTTTCATTGAAGTTTGCATTTGGATTTAATTGTGTAGAGCATAACCATGTTCTAGTTCTTAGTTCCAACACCGTGCTTGATAACTTTCTTGAAACATGAAAGTTCACTCATGAATTTCTTCCTATCAATCGTTGTTCATGTATGGATTGAAGATATCATTTGATCTATTTGTATTTGAATATGTGAACGTTATAATAGATAATTTAAGAGCACATGTACTTCTTTTAATGCATAGTTTCTATAGCTATTGATTGCTCGACCATGATTGGTGTTCAAAAGACTTTGTTTACTATGTGCTTTGTTACTTTTTGTCATGGTTGAAAACCTTACAAGGCCAAAGCTTTATTTATATAGTCCTACTCCCTGACTTTGGCTTGCACTGCATATGTACTTCATGACTCCTAAATGATTGTACTTGCCTCATGAAATGATGTGGACTGTCTTCTCTTTAATATGTAAATCCTAGGATCTTTTCCTGAATCAACTGAACTCATCTTCTATGTATTATTTATATTGTTGTAAAGTGATTTTTTTGTTGAACTGTACCTTTTGAAATATCATGAGATGTTACTTAAGCTTGAATGATCACTTCCAGGTGATGAAAAATGTACTTAATACTTTGATACTCTGTACCTTGATTATTTTGAAAGACATGAATGAATTTTCCTCTCGTTATAACTTATACCTGCACACTTAAATAAATAGTTAGAAAATAATTAGGCTTTTAGCCTCTCTTATGCTCCATAGTCTTTCTTTTCTTTCTTTTTCTGATTACTGGAATCATATGTGCTTCTGCAAGATACTACTTTCTCAATTATGTATTTGTTACTTTGATGTACCTTATGCCTTTTGATCTTAAATGATTCATTTTCTTGAAGCTAGATAACACATGAGTACAAATTAAACCTTGAGCTCGAGTAAGTGATATCTTTCTCTCTTTTGTTGTTTAGGTACACTGTAGCTATTGGAAGATGTAGAAGACAACGATGGAGTTGGGACTGGAGCAATGAAGACCAGGAGAAAACCCAAGGCAATGATGGGTTTCTTCTATACTCTTTTTGCTTTTATATTTATGCACATGTATCTTTTATTTCAATAATCATAAGTTACATCCCACGGCTTGTGTGGGAAACATTGAAATTTCCTCATGAATAAATGATATTATTTCTATAATTGAGTTGTGTAACTCTTTTTACTTTCAACTCTTTATGATTTGTAATGATTGTACATTGAATTAAACAACTCAATACATACTTATTAACACTTAATCATAGGAAATGATCAAATTGAAAATACCTATAACTTTTAAAAGATGACTCCTCAACAATACAAACAACAACTATGTTTGTTGTTTCTGAGTCCAACTCCTCAGGTTTGCATCTATTTCTACTTTCCTCAAAGTTGTACTTTAGTTCTTGGAGCTCTTGTGCAACTTTGATGAAGGTGAACATGGAAAAGCAACATACTTGAAGTGTTGTATCTGCAATAACACACATAACTCGCATTTTGCATTTCTAATCCACTTACTAACTAACTAAAACATAATGAAAATTGTGTTGTACCTTCCTTAGTTAGGTTCATTCATCAATGTCTTCCATCGAAAACAAAGTTTCGAGTTGCCCATTTTTGCACAAGTGTAAAAATTTTCAACAAGATATCTTCTCTGAATTCCTCTTTGACAAACATGGAAACCTTTGGATGTATATTGCATATTATTTTCATGAATGGCTTTGCATATTTATGCACCACAAGATACAACTAGAGATGGATCAAGACTAGGTATATCCACATAGGACCATGTGAATACATCCAAGAATTACTTTAAGAGCGTTGTAAAGGTGGCTTGTTCTTCTGCGATAAGGATGCCCCCGATCTCGAGGATCTTGGGGTCTTCTTTAGTGCCGATGTTAATGTCAATAGTTTCCTCAATTAATGATGTTGAGCCATCCTATAATGTTTCAGGAGATGGAAGAAGTTGATCCATAACCAGATCTTGTTTGGGATTTGGGGATCTTGGAAGAATTTTGCAAGGGGATCCTCCTTGTCGAGATGAAAAGAGGAGTTAGGATGAGGGATATTGGATTGGGATTGAATGGGTGGGTAAAATCATATTCGCCAAATTAGGTTTCAGTATTTAAACATACTTGAAACCTTTCTTATAATCGCTAGTAGCTATATTATCTTGATTTCTCACGAACTCAAGAATTTCCTCACCATTTTGAAATGTATTTAGAGTGATATGTTTGGATTGTTGGTTCCACTGGATAAGTTGCGGGTAAGTGAGGGTGAAATTTATAGTGAAGATGTTGATGTCATGGAAGAGATTGGTAGCGACAAGGTCTTCATATTGGCTATAGATGGAATTTGTTCGATGGTGTTCATGGCCTCCTCGGGTATATTGGGAGTATCACTTATGGTCATCATGGATACCCTCACTAGGTGGGTAATACCCTAGTCCACGACCATAAAGGTTGGGGATGATAGTGAGAGGTTTGGGGATGCCTTGTTTGTTGTGACATAGTCCTCATCTAGAATAACCCATGTGAGTCATCATCCGTTTAGGGATAAAATATTTGTTGTTTGAGTAGCAAGACAATGATATAGAGTCATCAATAAGCCATGTGGTGTTAGATGGTTTGAGGTACAATTTAGTAAGACACCCAAAATGGATAAAAGTGGAAGAGGCCAATGAATATTTTTACCATTTTACTTGACACACATTGGAGTGCCGCCATGTTGTTTAGGTGACATGGTAGTTTGTTCAATTATGAAAGTTTGATATTCTCCGCATCATGTGGATTTTAGCTTTAGCAAAGTAGGTAGAAGAGGAGTGGATATGGATGAAGTGGGTAAGAGAGGGGTAGATGAAAATGAGGAGTTATGTAATGTGGATGGAAGACTGCCATGTGAAATGTAGGAAGTAGTGGATGATGATAGAGATAGGGATTGTGATGGCACGGTTTCAGTGATAGGACAATATGGTTCCGATAACCTTGTGCTTTGAGTGCTTAGCAATATTGGAAGGGTTGAGGGTCACCATGGATGGTGATTGTACGTACTCAAAATTGTAAGGTACTATCGCTGCGAGCAAGGCAACAAGTGCCCCAATGATGATACAGTCTCCTCGCAAGAGTGTTCGAGATCCTAAAAGCCCTCCGAGCATGCGTTAACATCCCGCATGCCCCGCTTAGCCCCGCGCCCTTTGTTTCCCCTTTTTCCCTCTTTCTTTGGCTTCTTGACCTTCGACTTGAAAAACCGCCCCGACAGGCGGCGTCCCTGTAACCACCGCCCCGCTTTCGAGGCGGGCCCTGTGCGCGTTTTCGAGACGCTCTTTTGTGCGACCCGCGTGAAATATCATGATTTACCAGCTTTTCTTTGCCGCCTTGAGCATGCATTAATGTTTTTGGTCCCACTGGGCAGTGTTTTTCCTTTGTTTATTGTTTAGGAGTTCAATTTGATTTTGGTTTTGAGTGTTGGAATTCCTATAAATGCATGGTTTGTGTACATGCAAATGGTCGGAATTTGGGCTGAGTTTTGTGAAGAATTTGAGCTGGAGTTTTGGCCACCATTTTTCCTTGTTAGAGTCTTCTGGTTTTTAGTATTTTGGGTAGCTCACTTAGGATTGATAGCATAGTTTATTTCATACTTGGTTAGTATTGCTCAGCTGTTGGTAAGCCACAGACTCATCTTGTGCAGGCAGTGCTGTTGTTCCATTCAATCCGGTTAGAAGCTTGCCTCTGAATTCCTCTTTCTTGTAGATTTGTTTTTACTGTGACTTAGAGTTCTCAGTGCAATTCATTATATACCTGGTTAGCTTTATTCGATTGTTAGTAAGCCACATATCTAACTTGTATGTGCAAAGTGTCTTTATTTTGGAACAAAATAGCTTAGAAGCCATTAAAGTTGCGAGGTTTTGCTCTTCGTATAGGATAGTCACAGTTTCCGGGTCACTTCACGTTGCATGACTTGCAAAAATCCCGCTAGGAATCACATAAGCCAAGCTCAGACTCTTGCGCTATCCCTCTCCTACTCGCATTCTCGATTGCATTCGAGTTTGTCCTTGTCCCAAAATCTACTCCTATCGGTCTTAGCATTACACACTTTTCGGATCCAAGTGAACACGAAAGAACGAGAAGATCATACTGAGGGGACGAGATCACATACACCATCGGATTCGCCACTATTCTGCGGAGTCCAGGTTTTAAAATTTCAAAGTTCTAGTCAGATTTATATCAAATAGAGTAGTTAATCGCTTTATTTCATTTTCATTCTATTCTCGATATTGCCAGGGAAGCTGTGGGGATTGATAGTTTCTGAGAAACTATGATTCATTCCTCACTTCTGAGGTAGGATCGAGAATCTTGCAGGTAGATTAGACAGGCTATCTTATTTATTTAGAATAATTCTACAAATCGCACAGGCAAATAACCACACTCGGTTATCTTGTCTGTTTTAAATTATTGTTTAGTTATTATTTCTAGATATGCTTAAAATAGTTTGTTTTTCTTAGAATTGTTAGAATATTTCTTAGAAGGATAAAGTTATATGCAGTTAGATTTATTTCACGTAGTTAGAATTTATTTCATTACAGTTAGATTACATTTTGTTTCGTATGACAATAACGGGACCTCAGGAGCCCAGGGAATATATATTTGAGCCAATCGTGCCTCAACCAAACCTCGCCACAGCGATAGTTGACATAGACCAAAATCTCAGGATACAAGTATTCCGAACAACCATAGATCTCCAACTGATCAGTTCACAGTTAAGAGGATTAAACATAGAAGACGACCAAGCACATGCGTTTTGGTCAAGTCAGCCAAACTACAGATTACCCTAGAAAATATCCACATGACTGTAGAAGGGCTCGAAAGAGAACAAACATTCGGGTGTGATCCTCTAGTTCCACAGCCAGACGCTGGAGACACCCTAGTAGATATAGATACCAACTTAAGAATCCAGGTTGCGAGAACGCCTGTAAGGTATTCTGAGAAGATCGCACAACTATTGGTTCTAAACGTAGAAGCTGAAAAGGCTTACGATTCTGGGTACAGGGATTAGAACTCATCTCGTGTATGACCATAACAGACCGCAACAACCAAGAGTCTATGGTCGTGATCCACAGATCCCACGTACCCAACGAATCCACAAGTCGGTTGGATATGACACTGCCTACGCACACTAGTATTCCCGATCTACCACCCCACTTCCACCTATCATTATCCAACAAATATCCTTACCGACACAACAACTAATGAAGCTAGGGAATTCTGACTAGGCGGAAAATCGTCCGTAGAGTCAATTTTATTCATCATCCACTATATGACCTTATCGGGAGATATACACGAAAGCAATCCCGTGTCATTTTCCACGTATTCCGCAACCCATGATCGAATCACGCCGAGCTCGATATTGATTGGAGCCTTGAGCGATCATCCTCGCCGATCGATCAATCACACCATCCAAGTTAGAAGGGCCTTCTTTGCCTTAGATTCACAAATTCCACTAGTGCGTATCGAAGACATTAGACTACCTAACTAGTTTGTCTGCATATTCTACCCCCACCTGCTCGCACGACCTAGAGAGGTTGGAGTGCACGCGAAGAGTCACTTGTAGATTCTCACGCTCACTGCTTTTCCCACCGTATAGTGACCTCTACACCGGAATTATCGAATTTGAGACATTGATGTAATGTAGATGGTACAACATGCATTTCATGGATCCATGATCGACCAAGCAATAGATTATATGGGAATTGGATGTCCACATGTGTACTAGGGTGGGGAGAATGACATGCCCTACATTGATAGGAAGATATAAAGTGCCCACAAATTTTCATTTAGTATTATCATATACTTTAATAGTAATTATATACTACCTTAAATCTAATTCATTGTACCCCAATCATTAGGTAAGAGACATGGTACAAAGGTTAATTCCAGATCCGTTGTCACTAGTACTATTTTGATGTGAGTATGTTCGATATGCACCTCAATGTATAGAGGAAGATTGTACATCGATCCATGTAGTGGAAAATAGTGCTAAGTGAAGGTGAGAGGAAATGTTGGATGAGGGTAAAGATGAGTGAAAAAAGCTTAGAATCGTGTGGGATCGATGTCATTTAGGACTCACATTTCTTTAAGGGTGTGATAAATGATATATTTATGTACAGAGGATATTTTGAGAAGATCCATTATGGATATTTGTGCACAATTCTTCTAAGTTGTTCAATGATATTATAATGAGTTTGCAGTGGTGGATTTGAGGAGGATAAAGTAGCTCCTTGGACCACTACACGACTCCTTTGAGTGGTAACTACACATTGAGGGTTTTGTGAAAGGATTTTGATTTTAATAGTAGCTACTTGATGTGGTGAGTGGTGGATGTGGTTGATAAGAGATTCATACTTTGAATGGTACACGCTTTGGTAGTTGATATGGTTAGAATGGTGGGTGGATGACTCAGGGTTTTTCTAGACTTCTATTGACCTTGTTTTGAAGCATATGTCTAACCATGATTAGGAAGTAGATTATGATAAATCATAAGCTTATGATTTTGAGAGGAGGAAGATGTATTATCTTCAATTTCAATTTCACCTTGGTTGATTAGATCTTGGATGTAGTTTTTGAGTTTCACACCTTTTGGTATCACGACCCTTGATTTTATGAAATTTTAGTACTTGTTTTCTTTAAACCACGAGGGTTTGGGTCGAGACCCATTAAGTGGTTGATTTTGGGGAAACAACCATATTATTAAAGAACTAGTTTATTAATGATTGTTTTGATAGACTCACCAAGGGGGTGTATGTTCTTTGTTTTGGGTCTTGGATGGACCGAGGTTGACCTTTGGGGATGGATATAGTAGTGAACTTTTGTACATGTTGGACATGTTTGGTTCCCATTAATCCATCATCAATGAAATTTTTATTCTTATTGAATTATTTGGGATTCTTGGATATAGAAGGTTGATTGGATTGATTGTAGTTATCGCTGAAATATAGCTTGATGAGGCCTTTACAACAAGGGATTTTTCAATTTTCATTCCCTTCTCTATGATTTCATCGAAGGTATTAATGCAATGGACCTGGAGATGGAAATCTAACTCTTGATGGAGATTGGTGATGAAAATGGTGACCAATTGTTTTTCGTGATAAGCCATGGAATGTGACAGATGACGAGGGCTCACCATCGTTGTAGGAAGGATGAGAAGATTTCACCATTGTGTTGTTTAGTGTTACATAGATCGATCATGGTGACATCGTGTTCCACATTATAGGAGAAGTGTTTGAAAAACTTTTCGCTCAAATCGGCGAGTGTGTAAGAACAAAACATTTAGATATACAAAGGAACCATTTAAGTGTGGGACCACCTAGACTTCTTGAGAAAAGTCTTAATAGGTAGGAGTCATCGTAGGATACTTCTTGACATAACATATAAAAATCCTTAACATGCTCACGGGGATCACCTTTTCCCTTATATTTCTTGAATTTAGGTGGTTCAAAGTATGGTGGAAAAGGAACCCGCAGGATGTCACGGTCAAATGGATATGGACAAATCTCCTCAAATTTGTATTGTCATCCCTATTTTCCGAGTTGTAACCCTTGAAGCATTTCCTTCATAGAATTTATTTCTTTCTCCAAGGTAGGTTCTTGAGGACCGGTGGGTGGTGGATTGAATTTGGGTTGTTAGGAATGTTGTGATCCATGGTCATTTGATGGTTGTGGGCCAAGTTGTGAGGATAATTGAGCAATTTGGTTACTCATTTGTTGTAGTTGAGACAATACGACTTCCTTTGATACATGTGGATTATTGGTGTTCTCTCTGTTTTCCCATTTATACGTAATGCAAAGCTTATTTAGATTAATTTATGTGGGGATTGTGGTTATTTTCCCAAAGTGTAGTCACTTTCATCGTGGAGGAGACTATGAAGTTGGTCATGAGTATAATTAAGAGGAAGTTTTTCTCCCATATGATATGATTGGAGTGGGAAAACATATTTGTTTTTATTTATAAATTGATTAAGCATATCTTGTATTATTCCTCCCGTGAAATATGTACTTGAATCATCATCACTACTAGTGTTGACCATTGTTTCCTCGTCTTCTCCTTGAGTGTGGTTTTCTTCTACATTGGCATCATAATAGTTGTGATTAAATATGTCGTGTCCTATTTATTGGTGGTTGTTTTCATCATCATTTCCTGATTGGGATCAATTATATATTCTCCTAGGTGTTATTAGACTCTAGTGGTGTTGAGATGTGTGAATGAGATGAAGGTGTGTTAAATTGATGAGAGATGTGTAGATGAGGAAAAGTTAAGATTTCTTACTTGACTGATGTATAATCTTAATAATTGAACCCTATTTGTAGGATGGAAGAATTTGAGGAGGTATTAAGGAGACGAAAGAAGGATTTTCCTTGATAGGAGAGGGCTTAGGATGTGCCTTGATGTAAGGGCTTAGAGGAATATGATAAGTGGTAAGGATGTTTTGTCCATACATAAGGTGTCAATTAGTAAGATTAGATTGGCCGTGTCAACAATAAATCGTAGGTGGAGTGTTTAGATATGAAAACGTATATATAGATTTAGGTGAAGATGTAACGATGTGAAGAACATTGTGATTAAAAGAGGTATGTGATAGGATAGGTTTAGGGTCTTATAGGCCTTAGTTGGTGTTGAGATACCAATATGAAATGTTGAACTATAAAATGGGGTGGTTTTTGATGATGAGAGAGGTGATTGTTTAGATTGGGTAAGGTGGTATGAAATAACTTACATGGATTAGGATGGGGATGTGTAGGAGACTGCTGAATTTTGTTTGTGAAATGGGGAGGGATGTTTATAAATGTCCTTTTATAGCTTTTAAATCTTATTGATGGGTGGAAAGGTTTATTGTTTATTTTAATTTTATTAATAGGGTGATGTGAAAGGGGTGAATGACGATAGGTGAATGAAGGAAAATGGTGTGTGGTCAAAGTTTTTATTATTATAAAAATTGATCAATTAGGTGGAGAGGTTTATTGGTTATTTGAATTTGTATTTATAAGATGATGGGAAAGATGTGAATGATGGTAGGTGTGTGATGGATAAAAATTATATTTATAGAGTGATGTGTGGTCAAAGGTTGTAGTAAAAATGGATGGATGATAGGTGTATAGTTTAATTAGAAGGATTGTTGTGAGGGTTATACACTGGTTTCAACAAAAACACTAAAAATGTACAAACATGCAATAACAATCCTAGCTAATCATGTGGGATTGTAATGGAACTATAGTTTGCTTTCATACCACGCATCGACAATGGAGCCACAATTAGATCTTCACCTATGTGCCAATGTGGGGTCGCAGCAGCAAGTAATCTCGGGAAGTGCGGCATTTTTGCATTATAGTTAGATATGCATCCAAAAGGCTACCTATTCTAAGATGTACATGATCACTAAGGCGTCCTTGATATACCTTGCAGGTATGTGGGGCCCAAGTTGTATTGCAAGGATACTATCTGAGGTATGGGTATTGGGACGTGAAATCCCCTATTTCACACCCCTCTTAAAACAAACAAGTGCTTAGCTAATAACGATAGTTGTCCTTGAATTTATATACCCCTGGAACACGGGGTGTGTCTATGTGCGTGGAGGTGAAGCCCATGGTCATGAGACCCCTAGGACTATGGTAAGTGCATGGATATCACTTCCATGTCATGTTACCCCCAAAAATAAAAAAGGGAAGGAAGAATAGCCACTTTTGATCCTCAAGATTGTCTTAGGATGCAAGAGGAGAGCATACACGGTGTCATCTTTGGGATAAAAAATAGGCAAAAACACATGTAATTTAAAAATATGATAAATGTAAGTTGTCAATATAAATTAATATTAAAGTTTATAAAATGGGGCCTTCAGAAATAGGTTCTGTAAAACAAAGGATTAGTAGTTTGTTGTTTATACCCCAATATTCTTGGACCGCTTGAGCTAAAAAAAGGATGGTTAGTAGTTTTTTAATTAATCAAGATCCTACAACCACAAATGTTAGGCAAAAATAAAATGAGTATTAAAATGGGTGAGTTTCTCCTTATCCTGCAATATTTCTACAAAAGAATGTGAAACCCTGTAAAACACCACCAAAACACAAAAAAAGTGATTAGATTGATTAGTACCAATGTAAAATTGCACTATAACAAAGGCGTTGATTGTGAGAGCAAAGGCACTACTTTAGGTCAAAGGCACCAAAGTACAACAAAGGATCTACTATAGATAAAAGGTGTTAAACTTTCAACAAAAGCACTAAAATAAGTAGGAAAGGTTGTAAAAAAAAAAAAAATCACACACGCTAGGTAATTATCTAGTCTTGATTACATACTACTATTCATATGATTCCTAAGTACTAATTAACTCGCGTATTTAGCCATCTTTGTCTTCTTTATGTTGCTACTTTTGGTATTACACCCTTTAAAGCTTAGTTTGTATTTTCATACCTCGAAATTTCTCATCTTGACACTACTACGCCCAACTATGATGCTAAGCACTGTGCTCTCGTCACCTCCTCTAGGTGCCCCCGACCTCTTTATACTTTATTCACATTTTTAGGTCATTTCTAGCCATTTGAGCATCTTATATTTTTGGTAGTCAGACTTTTTGGGGTTAATTATGAAATTCAAACAAGGGAATAATATAAATATAAAGTTATGTGATCATAATAAGGGACCAAATACTAAGCATTAACTATCATCACCTAAGGTTGCCTCCAAAGGATATTCAAGAGCATCAAAACATCCATCCTAACATCAATTCAAGGGCCGTGAGATGGAATTATTCTACATACACTTCATAGGAGGGGAGTCTATTCTATTCCATGCACACATCTATTACATTTATTTACATCTAGCTATTTAATCACTATCCAAGTGTGACGCACAAAAAGAGCCACATAGGGCACGATTCCACACACACTCACACAAAATCATTGGGTTTGAAATGTACTGTAACGCTCATTCATAAGATCACTTGTTTAACATTTGAGGATAGTCTAACCCCTTATTTTAGATCTTTCTTTTTAAAGATTTGATGTATCTTTGAGGGTTTTACAGGTCATTATTTCATTACAGTGTTTTAGTGACCTTGGTGAACATTGTGTGACCTCATAGTGACCAAAAGTGAAGGACATTGAACAACTCGCGACCGAAAAGATGGTTTTCTAAGAATTTTCATAGTCACGAGTGTTAATTACCATTTTGTAGTGCACCCGTGGGCACCCTTTCCCCTTTTTGAGTGCCCATGTTCAAAATATTTCTCCATATCTACATTTTCCTAGGTCTCTGTGTGACACTTCTACCTTTCTGCTTCATTGGGTT
This sequence comes from Taxus wallichiana var. yunnanensis, assembly GCA_018340775.1. NCBI lineage: Eukaryota > Viridiplantae > Streptophyta > Pinopsida > Cupressales > Taxaceae > Taxus > Taxus wallichiana. Next base: position 223,118,724 of record CM031241.1, read on the forward strand.
AGTGCTTTAAAGCATAGTCCAGATTTTACCGTGAATCGCTTAAGACTTTATTAACCCTCTTTAAAACTAGGGTTTTACATTTTCTAGCTTAGTTTGCTTGAGTTACTTTCTGTACTTAATTGATTAATCATTTACGATTACAATAAATATTATATTAGGTATATATTATTCATATTTCACTTAATCATTTTGGTGATACAAAACTCGATCTCGCATGCTCTAAGGATCCTCATACTTCCATTGCTCTTATCTTTCTAGAATCTCTTCATCAAGAGTATCTCTATTAATGATTTATTGTTCATGAATCCTGAATTAATAGATAGAATCAAAACTCTCCTAGCCACCACTCACATTCCTATTAATATTCATCTTGATACAATATATAATACATTTGTATATGTATTTTCTCAACACATTGTTTTTTCCTCTAATCCTAAGGTCAATCTTACTTTTTTTGACAATGATCCACCCTTGCATATCATGATTCACATTTATAATATGGGTGTCAAATACACCCTAATCGATAATGGATTTGGACTTAATATTTGTCAAGTATGTCATTCCTTGCAAAGATTGGTCTTTCTACTACTAATGTTTGTCCATCATGTATTTATGTTCATGCATATAATGGATTTGTTCATCCATGCCTAGGTCACATTATTATACCTATCACCATTGGACCAAAAAATCGTAACACAATTTTCTTTGTCATTGACTTCCTAGTTTCATATAACTGTACTTGGTAGGCCATGACTTCATGCCATACAAGTAGTTCCTTGTAAAGTACATCACTGTGTCAAATTCATCCATGAGGGCATAGAGTATATAATTCCTCGTGATCATCATCCATTCAAATATTGCAACCATGATCCCAATATTATGCTTCCTACTCCAAGAACTGATACTACTAATGAACCAAAACCTATAGATACTCCGCCTCATTTTCCACCACTTGAAAGTGTTATTTGCATGATGGATAATGTGTTATCTACACCATATCCTCCACCTTATACTACTACTATGATTCTTTATCGGGGCCCGTCCAAATCAATGGATGTCGATACATCCTTTGCACCTTCACGTGAACAACCTCTAAAAGCATGTACTCCATTTATATGTACACTTTTCATGAATGACTCTTATTGGGAACATATTCCATTCGATCCTACTTCATCTAAATCTATATGCACACATGATGGGTTGACTTGGATAGGGTTTATAGTTGATGACATTTCTCCTTCATCTAATGATTCACATCTTTATTATGGATCTATCTCCATTCAACTATTTATGGTCTTCATATCTTCTATCTCACAAGATTTTCTTACATGTGCTCCCCACACTTTTCCACTTACTCTCGTAAAATATTGACTTGATTATGTTGGTGGTATGTTAGAACATGATCATAATGATATATCATTCCCCATTCCATTTGGTCTTGTTTTCATTTACAAATGATAACACCCTAAAGTTTACAAAGCAAATAGTATGACTAACTAGGGAAGGCTAACACCATTTCCACCTATAGTCAAGCTCTAAGTCTAGGAATGTAACACTAATGATCAAATCTTAAAAGCATGTTAAGAATGTAAACTAAATAGAATTAAACATTAATCTAGAAAGCATCCTTACTATGTATTGATTTGATAAACTAATAAATACCTAAATAGATCTAAGAGGGAAATCAAATTGGGATTGTCATTACTCCAAAAAGGTGCAATGGTCTCTCTAAATGACTACAAGATCATATTGGATACCCATCTACTAACCCCATTGAAGACTTTAGGCAAGGATTAAGCTTTGCTATAAATCATATTTCTTATATGAGATACAAATCAAAGCATGGTGTAAAGTTTAAAGGTATGTGGTGAGTCCTTTTTATAGTTTTCCATTTGGGGAAAACATGCATTTTGGTGCATGTGGGACTAAAAGCACAAATTAGATTAAGGATTGCTAATCATTATTAAGGATTTGCTAATCATAATTAGTGAATTAACAATTGATTATGATGTGAGGAGCCTTAATCAACCACTTAAGGTCAATTAGGAGGCCATGATAAGCTTTTTTTGAAGCTTGTTGAGATGTCAGTAGAGGGAAACATGGTGATTTTGAGTGGTTGGAAGAGGGGTTTGAGTTAATAATAGGGTATATTGACCAAAACAAGGGCAAAATAGGATTAATTAGCTAATAATCGCTAATTGTCTATTTGGAAGAGGATTTTGACTTACGATTCATTGTAAAGTGGCATCCTGAATGCGAAAGAGGTTAGGAAATCAACAATGTGTTGTTAATTGGCCAAAATGGTAAGAAACATTAGTTAATTAGCGAAATCACTAATTATAATGGAATTGGTAAGAATGAGAGTGATTTGTGTGTGTTTGGCAATAAGATTGAAAAATGGATTTTAGGTGTCTACAAAATGACTCATTTCTTAGTCTATTCACCAAATCTTACTCACTAGTATGCCCATGGTTGTCCACTACCTCCATTCACTGATAAGGAATATGTTATGCGCATGTACAACCTATACCTAAATGGTGCTTTACTTGACCAACCTGACACTATCACTTATCAAGTTTCAGATGCTTCACCATTTGGTTTTGACCATGACAATGACGACCTTTTAGATGACATTACTTGATCATTCTTATCATCACACACTTGGGGACATCACACTTATTTCTCCCCTAACATCGATGCATGTCTTATTTTCTCATCACATCACATCTAGACCTTTACACACAACATACAAATTTTTGATACATAATCATGTCATTATTACTTGAGGACACACTCTCATGTTTTAGTTCACACTTGACTGTTGAGGGCATACTATACACATGGAACCTCAATATAGACACCAAAATTTAGTATCACTACCCTCATCACCTCATGTCAACTTCTTTTCACCATGCTCACCTATCTAGACCCCTTTAATTTTAATTCCTATTTTTATTAATATTCCCATCCTTTCCATCTATTATCCTATCCATTCTATTTTATTATTAACTCCCATTAAAAACCTTATTATCCTCATCTCATCGGTTAATTAATCCTAATTAACTCTAATATCTCTTCTCTAGGTTGTTTATCATCCCTAAACTACCTATTTACTCATCCCTAGGCTCCCTTAGCCTTTATTTACTCTATTTCACCCCTCACCTACCCATTTCACCCCTCACTTACCCAGTTCACTTCCTTATGCAGCCCTAACCTACCTAAGCCTTTCAAATCCCTAATCATGCTCCGAAAGGGTGTGATGCCTCGAGTTAAAATCCTCCCACCACCTAAATGGATGGTTCCCCACAATTGTGGTGACCAGATCCTATAAAGCCACATTCCCCCATCCAAAGGATGCATAATAAGAACTTTCTTGTGAGTTATGACCTTTTCTTCGTGCTTGAGATTCTTTGTAGTTATTTCAGTCTTCTTGCATCCCTTTGAGCTTATTTGCATCATTTGTGGAGAATTTGGGGATTTTATCTTGTCCTTTTTCGGTTCATGCTATTATTACTTCACAATTATCATTGTTATCGTAAACTAACATTTTTCAGTCCAACCGCCATAAGAGCTTCAAATCCAACCTCTTCTTTTAGTCATTTTGTCTACAGGTTGTCAATCCAACCCACCCACCTTCACCTTGTTTAGGTCTTCCCGAGAGTGTCATCATTGTTTCACCACGTTCGTTGACCCATCCTGTTTTGTAACCAATTTTACCTCTAGGTCCTCATCAATTTGTTTTTCTTTTCATCGCCGTTCTATTCTCCGATCCATCATTCTATCTTTCTATCAATCCATATCTATTCTCAAAGCTTCTGGTCACTACTAAATCAACCTAGTCATCATCAAAGCCCTATCATATGTTCCATCCTATCCACCTAAACCCTTATCTTCTTACATCCTTATGTTTCCCTATCTCGTGTTTCCTCTGCGCAGTTCTTTGTCGGTGTTTACATGTATCTATAATCATCGATCTACATTAAGTGTCCCTCGATTTGTATTTCAACTTACTGTTTTGATCCATCTACTCTCAGTCACCGTCAACCTACCCTCTCAACATGGTTTACCGTCGACCCAATGAGGTACATTTTACTTTGTGTTAATATAGATCTGATTTTCACTTTCCATCCATTTATACAATTTTTTTCTGTTTAATTTCAGATATGTTATTTAGTCATTTATTATTCACTTTATCCTCTTTTATCAAATACGGGGATTAACATCCATATAAGGAAGTTAAGAACTTCTTAGGGACCAAAAATTTCCTTCTAGTTATCTTTATTGTGTTGATCCCCTAAGCTTGCAGGAAGGAGTTCACTTTGTGCCTACCCATCTGTCTTCATCTTATATCAAGGTACCTTAAACCCTTGCATTATTTGAGTTGCTTAGTTTTCTTTAGTATCTAGCTCACTAATCTAAACAAGAAAGATAAAATCTTGGTCAACATTTTTTTGCATGCCACTCAGGGGACCACCCTTTTAGGTGATTCTCTTGCATTTCGTTTCATTTTCTATATTTCTTCTATTTTCCACTAATATTGTAGTTAAAGGATTTGTTTTTTCTTATTCATGGTGGGCTTTTGGATTGCTTAGATATTTCTCTTCACTTGCTTTATTTTGAAGATCAGATAAAAATGAAAATCGCAAAACATGTATTCCCTCTTTGTGTCTTAGTTTTTCCTTTTTGCATCACATTTTCCATTCCTTGTGTGTTTGTTCTCATCAAATCTCCACATTTGGTTTTGGGCTTAAAACGAACCTCTTGCATTCTTGCTTGCAAATCTAGTGTAAGTAGGGGTTTAATTGGTTGCATTTCACATTTCTTCACACACATCCAAACACACTAATCAAATTCACACATCAAAATAATCCCATACTAGGTGGACCTAATTGGGATTTCATCACCTAATAGAAAGCCACCACAATGTTCTAGCCATGTTATAAATCTTGCATAGATTCGGGCCTCACGTACCTTCAGGTATATTGAGGAATCCCCATCCAAAACTACCCAAAACCAACCTTAGATTTCCATTTCTTAGGTACCCTCATTATCCACTTCCTTTTTTCTTTTTCACATTTTCTAAATTAATCAAGATAAAGAAAACATTACATGTTTGACTTGTTTTCCTTAATTAGTATAGTCATTGTTTTCTTATTTTGTTTCATGCCCATTATCATGCACTCTTTAGCTAGGAAAATGGAACAAAATATTGCATCAAACAATCCCATCACTTCATCCCAACAAACTTCTTTTAACCATTGTCTCATCCATGCCTTTGGTTACCTCTTCCATGGTCACCCAACCTTTGATTATCAACCCACCTCATCAAGAATCCCTTGTCCAAACTACCACCCATGATGAGACCAATCCTTTTCTATATCATCACTCCATTCCTTCTAGGCCAGCCATTCCATCTACTTCCTCCATCAATGATTTTGGGCCTCTATTATCCCTCGTGGTAGTGTGGAATTCCAAGAGTTACTCGATGCTAGTCTCATGGCCCTTTGTGATTACCTTCTTAGGAATTCAACCCAACTTCCTATTGATGGGCCACCTCTCCAACAAATATATGATTATCATTCCAATCCTAAAACAACCCAAGTTCTTTCTTCACAACTTGCGTGTTTTTCCCTAGAGCCATGAATGAGCTCACTATGGCCCAACATGAGCTTGATCCATCTTCTTCTACCAATCCTCAACCTCATCAAACCACCCAACTAGTCACACCCATTCCTCCTAATCTACCTCCCATCAACACGACTATCACTACCTCCATTCCTATCACTTCTTCATCTACCATCATCACTAGTGTCCCCATCCAATCCTTTAAAAACTCAAACATTGCCTCCCATATCCAAACAACATAATCATTCTTTACCCTCACATCCCACATTCATGCAAATGTCATCACTTCTTAACCTCATCCTACAAGTGTTTGTCATTACATAGTGTCTAATCCACCTCCCCAACAATCTCAACCTATCATCACTCATATCCCCACTCATCATATGCCTCAACAAGTTCATATCCCCATCTCTCAACAATCACATCACATTCCTATTTCTCAACATCAACCATTGTAAGAACCCATCCAATCTCAACAAATGATTTACACTCATCAAGCAATTCCTTAAACACCCACTCATTTATAAAGCTCATCAACAACCTTATCAAACCACCTCTCACATCATGCAACCACAACCATTTACCTCTCATCTAACCATTTCAAATGAACCTATGCATGCCTTAATGAATAGGTTGGCTAGCCTTGAAGCCATTACCTTGGGACCCAAGGTCACATTCTCTTATGAACAAAATTTCAATGAACCTATCCATCCATTGGTCCCAATCAAACCCTATCCTCCTCATTGGGAGCTTCCAAAATTCACCAAATTTAATAATAAGGAGGATCCCCAACAACACCTTCATGTATTTAGGCATGCATGTTATCTCATTTCCCATGATCAAGACCTCATGCTTCATACTTTTCCTATGTCCTTAGCTAGTCCTGCATTGGATTGGTACAATGGCATCCCCCAACACTCATTATTCTCATTTACCCAACTTATGTAGCTCTTCTTAGAACATTTCTCAATCAACATTACATGCAAGATCACCATTACAAACTTATACACCATTCAACAATTCGATGACGAGTCTATCACATAATTTGTCACATGATGGTGTGGAATCATAAATCAATTATCATTTTCCCTTCCATAAATAGATCTCATCAATTATTTTCATGCTCTTGTGTGAAGCATATCTCATCCACCCTACAAATTCATCATTTCATACATTTGAAGAAGCCTTCACTATGGCTCGTAAACTTGAGAATCATGCCCTTGAGCAAGGCCAACTTAAGCTTAAATCAAACAAGCCTAAACTAATTTTACTAAGCCATCTACACACCTTTGATAAATCTAAGAGTGTAGCCAATTCCATAGTGGTTAAGTCTTATTCCACATCCACCTCTTCCACATCATCTCAACCAAGAGCTCCTAGACCACCACCTAACTACAATCCTCTCAGAGAGTCATATAGTGTGATATTCAATAAGTTGATGGGGTTCCATATCATCACACTTTCCCCATTTACCATTCGATGAATCAAGGCCTAAACCCATGTGATATCACGAGGATCACTATCAGTAAACCACCAAGTTTACGGACATGTATAGAGAGATGTCGAACCTTCAAATATCTTTTCAAAAACTCATTGATCAAGAAAACCTTCAAGTGGATAACCTTGATTCACCTCAACCTAAACTAACCTAATTAAGACCTATAACTTGGTCTACATCCACACCCCTTGACTAATGACTCCTTACTTCACTTTTAAAACCGACCTTGTAGTTACTTGACCAAGCCATGACTAATCCCTCGGGAGAAAGGAGGAAAGTTGGCTATTTTACTAAAAATAGCCCACTTTGACTCGGCCGTGCTGGTTCTTACTCGATCGCCGTCGGTTACGTAACCGCCATCGGTTCCTGTAAATGACCTCCCTAACCGAAACAAAGGTGAAGGATTTTGATTAATCGGGATCATCGAAGTGATCGAGAGAATCCAGTTTTACTTGGCGAGCGAGACAAGTGAAGAAACAAGAAGAGTTTGCGAGAGAAGGACATCAAGCCCAAGGCTGCCAGTGGCCCGAGTAACCGAGCCTGTGACACTCATCGTCATCGGGAGGAAGATAGCTCATCTCTTGAGTGTCGGGTCATCCTACACGAGTTACTACCTTTGTCATCACGGTTCTTGGACTGCATCCTCATCGATAACCCGATAAGTAGTGTATCTTGTATGTCCTCTTTAATAACATTTCTTAGACTTTTGAATCACAACCGTCATAAATCTATTCCTAGATCTCTTGCCCAATGACACATTACATCTAACTATCATTCCTCTACCCTCTCATCACCCCGTTACCTAATCCCACTCATTTACCGCCTTATAAACAACACAACCACCCTACAATGACCCTCACCAAAAGTCCTAAAACATAGCCCCTACAGATATCGGTTAACGAAACCGGTTCATTATGTGACTCAAAACCAAAACCAGCCTTTCCCCTACTTGTTTCAACAGGCAATTAAATTGTTATTTTACATCATTTGTGTTAATTCATATTAGCGGAGAGCTGACCACCTTCGAAAGGAAGTTTTATATTTCTGGGCCCAGGCGGTTCCCTCATTTATTGTCTAATCAAAATCTTGGTGGTCTTGTATTCTTATTTGCGGGTAGTCCTTCCAGAGACAAAAGGAGTTCTTCGCAATCAACTTTGATCTCTCTCTACGTACGCGCACACCCTCTCGACATTTAACAATATTCCTCCTAACCCTAACCCTTATCTTTTTCTCAAAGGAATAAAAGGATAGAAGCAACTCTATTCCCAAAAGCTGAAACATTCCATGTGAAACATTTTGGCACGCCCGGTGGGACCCATTTCGGGTTTCTTTCTTTCTTGCTTGCTTTCATATAGGGAGCATACTTGCTGTTTTCTTCTTCTAAAGATATTCACAAGGTATTTTGTTATTTTGGTAAAAGAACTTGCTTTGCTTTTACATCTTTGCATTAGTGAAAGTCATCTCTTTTGCTTCATCGAATATCATTTTCGATTTGGGTTTAAAACACGTGCATCACATTCTTGCTTGCTTGTTTTCAATTCTAGTGAACATAGATTAAGTAACAGGTCGTACACGTGGGGGTGATATCCACGGTATTGACAAGAAATTAATCTTACTTTCAACTTTGCACACACATACATGAATCACTTCACAATTAACACAATGACTCAAACATCCCCCTTTTTTTCCATGGTATTCCTCACTTTGATTGAGAGTAACCTTATAAGCCAAAACAAACTTGACATTTCCCCTAAGTCTTTTGTTTAGGATTAGACATCATTCTACGTCTAAAGGCATAAGCCCACAATAATTAAAATTAATCCTAGGGTTAGTCTTGGATTTGCGTGTGCATCTTGCTTGTTTTTAGATTCTGTTTTCTCTACTTATACATTAACATGTTACGTGATCACCTCGAAACAATTTGATAAATGTACTAAGCGTTGTTAAATTTTAAATCAGCGACTTTTTTTTCGTTTCTTATACCAGTCTATTATCTACGACATCGTTAATTGGCCAACAAGGCGGCTATAGTTTAACCGACATCGGTTATTAGACCGATATCGATTCTTGTCTTTTCTGATCCACAAACCAAAGACCTACCAATTTCACCATTACAGAGGCTTTTTCATTCTGATAGATTGAAACCCTCCTATGTACTCTTGTCCATGGTTGTTATCACTCGGAAGCAAGCCGCCGCCATGGTTTCACATGCCTGCTCTGTGCCTTTGCCTGAATCACCCCCTTCACATTCTATAGGGAACCCTACGGACACCAGTGAGATCCCCAAAATTCCTGTAGGAGATAAGGAATTTGCCAAATTTTTGGATCTTAATCCTAGCGGCTGTCTGATACTATTTGTCTCATGCCCCGACCGTACGCCCCGATGGTCACTCCTTGTTGGCATGCCTATTAGTATAGCTGCTCATTTAGCTCCACTCTCTGATAACTCCGCTTTGCCTTCTGCATCCTTAGCCCCGTCTCCCAATCCGGCGGCTTTAGGGGTTCATACGACCGAGATTGGCTTTCCTTTGGTTAATCTTGGGCCCCACATATCATTACCATGCCATTGCTCTACCTCGTCTCTCTTGCAATTGCTACTCAGTTCATGACTTGCTCTCTGCCACCTATCCACCACGAGCTTTCCTTCTCAAGCTCCGCCCACCTTTTCATTCCCACACACGTATCCAGTGACCTCAACATCTTATATAGGACATCCCTATTCGGTCACCTCAACATATTCGTCCTCCATACCTTATCAACACTTAACCCCACCATTGTCTAGTGGAGGCCCTTGGCCCAATTTGCCTCCGTTTACCACAACCGCACCATCATCTCATCCCGACCACGGTTTCATCAAACAAATGATGGACAAAATGCAAAATCTGGAGGCTTACATTTGGGAAGTCGTAGCGCCTTGACATACGAGCAAGTTTGTCGGGAGCCTATTCACCCTTCTGTCCCCCTTCATTCATATCCTCCTCAATGGGAATTGCCGAAATTTACTCGTTTTAATAGTAAAGAGGATCCTCAACAACACTTGCGATCATTTAGACATGCTTGTTATTTGATTGCTCATGATGATGCCTTCTTCTACTCACACCTTTCCCATGTCCTTATCAGGACCCGCCTTGGAGTGGTACAGTGCTTTAACCCAACACTCAATCTTCTCTTTTAACCAACTAGCCCAATCTTTCTTGGATCATTTCTCCATTAACATTGCCAAGAAAGTATCTATCATCACCGACCTCTATGCCATCCGAAATTTGAAGACGCAATCTATCGCAGATTTCATTTGGATGATGGCGGGGCCTTATCAACCAACTTACATATGCCTTGCCTCAGGCTGAACTTATCAACTTTTTACGCGGGCCTGCGCTAAGCACATCTCTCCTACCCTTCAAATTCAAACTTTCCGCACATTTGACGAGGCCTTTACTATGGCTCAGAAACTAGAAATTCGAGCCTTAGAAGAAGAGAAATTGCGGTTGCGCAACAAAAACCCCAATTTCTGAACTCCAGATTCCACCAATAAACCAAACACCACCACTCCTCACACATCCACTTCTTCGAAATCAAAAGGAGCTGTCCACGCGGTGATGGTCAAATCTCAAGCACCGTCTAATACCCCACCAAAAACCACCTATAAATATAAAGCCGAGCCCATCAATTACACTCCCTTGGGAGAAACTTATGGTGTCATCTTGGAAAAATTGCTCAAAGCCGGAGCTATCACCTTGCCTCCTGTTAAACCTCACTCCGGGTTTGACTCCACCCATGCTATACCTTCCTGGTACAAAGAAAATGACTTCTGTAACTTTCACCACGTAAAGGGACATAGTCACGAAAACTGCAAGATGTTGAAAAACATAGTGCAGGAAATGGTTGATGCAGGGGATATAACCCTCGATAATCCTAATGCCCCTGCTAACCGAAATTTGAAAATCTTCAACAAACCATTCCCGAATCACTCTTCTAACAGTAACATAAACCAAGATATCTTAGCCGAGGAGAGTGTTCATGAGATCCATGCAGTCTTCGACTCCCAGCCAAAAGCCTCTATCGAGAAAATTTTGAATCAAGCCTCTTCACTAACGCAGGGGCCCAAACCTCCTTCACCACCATCAAGACAAGGCGAAATCATTCCTTTACCCATAAAGGAATTAACCGCCCAGAGTTCTCTTCTCATAGATGAGCCTTCTTACACCACATCCCTACAAGACTGTGAGCGGATGTTATCTAACTTATCTATTTCCCAAACGTCTCCTTCTACCACTCTTGCTGCACAAGAGGAGGGCTCACCACTCCTTTTGTCATCCTTAGACGAGAAACCTCTTGCACCGACATCACCAAATTCTTTAATCATGACGGATCCTCTCAAACATGCCCTCCTACCTATTAGTTCTTCATCGCCTAAATCTTTTCAGCGACCGGTTGACCTCTTAACACCTATTGATACAGTGCCTCATCTACCCCCTGTATCACACCCACAGTGGACGGAATCACAACCCACCTTTCTTCCATACAAAAGTTCCAATTCACACCTGAAGACTGTCATTCCCCAGAAGATAGATGAGTCCTATGGGAACGTTTGAGTACCCCCTATTCTACTCAAATGCAGATGACCGATCCAGACGCCTCTACCATATACCCGAAGTGTTTACAGAAACTCAAAATGCCTATGTCCTCATCTTCACCCCCCTCATCTCTACCAAGTATCTCATCCACCTCTATTAGCCCAACCAAATCTTCCCCTACACTTGGGACCTCACCAATACCCAGTCTAACACACCCACCTAAGCGGCTAGATTTATCCAAAAATAAAGCCGTCCATCCACTTAGGAGACAAACTCAATCTGTGCCTCTATCACAACTAAAACCATCATCGTCACACCTACCTTCCATATTGGGACCTCATCCCTCCACCTTGCATCAATATATCATACCTCCTGCGTTTTTTTTAAAAGCGACCTCGCCTTATGCACCCATACGAGAGATCGAGGGTATATCAACACTGTCATCCCATGTATCCTGTCCACCCATCAACCCTAAACAAATTTCATCATCAAAGGATTTGTTTGCTGTCACTCCTCTTTTTCCGCCGTTGTTTCCGGATACCACGTTATCTGGAGCCTCATCATCTAACCAGCTAAACGTAGCTCCTACGCCAAAGAAGCCACGTTTAGTTAAAACCACGTATCAATACCCCTTGGCTAAACCACCACCCGTATGAACCAACCATACCCAAACATTACCAAAACCCACCCAATCAATACCCTCATCTTCCTCCGATTTTGACCCACTCAAAGGATCTTACGCCAAAATCCTTGCTATGTTGGTGGAGAATGCGACCATTTCCCTACCCCCACTTAGACCTTATGACCCGTCTAAACCTCGACCAATAGGTTATGATGAGTCTAAAATCTCGCTTACACACACACCGGGACATGATGTAGAGGGATGCAAGCTTTAAAAGCCATCCTTCGTCGAGTCACCTCTCTCGGATAGAAAGGTTAAGAAAGACAACTTACGAAGGGAGAGACCTTTAGCTTGATTCCTCTCTATACCACTGTCCCCACCTCACCAATATCTATCATTATTACAACCCCACCTCTCGAAGACCATGATTTATCCCGACCATCTTCCTCCTCTCATGTTCACGAGATCAACATGATTAGTGTTGCTTCTTGAGAGGGCGAAAAAATAATGAGAAAGCGAAAGAAAGCACACCTGCGTCCTCTCTTTCTCCGTCCACCATCCCGATCGCACCACCACCTAAAGTGGTTATTCATGGACCCACTTACCCCGTCTCTAATGGAGTTGCCCACCGAACCATGATCAAACGACTTCACGATCACTGTAAAAATGACCTTTGTATGATCTCATTCAGACTTCTGAATCTCATCGACAAGCTCTCGTTGAAATCCTTCAAGGGATCGAGGTCTTACCTAATGAAACCTTGCCTGTTACCTCCATTCTAACACCCAATCACGTTGCTTCCCTCACCAAACAACCTACCGCCCCAACCACTTCTGTCTCTGTACAACAAGCTGCTGCTGTCAGTTTCTCCAAAGACAAAATTGTTGACTTTGGTGCAGAAGATCCTGACCCTGCTCTTTTCATCTCGAAACACATCCGGGACATTCGGGTACGTCGTGTTATGATTGATGGGGTCTTAGCCTAAACATCATCTCTTCAAAATCCTTCCAACAAATGAATATCCCTTCTAGCTGCATGTGTGCCAACCCCATCATGTTGCGGTCATTCAATGATGCTATTACCTCTACCTTAGGCACCGTGATCCTTAACATTCATGTAGGACCACGTACTTTACTCGAACTCTTCTATGTCCTTGAGGAGAGTTCGATACAATATGTTGTTAGGCCGCCCTTGGATCCGGGCTATGGGATGCGTTCCCTCCACCTTACATAGATGCATAAAATTTGAGTACGAGGGAAGTCCTACACCGTAAAGTAAGCTGATCCTCCCCCTTTAAAACCTGCAATATGTTATATCGCCTAATGATGTGCTTGTACCGTCAAGACACCCATTCATCCAACCCAACCATCCACTTGACCACACCTCTACCATTCACTTCAACCACACCTACCTATTCCTTGACCCACTACAAACCGCGTGCGCAAAAAAACCACTTCCTTCCCATGCTAACATCCCAACCTCAGACCCCTTAGTAGATGTTTTTCAACGCCTTACGCTGGGGGAGTATCGCCTATATAATGTTAGTTCTTTCCATACCCCACAGGAGTATGGACAGTTACATGCACATCCTACCTATGACCGTCGTGTGGGGGAAGTAATCCCCTACGGACCACCTCATTGCCGCACCAACCTAACATATGGGGGTGTCGACGCATCCTCCGTTACCCCTGAACCTCCTCTTGGTGTGGTTCCTTTCCAATCCGATTTTCAATACCGAAAAATCGTTTTTAGCCCTCACCTTCTTGACTCATTTGTGCTTGGAAGGCTTTGGTTTTGGTCTTTATGAACAAGGCCGACATATGAATCATTCCCGTAACTACTGCAAGCACAATGATCGTAGTGGTCTCGGATTTCCTGGAACACTTACACCGAAGGAACCTCGTGTCAGTTGTCTCCTGGAAGATGACGACGTCACCCCTACCGAACCATCATCACCCATTTTGCCATCGTCACCCCACGAGTTGATAGATCCACAGAATCTATCCCTCCTAACTTTTTTTTTTCATAAATGCTATCTTCCTAGGTCCTCTCACTTATCAACACGATAATGAGGACCCCTCTTCTATCCCCCTTCTATATCCAGACATGATTGAAGAGGACTCGCCTTCAATTAATGTTGTTGAGTGCCAGGATGATGACTCCATCCTCACTTATCTTGGCGCGGATGACTCTTATATTCAACGCGCCTTACCGTCTGAAACTCAAACCATGTTGAACGAGTCAACTATAGAAATCAACATCCACACGGAGGAGGATCCTCACATTGTGAAGATCGGACAATCCCTTAACGCATCAGAACAAGTCGCCTTTACTACCTTTCTCCGTACTCGCAACCAAGCTTTCGCTTGGTCTTACGCTGACATGCCAGGAATTGATCCTGACATTGCTGTCCATAACATTACCACAAACCGATTCCAAGCCAATTAAATAGCGAAACTGAGAAAAATGCATCCACGCATTGCCCTCTTGGTCAAGAAGAGCTTCAACGACTCCTTTCTGTTTCCTTCATCCTACAATTGACTATCCTCAATGGATTTCTAACATCGTACACATCACTAAAGCGGCGGGGGACTTCGGATATGCAGGATTTACGAGATCTTAACCTCGCTTGCCCTAAGGATGACTTCCCCCTACCTAGTATTGACCAACTTGTTGATCTCATTGCTAGAGCCATGAGATGCTCTCTCTCATGGATGGCTTTTCAGGATCTGACCAAATTTTGTTGCCCTGCCGATCAACATAAAACTACCTTCATAACTCCTTGGGAACCTTACATTATCGTGTTATGCCATTTGGCCTTAAGAATCTTTGGTGCGACCTATCGGCGGGCTATGACCTACATTTTCATGACATTATGCACACTATCCTTGAGGATTACGTCGATGATCTTCTTGGCAAATCTAAACATCGCGGTGAACATCTCGATGTTTTAACCATTATTTTTGATCTTTATTACAATATTATCCTTCTTGACCAAAGAAATGTGTCTTTGGTGTCCTTTCGGAAAAACTTCTTGGTTTTATCATCTCTTTGCGTGGCATTGAGGTCGAACCATCTAAAGTCAAAGCTATCCTAGAAATGCCCCCACTACTAACCTCAAACAATTGCGTAGTTTACAAGGTAAGCTCCAATCTATCCGGCGTTTCATCTCCCAACTCTCGGATCGATGTCAACCTTTCCATCACCTCCTTAAAAAGGATATTGCCTTTCAATGGAGCGAAGAGTGCCACCAAGCCTTTGAGGCTCTCAAAGCTTATCTCTTGCAGCCACCCGTGCTTATCCCACCTCAGGACGATCACCCTTTCTACCTTTACCTTTCCACCACCGACCACGTTGTAGGGGCCATGCTTGCACATCGTGACTCCGAGAATCGAGAACAAGCCGTTTATTATATAAGTCGTACTTTGGTGGACTATGAGACTAGGTATACACATGTAGAAAAGTTGTGCCTAGCCCTATCATTCGTGGCCACCAAACTCCGACACTACCTCCTGAATCACAAAACTTTCGTCATCACCAACACGGACCCCATCCATTATATGTATGCCAAACCTCATCTAAACCAATGCATCACCCGATGGCTTATGCTCCTTGCTGACCTCGACCTTGAATTTATACACCAGAAAGTCAATCAAAGGACAAACCATTGCCGATCAACTCGCGGAAGCCCACATGCACAGGGGCGTAATTTACTAATTTTAATTTCCCCGATGAACTCATCGCCACTCTTTCCCTCAGGGAGGAGTCGTATCCAATGACCCTTCTTCTTGATGGATCAAATGCCGGTAGTGGCGGAGGAGCGGCGTTGTTCTCATTCCTCTCGGCCGAGCCTATGCCTCTTTCATTCCACTCGATTTCCCCTGCACTAATAATACAACGGAATACGAGGCCCTTGTTTTGGGTCTCCGGTTGCATTACACTTAGGTGTCAAATCTATCAATATTTTCGTGACTCTCAATTGGTAGTCAATCAAGTTATGGGCATCTACCAATGTAAAAATGAGGAACTTCAAAAGTACAAACACTACGTGGATTCACTTCTAACCTTATTTACTCATTATTCTATCCAAACCATTCCCCGCTCCACTAACAAATTTGCAGATACTATGGCTTGCTTAGCCTCGCAAATTCTAGCTTCATCAACTGACTCTGACATTTTCGTCTTGGTCCAACAACTCTTTGCCCCATCTTACTCAGCCCGGTTGTTTGTATGATAAATAATGTGTCTACTAATTCGCAGGATACCTGGTATCACCAATTTCACGACTACCTTACAACCTCTGTTCTCCCACCTGACCTTACTAGTACCGGAAAACGTGCTTTTCTTAAACGTGTTTCTCGTTATGTCGTCATGGGGGGACTCCTTTATAAACGTGGCTTTGATGGCATCCTCCTTCGATGTCTAACCGGCGCGGAGGTCACCTATACCATCCAACAGGTCCATGACGGTATTTGTGGTGGACATTTTAGCGGCCTTGCCATGGCCAAACAATCCTTCGCCTAGGTTATTATTGGCCTACTCTCGATAACGACTTTCTGAATATGTTAAGCGTTGTGTTATGTGTCAACAACATGCCAACCTTGAACATACTCCTAGCCATCCGCTTCTGGTCGCCTGAGATCTTTGGCCTTTCTCACATGGGGTTTAGACCTTATTGGTGAGATTCATCCGCCCTCTTCTCACAACGTCACCGATGGATAATCACAATGACTTAAATAATATTACACAAAATGGGTGGAGGCTATTCCACTCATTTCAACTAAAAAAGAAAAAATTGTAGAGTTCATTAATCATCACATTATCTGTCGTTTTGGTGTTCCTCATCGCCTGATAACAGATAATGGAAAATCTTTCAAAAATAAGTTGTTGCAAGACCTTTGTGACAACTTTGGTATCAAACTTAGCTTCTCATCACCCTACTATCCACAAGCGAATGGACAAGCCAAATCTTCTAATAAAACCCTAACCAAAATCCTCATGAAAGTTGTCAATGAGTCCGGAAGAAATTGGCATGATCACATCCCCTTTGCCCTTTGGGCTTATCGTACTAGCATTCGTACCTCCACTAATGCCACACCTTTTTCTTTGGTATATGGTACCGAGGCTGTCTTGCCTCTCGAAATACAAATACCCTCCCTCAGAATATCTCTTCAGGATATTCTCACCAACGATGATTTCCGCCAAGAGCGGTTAGCCCAATTGGAGCTTCTTGACGAGCGTCGTCTTACAGCTCTTGATCACCTTCAAATCTATCAAAAACGCATCAAGCGTGCTTATGATAAGCGACTTCATGAGCGTACCTTTAAGGTTGGTGATCTTGTCCTCAAAGAGAATCAACATGTAACCAAACTAGAAAAGAGCAAACGTGGAAAATTTGCTCCCAATTGGATTGGGCCTTACATAATCACTCACACTTATGGATCAGGCACTTATCGTTTAGCTTCGCTTAATGGTAAACCTGAGCCTGAACCCCTTAATGCCTTGCATCTTCGACCATTCTACTGTTGAATTTAGTGTTATATCACTTCTTATCTACCTACCGCTCGTCCCTTGAGCTCATTTACCACCACATACACTTTGTTTCCTACATCTCAAAATAAAATCAAGCTCACATAGTTTGATTCTCACCTCCCCTTAAAGATGCCTTCCCCTTTTTAGTCTAGTCCATGACTTCAAAGTATTAAAATGACACATTCTTAATTATATGCTTATGGGATTTTCTTGAGTCAAACTTCCTACAAAACTAGATGCTTTACGCCAAAAGGACATCTAGCTCTCTAAATTATATATAGACTGCTCCCTCGAAGGACAGCTATATGCCAAACTATTGCTGCTATTATATATAGACTGCTCCCCCGAAGGACAGCTATATGCTAAAACCGCATCTCTCTTTACTATAAATAGACTGCTCCCTTGAAGGACAGCTATACACAGTCAGCCTTTATCAGAAGCTTCTCGCATTGATCAGCTTCGTGAAGACCTCAAGAATAATAAAATACATATCCCTTGTAGACTTCCCATCGATCGATCTATATTCAGCAAAATAAAGCCACATTCAAAAGAACTTTTGAGTCATGGACTTGTCTATTTAGGTTAGGTTCTCTTTCGTCAGAATACTCACTTTATAACAAGTTCTCTGTGCCTCAGCTACACCATCCACCTCACCTCACCATTTGTTAAAACAACAAAACTCAAGGGACGTGACGTACACCCGATATATTGTGATTATACAACTCTTTTCACCTATTGACTTCTCGTCTATGCACGGTACCTAGGGGTTCAAGCTCATTCTACGTTATTATGTGGTTTGTTTAGCTCTTTTCACCTACGGAGCACTTTTTCCTCTTTGACTCGAATCTAGGATTATGTGTTGATCTTAATCAGGACATGGTTCCCTACCACTTGGGTAGGCTAACTTTCACTTCACCTATACCTATTCAACATCGCCAATTCCTTACCAACACCAACAACATTACCTACCAATATCAATATCATATTTTTACCAACCAACAAATTGCCTAACCATACCTAAATTGCACGAATTCACCTCTCCACTGGTCTAAGGGAGAACTACATCGATCTGAGGGCCCCTCCTTGCTTTGTGCGATGGGCTATGTAGGCGCACTTAGGAGACATGGGGTCTCCCAAGGTTAGCTCGACCATCCCCTACCATAACCTATCATGTGTTGTAAATATAAATAGTTTTGGGTATTTCTATTTGATAACACTCATCTTTATCCTTTTTCAAAACAAAAAATCAAAACACAAACATTCTTATTATTATCATAACTCAAATCAACATACATATTCAGTTTTATTTAGATGTTAAACAAATACATCTTCTCTATCATCGACGCGCAGTCGGCATCCTTATTTATTCTTATACCTCGATAACATTTACTTAGACCCTCACGCCTCATCCCGAACCAGGTGATGATCGTGATCGTCGACGCCTCTCGCCGGGCCTCTCCATCCTCAAAGGTACCACGGCTATTGGTACCGCCCACTGATCTGCCAATCTCTCCTGTAACATGTGAATACGCTCTCTCGCATGGAGGTATCTCACCTCTAGTCCCTCCGCTCGTGACTCATGACCGCTAACAATCCTCTTGTCTCATTCACCTGCGTTTGGAGCTGATGAACTAAACTCTGCAGATGATCTCTCTCCACTGTAATCATAGCTATGTCAGGATGATCACGTACACCTCGCAGCTCTGTTACCCACCATAATCTATAGGCCTCTGTCGTTCCTGCATCCATTACCCTGCGATCGGCTTTCTTATCTCCTCTGGCCCTTACGGAGGTGTTGGCGGGGAGGTGAGAATGCTTGCCTCGCGTCGATCCTCATATATGGTCTATAAGCCGGGGTATATCTGCAAAATCCAATTGTCGCATGCGTGATCTAGAGGAATCCTCTCATACTCACTTGGCTTTGTGCCCCGCGATCCACCTCAATCGCTCTACACCCCTCAAATCCTCGGCTATGTTCTCTGTTACCATATAGTTCCATAAGGCCTCAGCATATATCCATGATCGTCACCATCTCCCATACCTACCTATAATACTCGGTGTCACCCGTCACGGCACGGATCTTGCCTCTTGTTACATGCTGGACCCATCGTCATCCCGAATCCCACCTCTGCACTCCGGTCTCTCATTTGGATGGGTTGGCCTATTATTGGTCGCACACAAACAATGTGCTCATAGGCCCAACAATGTAATAAAAATGAACAATCCAGTGTTGTCCTGTGATTTCGTCTACAAGCCCATAAACCCCTGTATAGCTCCGCCAAATATGCAGGTGCCCATGCAAAAGTCACGTTCCTTTCTATCATCTCCCAAATAACACACATCAATGCTTTTGGAAATCTTCCCCCATCCACCCTCGGTAACGCATAATATCCTACCGCTATCATTAATACCCTTTCTTAACCTTGTCTCCTCGGGGTGTCTTTGCATACATTATACCATACGTGAATGTCAAACCTCGCTGTGTCAAATCTCGTGCGTATGGACCAAATCTGCTGTTATCGCTCCCAGTGCGTATTAGGTAATGCACGATATCTTGGTCTTCTGTAATTGGGAGTCTCAAATATGGAACACATCTTCGATGTCACTTTGTCATCTCCCTTGTTGGCGGATAGAAGGTATTCCTTTCTGGATTCCATCTCTCATCAGCGCTGCTGACATAGCATGGTTACGTGTGATTCGTGAATAATAGCGGATTCCACTTAACCCCAAGCGATTTATCAATGCCCATTCGGTTTGGTGTTACATCCGCTCGGATTCGTAATGACAACAATGACACGCGATATCGTTCATCCTTAACCTTGCCTCCGCTGCGCACACATCAAAAGCGACACACTGACCATTCATAAATCAAATCCCCGAGGGTTTTCTCACATGCACGGAAATTCCTACGATGGCTTAGGCATCGGTTTTAGATAACAGTTAGCGGTTCAATAACGATATGGGTTATCTTAAGCGATATCGGTCAATATCAATTTTATACACCCCCTAAAAACACCACCTATGCCAATAATTTGATCGTTTATCCCTCTCTCGTACATACAAACATACCCAAACCCCATTACCTACCCCATCACATTCACCCTATCCAATCATTGCTTTATCACCTTTTCTTTCTCATCTTTATCTACTTAATCTCCCTCATCCTATTCACAAAACATGCAAGAATCAAATTCTGACCAAACGTTTACCTCTTGGGCTGCACTTTGACTTGAGGTGGAACTTGTCTTCCCTCTCGTCCTGCTGTTTGATGCTTCTCCTCGTTCAGCCATGTTCACCACCCTTTTCAAATTTGCCTTTCTACTTTCTGAATCTCAGCCCACATTCACTTTCCCTATCTCTTTCCTCCTTATCACTCAATTCTCTCATGCAATTACCTGTCTCAGTCGTCAAACAGCGTCGCATTCACGTATTTAACTTCTTGCATGGCTCTCAAAATAAGAACTTAAGTTGCCACCCAAGCTTTTCTATTTTTAGAAAAGCTCATATTTGAATAACCGGTATCGGTTAGCTAACCGATATCGGTCTATTGTCTACCGACATCGGTTATCTAACCGATATCGGTCACATACATACCTTTTTTTTAACATAGTTCTTTTCTTTATTTTCTACCTAATTTTTGTGCGCTGCCAGCCCTTTTTCCTGCATAACAACACCATTATCCATATTTTTCATCAAATCCATATCTCATCACAATTTCATCAACATCATCTATCTATATTACAAAAACAAACAAGCCATCAACAAACGATATCAAAAACCATCAATCTATACACCATTTGGATCGACTCAATGACTACATACATTCCATTTCACAAACCGGTGACAAAACACATACACATTTCATAACACAACATGTCAATTAAACTCATCATCTATATATACATACATCCCATCAACAAAAGACATCAACACCATCGATATATAAACCATGTGGATCAAACTCATCATACATTAAATATCACAAACCATCGAAAAACACTTAAAACATTTTAAACACGGCATGTGGGTCAAAACCATCATATCTATATATCAAAAGTTTCAAATATACAATGTGCCCCTGCATAGGGCCTCTGTGATCTCATAATACACAAAGCCGGCACGCAGGCAGGCCACGATAATTGTCGATAATCTCGGCTCGGCTCGCGGGCGGTCTCTCATATCAAAAATATACTCGGCTCGCGGTAGGTATCATCAAGCTGTCTGACCACCCGTACTCGGCTCATGAGGCAGTATATACTGATAAATGAATAAATGAATGAATACATCATAT
Source organism: Taxus wallichiana var. yunnanensis (assembly GCA_018340775.1). Classification (NCBI taxonomy): domain Eukaryota; kingdom Viridiplantae; phylum Streptophyta; class Pinopsida; order Cupressales; family Taxaceae; genus Taxus; species Taxus wallichiana. Next base: position 223,140,866 of record CM031241.1, read on the forward strand.
GTAGGCACGCAGGCCTCTATAAACATAACCGGTTCGCAGACCGGTGCCCATATCCAATGTACAAACACAAAAATCTATCTCCTCTGCAGGGATCCCTCAGCTCTCTCCACCGCCCTCCTTTGTCTCTCTCTGGTCCACTGCCCTGTCGCCTCTCGCCTCCTCCTATCCTTGGACCCACCGGTGTGGCTGCACCCCCACAGGATCTCGACTCACGAGGTCTCGGCTCTATGCGCCGCATATGGCTGATAGTCAGCCCCGGTACCATCAAGAACATCCTGATAATACCGGGCCTCCGCTCTCGCCTCCATATAGCGGGCCCGTGCCACCATCGTTGTTGGGGCTGGTCCCCCGACTCCTAATAATAGTGCCCCTGCTGCGGTGCTTGTGGTGTCTGGGTGCTGCTCTTGGTGCGGTGCTGTGGTGCTGTGCATGTGGTGGTGGTGGTTGTGCACAGTGTGTTGTGGCATGCTGTCTGATGCTGTGCAACACTGCTGGGCTAGTTTGCCCTACTGTAAGACACCTATCTATGCACGTGTGGCAGCCTTGCCTACCTGTAATAAGCTTGTACACAGGCCCCTGAGCTGGTCCCTCTCTGCTATCACCGCCGCCAAGTCAGGGTGATGTGCGGTGCTCTGCTCTCCTCGCGGCTCTCTCTCTGCCCCACCATACCAAAAATGATCCGTGCGGCGGCGTCGTCACGGTATCATCTGCAGGCCTCTCGGCTACCCAATCTGGGTCCACGGGCTGTGGTGCAGGCAGTGGGGCCTCTACATCATCCCTCTGATACTGGGAAGGGAGGTGGCTCATCCTGTCGTAGCCCCATCTGCCGTCGTACCCTCTCCAGGGGTATCCGCTCATGCTCTCCCGGCCTCGTCCATGCTTATCCAGAATGTATCTTTGGATCCACCTTATGTGATCGGGCTCCTCTGAGGGTGATGACCTCTGTAAGGTCTCCATACAATATCTAAAGCCGTCAAGCCCTCTAATAAATGCCGGTAATATGCTACATCCCGTCCGGCGAGAACTACTCGTGGCTGGCCCACGACCCCCAACCACCTCTGAAAGCCATATCTATAAATCACTGTGGCCACACATGCTCTTGGGGCAGCCCTCTTTGGTCGAATGCATATGATATGCTCATATGCCCAGCAGTGTAACAAAAACGTAGAGCAAATCCCGAATCGCCTCATCCGGCGGTAGCCCCACAGCTCTCGGTATAACTGCACCAGGTATACTGGTGCCCAAGCATAACATGTATGCTCCTCGGCCATCTCGTGTAATACCCCATCGGCGCCGTGGAAAGCGGCCTCCCTCTACGAGTCGGGAGGGTGAAGCATGTGATTCGATCATCATCAACACGGCAAGCCGTGTCTCGTGTCGGTGGGCACGATACATATCCCCATAGGCGATGCTCACTGTTGTGTGATAAGTCAATAGCGCGGCTCGCATCCCGAATACTGTAATATCTGTCCATGGTTGTCTCTGCATCCACACAGAAGACGCGCCTCTCCATCGATCGGTAATCTAAGGATGCGATACACATCCTCAATGTAATGGTCATCTCTCGGTCGGGAGATGGAACACATTGGTCGCGGGATCCCATCTCTCGATGAGGGCGACCATCGGTGTGATCCCTATCGATCGCCTATACCTTTGGACTCAGCCGAGTCCCACCTCGCGCATAATGCCCCACTGCTGCGGACACGTGTGGCCGCATCCGTCTCAATAATGGGGGCATCCTATCCCGCATCGTCAGCTGCTGACGTGCCTGCAAAACCAACTCACTGCATTAGCCCTACTCTTTATCACAACAACTACTTTAACCCTCTATACCCCCTTTTTATCCACCCGACCACACCCCGACTCTATAACACACATCTACACCCACCTATCTTCTACAATATCCCCCTCCCTCTTCACACCCAAAACACAAAACCCAATAATAAACAACAACAAACAACACAAAACAACAACCCCAACAAGAACCTAATACCCAAAACCACAACAACAACCAAACCAAACCAACCTAAACCAATCCATAGGGACCAGATGCTGCAGGTCAACCATTACCGACACCGGGTCCTCCCTCGGTCCTCCTCTCTCCACCGCGCGGTCGACATGTATATGACCGACGCCAGGTCGACCTAAAACTCACCTCCCCAAAACTAAAAATGTGGCCGATCTTTGGTCGCTTAGCGGCCAGACATCGGTCCTTTGAAAAAACCGAGCCGAACCCAACGCGTGCCCCCAAAATGTATTTTTTCCTATTTATCCCTATCTACCCACCCAAACACCCTAAAAACCTACCCACCCTGCCACCTTGCCTATTTAACCCATCTACCCTCTCCTTTTTCAAATAATTTCCATTTATTAATTATTTTCCCAAAACCTTGGATTCTACCCAAACCCAAATACTGACTTAACAACATCAAATTCACACAATGAAGGGTTTCGAACCTACCGGTACGATGACACGTCGTCGTGGTGGGATGGGTGGTGGTGGTCCAGCTGGTCCAGCACCTCCTGCTCCTCCTGGCTGTGCCATGGCTCTAACTCTCCTCTGCTGGGTCCTCCACCAATCACTGCTGCCTCCTACTCACTAGGGCCCACCAACCACTCACTTCTCCACTCAAATAGCGCCACCTCAACCGAAAAATGCTCCAATCTCAACAATACACCTCAGACAACTCAAATTGGGTTTCAAATTGACAATGTGACAATGACAGGCCGTATTTTTTCTTTTTATAGGTTTTTCACCTATAACCGATATCGGTTTTATTCTGCCCTAAGGAACCGGCATCGGTCACCTCACCGACACCGGTCATCTCTAGCCGATATCGGTTTAAATTCCTACCTTCCCCAACTTCGCCTTTATTCACCAATCTCCCTTTTTCACCACATTGCCTATTCCCCACATCACCTATACCCTCCATTGCTAATTAGCCTTTTTTGACTTCATTGGCCCGACCCAAGGCCGCAACCAACCAATCCGGCCCGACCCAAGGCCACAACCCAACCACTTGGCCCGACCCAAGGCCCCAACCAACTAATTGGCCGACCCAAGGCCGACCCAACCACTTGGCCAGACCCAGGCCCGACCAACTAATCCGCCCCGACCCAAGGGCCGCAACCCAACCACTTGGCCCGACCAAAGGCCCCAACCAACCCATCGGCCCGACCCAGGCCGCACCCAACCACTTGGCCCGACCCAAGGCCCACACCAACCATTTGGCCCGACCCAGAGGCGCACCACCTAACCATTTGGCCCGACCCAGGCCTCACCCAACCATTTGGCCCGACCCAAGGCCTCACCCCGAACCATTTGGCCCGACCCAGGCCGCTTTCGGCCCATCAGGCCCGATTCACGGCCCTCACTAATCAATCGGCCCGACCAGTACCCACTTAAATACCTCACCCAAAACCAACAAATTACAATTTTACCACCTATCCTGTGCTTTTTGTTGATCGAGCTCACTGTTCGTGTTTTAGCATGATTAGGGTCTTGACTTGATCGATCGACCAACTTTGCCTGAACCTAGACCGTGACGTTTATCTCAACCAAACCAACCATTTGGTCTTGCCAGAACATGCCTAAACGTTCTTGTACCTTACCCGTTATATCCCCGGAGCTACTTCCTATGCCTTGGATACCGGGATTATATCACCCTTGTTTGGATAAACTATCGACCTTTGCCTATGAATTGCTGGTTTGCTCTTCAAATCATGTACCCTAGTCGCACTACTGCATTTCAACGTGCGTCTGCTTCTTTGGACCTACCCCACCATCTCACCATCATCTCCACACCATTTACCCTTTATCAACCCTATCCCTGATTTCACGCTATCTCAATCTGTGATAGATTTGAGGGGGATTACCTATACCCTTAACAGGGGAAACCACTTCATATTATTGTCCATGCAGCTTTACAAAACAAACTACACGACAATAAGGGGCTAATGTAGACACCAAATTTGTGTCTTACGACCCCCTGTGACCCGCATCTCATTTCGCAACCTAACCTCATCACCTAAACCTTACACAATTATTTATTAATTACCTTATAATTAATAAATCCACATCACCATACCTGCCACCTCATTTTGCCACCTCATCATGACCTAGTCCTAACCCTAAACTAACCTAATTAAGACCTATAACTTGGTCTACATCCACACCCATGACTAATGACTCCTTACTCGCACCCAAAACCGACCTTGTAGTTACTTGACCAAGCCCGCAACTAATCCCTCGGGAGAAAAGGAGGGAAAGTTGGCTATTTTACTAAAAATAGCCCACTTTGACTTGACCGATACCGGTTCTACTCGACCGAATCGGTTACGTAACCACCATCGGTTCCCTGTAAATGACCTCCCCTAACCAGAAACAAAGGTCGAAGGATTTTTGATTAATCGGGATCATCAGAAGTGATCGAGAGAATCCGGATTTTACTTGGCCGAGCAGAGACAAGTGAAGAAACAAGAAGAGTTTGCAGAGAAGGACATCAAGCCCAAGACTGCAACTGAGTAACTAGAGCCTGTGACACTCATCTGTCATCGGGAGGGAAGATAGCTCATCTCCTGAGTGTCAGGTCATCCTACCTGAGTTCTGCCTTTGTCATCACAGTTCTTGGACCTGCATCCTCGTCAATAACCAGTAAGTAGTATCTTGTATGTCCTCTTTAATAACATTTCTTAGACTTTTGAATCACAGCCGTCATAAATCTATTCCTAGATCTACTACCCAAGACACATTACATCTAACTATCATTCCTCTACCCTCTCATCACCCCGTTACCTAATCCCACTCATTTACCAGCCTTATAAACAACACAACCACCCTACAACCGACCCTCACCAAAAGTCCCTAAAACATAGCCCCTACCGATATCGGTTAACGCAACCGGTACCGGTTACTGTGACTCAAAACCAAAAACCAGCCTTTCCCCCTACTTGTTTCAACGAGGCAATTAAATTGTTATTTTACAATCATTTGTGTTAATTCATATTAGCAGGGGAACTGACCACCTTCGAAAGGAAGTTTTATATTTCCTGGGCCCAAGGCAGTTCCCTCATTTATTGTCTAATCAAAATCTGGTGGTCTTGTATTCTTATTTGCAGGTAGTCCTTCCAAGACAAAAAGGAGTTCTTCACAATCAACCTGATCTCTCTCTACTGGTACGCGCACGCCCTCTCGACATTTAACAGGTATTCCTCCTAACCCTAACCCTTATCGGTTTCTCAAAGGAATAAAAGGATAGACCTCTTTGGACATTGTCCCTATATCCACAATTCCACCAACACTCACCCCCATCTCTACACCAATCATATCCACATTTACATCGACATCTACCATTGATCCTACACCTATATCTACTTTATCACTTGCCACATCTACTTTGACTATACCTACTACCTCACCTATATCTATTCCACCCCACTTATCATATCAAATCCATCCTTAGCATCTATCCCAATTCCTCTTTCTACACTTTTACCCGCACCAATCACATCAACTATTGTGACCACATCTACACCATCTTCTCCTCCTACATCTATCTCATCATTTGAAGAGTTTTTGAAAGCACTCCAACTCGCATAACTTCAAATTGATGCCCCCATTTCATCTACAAAATCATACATCCCCACATCAAGCCAATCTACACCTTCTTTAGATATCATCAAACATAAACTGCTCCCTCCACCAATATCAACCTCAACAACACAACCTTTATACCCTCCAGTTGAGATCATTGTCATTCCCCCAAGGGTACCTCTTCACAAACAAAATCTAAGACCCTTGGCATGTTTCCTCAAAGGTCCCTTTCACGTCCTCATAAAAAGATAGACATTCCTCCACCTAAGATCAAACAATCCAATGCCACATCATCTATCTTAGGACCACCTCCATCTCTCCTAGGGTCAAACCCTTCATCTAACACATCACAATCCACTAATTAATCCAAATCAAAACCACTAAACACTCCTTAACATCAACCATTATTAAAACCGATTCCAAGAAATTAAAACCTCGTAGTGATAAGACACATCCTTCAACATCCAAATCATCTCACACATCTACATCCACCTCCTCTAAATCCAAAACTTCTCATAAAAACAAAACACCTCCTTACATGTTAGACAAATCATATGCGGAGGTCCTTCAACACTTGCTTCAAATTTCTACCATCACACTCCCTCCTATTAAGGCCTTTGATCCACATAGTAAGAAGCCATCATGGTTTGACTCCAACCTCATTTGTGCTTATCATCACACCCATGGACATGACATGAAACATTGTAAAGCCCTTAAAATCATTTTCCATAACATTATTGAGGAGGACGACCTTCTTCTTGAAACAAATCAATATCTTCCTTCCACCTCCTCATCCACGACCATTTCAACATCTACATCATCAACTTCATCTACCAAAGTACACAAGTCCCCTCATTCATCACAAACATTTTGTCATCATTTTACCACCAAGTGATGATTATTTAAGGATGGTCCCCCCTTATTCATCAATGTTGTTCGGATAGCTACTTTCTTTTGTCAACATGTCTCTAAACCAACATCCCATCCAAAATCAAGACCTTTGTCTCCATCCCTCATCATAAGGAGTATACCTAATCTATGCCCTCATCAAAACCTAAGGTTGTGATCATTGCTCCTTCTAGTGAGCCCATTTCATCTTCATCCACCTCATCATCATCAAAACCTAAGGTTTCTATCTTAATCACCCCTCATCCTATTGAAAAATTATTATCAAACAACTTCATCAGGACCTGATTAAGATGTCACTTTACAAGCTCATCTAAAGCTCTCTAGACCATAGGCAGGTTGTCTCACCGAAGCCTTGAAATATATCCCAACATCTAGTGATGAGACTTAACCTTTTGCATCTCTTGTAGGAGCACTTGCAGCTTCTACTTCCATATCTTTTGATGATGTTGAGATCCCAAATATTCCACCCGAGGACCATGACCTTCCCCTTTTCATCACGGTTAAAATCAATGACACCTTCATTTAATGATCTATGATTGATAATGGGGTAAGTATCAACATCATCACATCACCCAAACACCCATGGTCCTTTGTGAATTCAATGATTCTATCACTCCCACTTTGGGAACAATTGTCCTTCCTATACGCACTGGTGAGAAGCTCCTCCATGAAGTCTTTTATATCATAGAAGGGAAGTTTTAATACAATGTTCTTCTTGGATGACCTTAGATTCGTGTCATGCACTGTGTCCCTTCCACACTTCATTATTGCATCAAGTATGAATACTAGGGAAATATCTTGACTCTTTCAGGTGATGCTCCTCCCTTTCAAGCATGCAACATGACCTATCGACCCAACGATGTTCTCATTCCTAAAAACAACCCATCTCAACCATCCACTAGCTCATCCATCTCTTCATCCAAGCTTCCCAATGATGATTCCTTAGACAAAGTCATGGAAAAATTACATTGGGGAGTATCGTCTTCTCATGCTTAACACCTTCTCCATGCCTCATCGCCTTGGTAGACCTAACAAATATCTAATTTACCAACCTAATGTCAAGGATATTGTTCCTTTTGGCCCACCTCATCTTCGCACCGACCTAATCTATGGTGGTATCAACTCTCCTTCTCACATCATTATCATCCTCACACTAAACCATATACCGATGGTTTTGGTTTCCTCAAAAACCATATTTCACCCACACCTATCTTCATCATTATGCTTGGAAGGGATTTGGAATGGGACATTATGAGCATGACACACATGACCTCGCTTATTGATCAATGTTGTAAACCCCATGAAAATTTTGGACTAGGTTATCAAGAACAACTCATCGATCCCATCCCACCATCTATGATGCTTATGGACATGAATTATCCATATTCTCTATCCCATGAGGTTGTGGATATGGATAACACCGTGTCTATCAATTATGGATTTTTTAGTCTCTGCATCACCTTGGGACTGGTCACTTATCAGTGTGAAAATTAGACTAGGTCCCTTCCCTTCGCTTATCCAAAATGATAAAATAAGACTCTTCCACCATCGACATTATTCATTGCGTTGACAACAACACCATTCTTTCCCACATGGGGTAGAAGATTCTTATCTTCATAAGACTTTACCATCTGATTCACCCACTCTTCTCAATAAATATACCATCGACATCAATATAAGGACTCTTAGAATCCTAGTGTTCTTAAAGTGGATCAATCCCTTGATTCATAGGAGTTTGAATCGCTCACCGCATTCCTCTCTCATCATATTTCGGCCTTCGCATGGTCATAATCTAACCTATCGTGTCTTGATATTTCTATCATCGTTCATAACATAATCACCTTTCCCAATGCCAATCTAGTTAAGCGTAAGCTTTTCCATAAAGGAATCCTCGAGTTTCCCTCCTTGTTAAAGAGGAGTTGCAATGCCTCCTTTCCACTAATTTCATCATCCTCATTGATTATCCCCAATGGGTTTCTAAAATCATTCCCATCACTAAAGCATATGAAAAGATTCACATATTCACAAAATTTTGTGATTTAAATGCTTTCCCTAAAGATAACTTCCCCTTCCTAACATCGATCAACTTGTGGATCTTACCATAGGTAATGAGATTCTTTCTCTTATGGATGGTTTCTCTGGTTATAGTCAGATGCTGATCATGCCAAAAGACCAACATAATACGTCTTTCATCACTCCTTGGGTGACCTTTTGCTATCATGCCATGCCCTTTGGTCTAAAGAATTATGGAGCCATTTATCAGTGAGCCATGACTTATATCTTTCACGATCTCATTCATAATAAAATAGAGGACTATGTTGATGATATTTTGGGTAAATCTAAACATTGACATGATCATCTCACCATTCTTGAAATCATTTTTGAGAGCCTTATTCATTTATTCCTTCGTATCAATTCAGACATGTGTGTATTTGGAGTGTTAACTAGCAAACTCCTTGGCTTTATCATGTCCATCAGGGGTATTGAAGTTGACCCCACAAAAATCAAAGCTATCCTCAAGATGCCTCCTCCTTCCAATCTTAAGAAACTTCGTAGTCTCCAAGGCCGACTTCAATTAGTCCACCGCTTCATCTTACAACTTTCATATCGGTGCTAATCCTTCCTTCATTTTCTTCATAAATACATATATTTTAATTGGGATGATAACTGTTAGAAATATTTTGATGATATTAAGCAATATCTCTTGTCCCCACTAGTGCTTACACCTCCACGTGAGGGGGAGCCCTTTTATCTATATGTTTCTACCATGATCATGCTCTAGGGGCTATGTTAGCACATCATGATGACCAAGGTTGTGAGCAGGTTGTTTATTATATCAGTCACACCCTTCATGAATGTGAAACCCGCTACACTAAATATGAAAAGTTGTGTTGCAGCTTCTCATATTCTCAACTTATAGGCTTCGACAATATCTTCTTAATACAAGACTTTTGTCATCACTAGATTTCATCTTCTAAAAATGATGCATTCTAAGCCATATCACAATAATAACATCACTTAATGGATCATGCTCATGACCAAGTTTGACCTTGAGTTCATCTCTCAAAAATATATTAAGGGCCAAGCTATTATAGACCAATTAGTTGAAGCCCCTCTTCCTAGTGCGCATCTTCCTCATGAGTAGTTTCCAGATGAATCCATCAACCACTTTCACCATGAGTATTCCATCATTACGACGACCATTTTTTTTGATGGCTCTAAGTGTCGCAAGGGGAGGCGTGCTGGAGTCATTATTATTCATTCTTGATACACTCCTATTCCCCTCGTAAACAAGCTCAATTTTGAGTGCACAAACAATATGGTGGAGTATGAAGCCCTTATCTTAGGTCTTGAAACTATTGTCTTTCTAGGTGTTCAAATCCTTGACATCTATGGGGATTCTGAGCTCATCATCAAACAAGTTATAGGTGAATATCAATGTAAAAATGATATTCTTGAGAAATATAGAGATATCATCCTTATCCTCCTTGAGGCCTTCAATTCTTACACTATCCAAGTTATTCCTTGATCGTTTCACTAATACGATGGCTTCTATTAGAACTCTCATCCCTGGATAACAAATGAATCCAAATTTTTTGTTGTCGTTCATCGCAGTGATCAACCATTCAATGAGTTATCTCGTGTTAATCTTGTTGAGCCTAGCACATCATATCTTTGGTATTCTCAAATATTCAATTATCTATCCAAATCTATCATTCCTCCGACCTATCTAAGAATGGTAGGAGGTATTTTCTTCAACATGCTAACCACTATGTCATTCTTGGCGGCATTCTTTATAAGTGTGGATTTTATGGTATTCTCCTTCAATGCCTTAAATCCCACGAGTCTTCTCATGCTATCCAAGAAGTATATGGTTACATTAGTGGTGGACACTTTAGTGGTTTAGTTGTCGCTAAGTGCATTATTTGTCTTGGTTATTATTGGCCATATCTTAATCATGATTGTTGTGAGTATGTTAAGAAATGTGTCAAGTATCAGCAACATTCTAATCTTGTTTACATTCCTAGCCCTTACAATCGGCTTAGGATCTTTGGCCCTTCTCACAATGGGGCCTTGATCTCATCGGTACCATCAATCCTTGTTCTTCACAAAAGCATCATTCAATAATCACTGCTACATAACATTTCACCAAGTGGGTGGAAGAAATTCCAATCACCTCAACTAAGGCTAATCCAATTATTAACTTCATCCACCAACATATAATTTGTTACTTCAGTGTTCCTCATAAAATCATCATGGAAACATAAAGTCCTTCAAAACAAATACCTCAAGAATATTTTTGACTCATTCAATATCAAGCTTAGTTTCTCTTCTCCTTATTATCCTCAAGCTAATGGCAAAGATGAAGCAACTAATAAAACTCTTCGTAACATTCTTGCCAAGACTATTAATAAATCAGGTCGTAATTAGCATCTTCATATCCCCTTTACTCTTTGGGCGTATAAGACTAACATTCACACATCCACTAGAGCTACGCCATTTTCTCTTGTTTATGGTTCCAAATCCATTCTTTTCCTTGAAGTTCAAATTCCATCCTTGTGTGAGTCTCAGAATTGTAACTTCATTTTTGATGAAGATTCTCACCAGAAGCGTCTAACACAACTTGAATTGTTAGATAAACACCACCTTCTTGCTATTTAAAATCATCATGTTTATCAAGAGCGCATCAAACATGCTTACAACAAACACCTCAAAGAATGCTATTTTAATGTCGGTGACCTCATCTTCAAAGAAAATTAGAACGTTACTACTCTAGAAAGGAGCCAATGTGGAATTTTTCCCCAACTAGATTGGACCTTACATTATTACGCATAAGTATGGGTTGGGAGCCTATCATTTGGCCTCCCTTAATGGTAAACCAGAAATAGAACCACTTAACACATTGCACTTGTGACCATTCTATTGTTAGCATACTTACCAGTGAGCACTTAGTCATATCCTTAGATCATTCCTCCATCTTTAGCCTCTTCCATCCATCATTGTAATGATTTGGAACTATGTGGTCTACCATCACTTTCCTCATTATGACCTTAAATATGGGCACCATGGCTCTTCTCATAGCATTTTACTTATGGATAGGTTATCCCTTCTTGGTGAAAAAACTCTCCAATAATTACATCCATCACCTTCCTGTTTACCTATTGGAACCATGCTAAGGGACCAAGGGTTTCACTTGTACATTCATTATCCCCTTCTTGGTGGCCTACCTAGCTATTCCCAACTCTTCCCCATGAAAATTTAAATTCATGGATGCTCCTATTAAAAATTCAAAGTTATCAAAAATAAACTCCTCAAGGACATCTATTCATCAAAAAAGAAAAAAATCAATTAAATAAATAGACCGATGCCTCGAAGGACAACTATCATGTATATCATTTTTTCTATTTGAATCATAAATGTATAAAGTAGACCATACCCTCGAAGGATGGCGACTATTTTATATCATGGAATCAAAGGCTTCCTACATTAATCAACCTTCTATCTTATTGACATCCTAAGAAAGCTTCCCACATTGATCAACTTTCTCATAACAAACTTCCCACATTGATCAGTTTTCTCTCTCTCCCCTACCCAAAGTTGGGGCATAGAATTACGGAAATCCACTTATGTAGAACCCTCTTCCTATGTATAAGTTACATCACAAACCCCTTTGTCATGTTGACATTAGGTTTATGAGATCATTTCATCCATACTTCCCTCATGATATTTGGTATAACTAACTATCGTTGGTTATGTGTTAACACATGTTTTGGTCGCATGTGCATTGTGTTACTTGGATCCTCTTCTTGTTTACCTCCAATGCAGTTGGAGGCATTCTTTCCTCATGCATTCCTTGATATGACGTAGCCTCGTTCACACTTATATTCACCAATCATTGAGTTGCATTCTATTTTAGTTTTCCACATCTATATTTTTATTCCTTCTTATCTTAATTACTATAATTCCTATTTCATCTACATTATCTATTTATCATCCATCCACATCTACTTATTATCACACATATTCACATATTTTTATCATCATCCATGTGTATCATCCATCATATCTATTTCCAAATAACTTATATTTTAACACACACATTAAAAATCTAATCATACATACATGTTCACCATCATCATCAAATATAAAGTAAACATATAATCATCATCACACATCCACATCAACATCATCATCAATATAAATCAAATAATCAACATAATACAATCAACACATGATATCACATGACAAAATCAAGATCACATATATAGTAAATGTATCAAGACATCATTGACCGTTAAATGCCCTCTCTCAAAGCAAAGATATCATTAAAATCAATAAATTATACATCGTTAATCTCATGCCCTCCCCCTTGGGGTAGGAAATACACTTGATCCTCGTACATCATCACCACCCTCATGGCCTCCTCTTGTAATGGCTAGGACACACTCGTTATGCTCCCGGATGGCCCTACTTTGTCTGCCACTTGTTGCTGCACATGCTTCCAATATCTCGAAGTGTCCTATGACAACTTCTTGATCACTATCTACTCATAATACTTAGCCTTTTTGGCTAATGCTTTATGACGGTCCATGGATATCATGCCAGGAGGTGCCATCTGCCCTTATCCCTATGATGTTGCTAGTGCACCACTAGCTAAATCCGAGGATATAATCATCATAAGATCTCCAAATCGGGATCTATAGGCCTCCCTCTACCTATGGTACCGATCCTATCCTAGATGGTCTATCTCGCTCCCGAGTCACTAGATCCCTCTCTTGTTGAAGGGGTTGAGCCTCATGTCATGCTATATCTCACTTCTACCGAGGACATCTCTCTCGTGTGCTCACTCGAGCTAACTCAACGTGAAGCTATGCCATATCTCGTAGTCTTTCTTTGGTCGTCATCTCCTCCTCCACTTCTAGGATCCACATCTACCTCAACCTCCACCATCTCCTCCTCCTCCTCCTCATCATCTCCTATCTTTTTAGATATCCTAGCCATTCGAGTGGCCATCATCTAATTCAAAACCATACTCTAACCCCCACATCACCATATTCATCCCATGGCTCCAGGTGCCTCCTCCATCGGGTCTACCATGTCAGGAATAAGAAAATATCTATCTATCTCCTCACACCTATGGAAGATGGGCTCCATGGGTACTATCTCGGATGACACCAAACCGTTGTTGACCATATCAAACTATACAACGACCTTAATCATCTCTAGCCTATGACCCTGTACCCATCTCGGTCCTCATGCCTATCAACTCTACATCTCGCTCTAGGTCATGTATGGAAGTCTTTATATGAACACTATATGACACGATCTCCCTCAAGCTCGCAAACCTATCACTATACCAGCCGCATCTCTAGCTCCTATGTCCCCATGAGCTTGGTCACTCACTATCTTAAAAATCCAATGGCGAGCTCTATATGGTCCCCTGTGACCCATGGTAGCCCGGGTGGCCTAATGACTACAATATGCTCATAGGCCCAACAATGCAGGAGGAAGCCTAAATCCAACACTGTCCTCCTCTCAAATCTATACATTACTAGCTCATGATAAACCTGTGCTAGAAATGTTGTCCACAATGAGACAATTATATGATGATCCACTATATCTGCCAAGACCCCTGCTAGTGTCCATGGGAATTGCTCCCCTTGAGTCGGAAATGCATAGTAGGAAATCACCATCACAATAAGAAAATCAATCTCGATCCATGGTACCCCGCACTCATACCTCATCTCATATGAGAATGCACCTAAAGAGAATCTAATATGAGGCACATCAGCTCCAAATAGTTGTGTCAATATTGCTAATATGCTATCCACGGTAATGTGAACTATCTTCTCCCCATGTATCAAAATCTAAGGATGCGATATACATCCTCTAGGGTGATCGTCATCTCACCCATTCTGAACCAAAAGGTACATGTCTGCCTATCCCATCTCTCCACTAACGATGATCATCAAACCCACATCTCGTGGGATCCTATGGTAATATATGAATCCTCCCAATCCCATGGCTAGTAAGTGATCCCACTCAACATCTGTTATGTCCCCTATAATTTGATCCCATAGTGATGGGACTATATCTCTCAAATAAAGGGTCTCTCGGCATGCAATTACAACCATAAAAACACGCATCAACATTATCATCATCGTTTCACCTCAATCTTCTATATACCTATCAAATTCATCCATTTTAACCCCGATTGACATCGATCCAGATAGGGTCAATGCCAATGCTTTGATCTAGATAGGGTCGATGCCGACGTTGATCCGCAGAGGGTCAATGCCTATAAGGGTCCATCGATTCCTTTTAGGGATAAGTTAACAGTGGCCCTAGCTTATCACCGCCGACCGCCCCACATCATTCTAAAATTAAAATAAATGTAAAAATAAAAACTAAAACATAAAATAAATTAAAAACATGCTTTGTTTTTTTGTTACTCACCATCCTGCGTACCTCCGCATTTCCTCACCGCAAATTTGGCCTCCATTTTCTCAAAATTATCGATCTCTCTTTATAGCCTTAAGTTCTTAATCGTCACTTACAAGTGTGGAAATGAGCATCATCAACCAAATTTTGGGCTTATATATCTACCGACCTATGTCACCACTTTCCCCCCTTCGGGTCATCGTCAAATCGGCCTTAGTTGCCATCGACTTGCTTTGGGCACCATCGACTTGGCTTTCCCTCCTTTTTCATCGTGTCCTTTACTAGGGCACCATCTCATAATCCATGTCTACTCTCAAAGTCCACCTTTATGACCATCTTTATCCCCCTCGGGGTATTCTATTTCATCACTTTTTTATATTTTGCCTTTTCGCCCATTTTTGTGCCCTTTGTTGGGGCACCATTATTTCCATCATCTTTCTCTCAAGACGCATACCTCTCCATCAATTCCTCATATATGAAGGATTTCACATTATTTTTTTCCTTTGGTTGCACATAATTTTGATGTATGCCAATGACCCGTTGGTCCCCATAGATTGCATCCATTTGAGTGGTTTCCCATTGATTCCCTCCATTTCACTATGATTTTCTCTGACTCATAGGCTCATAGGACATTTTCATCATCTCCTTAAAGACTGTGACCTTCGTTTCCTTCCGACACGAGTCCTAAAATCATTGCTTGAATCCTTCTTGCTTGGGGCATATTGCCTCGCCTTATCATTTTCCCCTTCTTCTTTCCCCGATGTCCTTCTTCATCTATATCTTTCAAACTTGTGATCGATTCCCCTTTTGTGTCATCGATCCCTCATTTGAGGGGGAGCTCATCATCAATCCTTTGTCATCCCATCTTACCCTCTCTCATCATTTTTGTCTCGTAGTTTGCTTGCACAAACCACTTGATAAAAAGGGGCAAATGTAGACACCAAAATTTGGTATCACTACCCTCACACTTGTGTTTTCTTCTTTTCACCATGGTCACCTATCTAGACCCCTTTTATTTTAATTCATATTTTTATTAATATTCCCATATTTTCCATCTATTATCCTATCCATTCTAATTTATTGTTAATTCTCATTAATTATCCTCTAATCCTCATCTCATTATTTAATTAATCTTAATTAACCCCAATTTCTCTTCTCTAGGTTGTTTATCATCTCCAACTACCTAGTTGCTCATCCCTAGGCTCCCCTTAGCCTTTATTTACTCCATTTCATCCTCACCTACCCATTTCACTTCCCTATACAAATTTTAACCTACCTAATACTTTCAAATCCCTAATCCCACTCCCAAAGGTCAGTGATGCCTCGACTTAAGCATCCTCCCACCGCTTAAATGGATGGTTCACTACGGATGGCGAGGACCCATCCGAGTTGCCGCCGACCCTATAAAGCCACATTCCCCCCATCCAAAGGATGCATAATCAAAATTTCTTACGCTTTGCAACCTTGTCTTCGTGCTTGAGCTTCTTACAGCTTGTGTCGGTCTTCTTGGAGTCCCTTTGAGCTTATTTACATCATTTTTGGAGACTTTGGGGAGTTTATCTTGGCCTTGTGTTGGTTCATGTTATTATTCCTTCATCATTATCATTGTTATCGAAAATAATATTTTGTAGGTCTAGATGCCATCGTAACTTGAGATCTAAATCTTCTTTCACTCACTTTGTCTACAAAGTTGTCAATCCAACCCACCCACCTTCGGCCTTGTTTAGGTCTACCTGTGTCATTTCGTTTCATCCAGTCACCATCAACCCAACCTTTTAATGTCACCAATTCTTTCCTCCGTGTCCTTAGCTATTTTGTTTTTCTACTTCTACCACCATTTCCAGACTCAAATTCACCATTCTTCCTTTTTTGTCGGTCCCAGATTTTTTGATTTCTTCTCGGTCACTACCAAATCAGCGTAGTCACCATTCACCCATGTCATATTTTCCATCCTATCCACCTAAATTCTTATCTTCTTGCATCCTTTATGTTTCCATTTCTTAGGTTTCCTCTCGTAGGTTTTTGTCAATGTTTACAGTGTCTGTCATCATCATCGATCTACATTTAGTGTCCCTAAAATTTGCATTTCAACTTGTTGTTTTGATCCATCTGCTTTGGTTTCCATTATCCTACCCTTTGTAGCTTGGGTTTCCATCGACCCAACTAGATATATTTCGCTTTGTGTTAATCTAGATCATATTTTCACTTTTCATCCATTTTTGTAATTTTCGATTTTGTTTAGTTTTAAATTTTACATGTTATTTAGTCCTTTATCATTCACTTTATCATCTTTTATCAAATACAGGGGTTGACATCCACATAAGGAAGTTAACGCTTCTTATGACCGACTTCCTTGAGCAACCCCTCATCTACCATCTAATCCATTTTCCTTCTACTAATCTTTGTTGTGTAGATCTCCCAAGCTTGCAACATGGAGTTCACTTGTGCCCCCCCTTTGTCTCCATCTTATATAAAGACACCTTAAACCCTTTCATGGTTTGAGTTTCTTGATTTTCTTTTGTATCTAGCTCACTAATCTAAACAGGAAAGAGAAAATATTAGTCAACACTCACAAACTACACACACGTGACATACTCAATCTTATTGCACCTCTCAAACAAAACAAAATCAAAACACACATGCTTCTCATCACTCTACAATCAACACATTTGCGACACTTTCTTCCCTCTACACCTATTCAACACACTACAAAAATTTACAATGCCTACTTCTCACAACCCTTCATTAATGCAAAATTAACACAATAACAACACATACTCTCCTTGCATCTACAACACAACATACAACACGCCCGACACATTTACAATATCCTTCACACTTTGTGCTTTCATGAAACATCTCTCCTACATCACACAACATACATTTCCTACATAACATAACATGTCTCTCTTTCATGAAATAAGCATATTATACAAGCTACACACCTACAACAAACTACACATTCGACGCTCTCACAACATATTTGTCTCATGCATCCTACTATATAATCAACACATTCACAACACCTTTCTCTCTTGCACAACCAACACAACACATAACACATCCAACACTTACACATCTTGATAATCTACATCACACATGTAATGAGTCTCTACAATAAATCTCTTTCACGAATAATTGACAAGATACACTATATTATCAACATACACTATATTATCAACATATATCTCAACATAAACAACACGACACACTACCGTATGACGCACTCTAGTTCTACGGTCCATACTCGACTGTTGAGGGTCTGCATTTCAAATGGATCTCACCACACTCATGCATTCAATCAACTCACTCATTCAATCACATGCTCACACTCTACTCTTTACACTTTGACAATCACATCTTTTTACTACACACATTTAAGATCATTTCCCAATGACACACTCTTGTTATACGGTTCATTCTTGATCACGAGGGGGAATGTATAAATGAACCTTTTGCATACTATTCCATTCATACTCATTCGAGGGGCACATAACTCCTATCACACTCACTCTACATTCCATTCCATCTCATCCATCCACAACATGCCGTATATCTTGGTGCACTTAGTCTTGCTTACATTTAAATGTTACATGTACATCTTATTACACATGCTAGATAGATATCTTATATGTCATTATATTTATCATACACAAATGTGCGTTCACTTACTTTCTAGTTGTGATCACATATTCTACATGCCCATACATGCAACACAAATTCTTAGCACTATACCTATTACCAGTCCCACAAAGGCTCATGAGAGCTATCGACACTAAAATTTTCCTCCGTAATTTCTATTTCATTAATGTATGTATTAGGAATAGGATGTTGTTAAGTATAATTAGTAGTAGCGTCTGATAGAAGATAACGGCACTGCCGGTATAACACCGCCAATAATGTATAGTACGATAAGAATAATCAAAGTATAATAGGAATGTTGTGGTAAAAAGTAAATATTTGTCGTAAGTGGTTCGGTAATGTTAAAATGTCAAAGTTAGGGTAAGTAGAGAAGTAGGGTCTACATGATTAGGAATTAGAAATATTATATTAGTAATAAGGACAAGGAGTGATGTCATAAATATTTTGTGTATTTTATTTGTAAAAATTCTAAAAAGGTGGAACCCATGTGAAATGATAAGGTTTATCTTATCTTAAAAGATAAGCTTACATGTAAAGATAAGAGTTAAGGTATGGAATATGATTCATCATAGTAGATTTCTTATCCTATCTTAGAGATAAGGTGGATAAGCCTGAAAGTTCTATAAATAAAGAGGCCACCCCCCTCATTTAGCATAAAAGGAAGTAGTGAGAAATATTGTATGAGTAAGTGTGTAAAGGAAGCCATCATTTAGAAGGTGTGTTAAAGAAGCCATTAAGAGGTGTAATTGTGAAGTTTCTCCCATAGTTATTGTTGGAAGGCAAGTGAAGTCAGTAACACTTGAAGTACCTCATGGGTGAGATTGTAACAATTTCATGTTGATATTATAATTTACACTTATATTTCAGATTTGTCATCATTCCTTCATATCATAGTCTATGGTATTCTTGTGTTATGTTTGTTGTTGTGTTTCCAGATTACATCCACCAAACTAAAAGTTGTGCATTAGTAAATAATCATAGCACGAGGAGTTCCTAGTGGAGAATTATCATAGTGCTGGATTGGTGATGACAAAGCATCCACTTTCATACACTATAGGTGTTATTATTTCATTTTTGTTTCATAACACATTACTATATCAAATTATACATGTTTTGACATAATTTTTTATCTTTCTAACATGCTAACGAGTACTTCATGTGAAACATTAGTTTTGTAGAACTATTTACCATCATGGTTTGTTACATTGTTTTCTCTTTTTTTCATTGTTTTCCACTGTTTTCGGATTTTCCTTTGTCTTGTGTGCACACTTGTCTACTTTTGGCCTACTTGGCCTTGATTGTCTTACTGCACATCGTGAGTGATGTCCCATATTTGTAACCCACTTTTTGTAGTCTACATTGTATTCTTGTGTCTTAGATTACATATTGTCTACTAGATTACATTTTAAATGCATGTTTGCTTGTACTAACACTTGTCTCTTAGCCACTTATTTACATGTGCCTTTGCTTCTACCAAACACACTTCCCCTCCCCCACATGACATCAATTTTACCACAAGTGTTCGGTCCACCTTTGGGTCGTATACTCCTTCAATGACATCACATGCACCCCAAATGAGGTGGGCATCATTTGGGTGAATTATTAATTCCATACAATAGTTTATAGTCATAATTCAACACATCACAATATTGGTACAACACATAGTAATCAACATTAGACATGGCTCAAATCATGACTGGGGTTCTTGACACAACACATACACTAGTGCATAGACTCCAAACAAAGAATGCTTAGGTGCCTCTCGAACCATCTTGAAACCTATGACCAGGGGGTAGTTACATATATTTCTTTAGTGTAACACAATCTACAACACTTCATATAATAAACTTTACAGGGCAAATAATTCTTAGCACCTACAACACATTCAACATTTTCCTTTTCGAATTTTGTCAAATGGTCGAAATGGATCAAATTTTTAAACACTATATGTAGTGGTATTCTATACTTTAAAGAGTAGTTAAAGGTTGGAGGATGACATAATAATTTTCTCCCTACACTTATTCTAGTTCTTGACATGAGATCACCTATAAAACTTGAATTAACACAATTGGCGTGAGATTGCCCAAAAACTCGGTTATCAACAACATCTACATGATCCTTTCTACACACTTTCCTCATCAAAAATTAGGTACACATGTTACTTTTTTCACAATTTTTATTTTATATGCTTCATTACATAGTTTTGACACATATACATGCATATTTGACTACTTATTTCGTTCTTCTCTTTTGACAGGTTCATCCATATGGGAAGTAGTAGTTAACATCATTCAACATCATACTACATCAACAAAATCACACACATCAACATTGACATCAAAAACATGCACATTGGAAACATCTACAACATGCATTTCCGCCCTAGGGTCATCATCTCATCACTTTTTGCATTATTACATCTTTAGTCTCCATGTTCCACCTTTTTATCACTCCACATTTTTCCCTATCTCTCGAACACACTTTTCACCATAAATCTACATGGTTATCAAGTGTTCATCTCTATCTACTTTATGTTATCAAACTTTCTCTCAACAACATAAAGTGGGGGTAAATGTAGTCCCACAATCACACACTTTGGGTGATTATTTAGTCCTAATTGCATACTACTATGCATATGATTCCTAAGTAAGAAAAGTATTGATTAACCCATGTCTTTCTAGCTTAGTATGTATTTTCATACCTTTTTATTTATCATCCTGACACCAACGCCCAACCAGGACGCTAGCGCCAGGTGCTCTCGTCCCCTTTATGTGCCCATGACCTCTTTATACTTTGTTCACATCTTTTAGGTTATTTCTATCCGTTTGAGGTTCTTATATTTTTTGTAGTAAGATTTTTTTGAGGTTAATTATGAAGTTTAAGCAAGTAAATCATATAAATATAAAGTTATGTGATCATAATAAGGGACCAAACACTAAGCATTAGCTATCATAACCTAAGGTTGCACCCAAAAGGCTATTCAAGAGTATCAAAACATCCATCCTAACATCCATTTAAGGGAAAGAGACTGTATTATAATACATACACTTCATAGAAGGGGAGTCTATTTTATTCCATGCACACATCTATTACATTTCTTTACATCTAGCTATTTACTCGTTATCCAAGTGTGACATGCACAAGAACCACCTAGTGCACAATTTCACACACACTTACACATAACTACATTGGGTCCGAAATGTAGTGCAATGCTCAATTATAAGATAACTTGTTTGATATCCAAGGATAGTCTAGCCCCTCATTTTGCATCTTTAATTTTCAAGATTTGATGTCTCTTTGAGGGTTTTACAGTGCCATTATTTCATTGCATGTTTCAAAGAACCTTGACGATTATTGCAAGAACCTCATAGCGACCAAAAGTGAAGGAAAAAAATAACTTCAGAACCTAGAAAATATGTTTTTCTCATCATTTTTGTGGTCACAGTGCCCATTACCATTATGTAGCTCCCATGGGTACCTTTGCCCCTTTCTAGCGCCCCTGTCCAACATATTCATCTAGATCTGCATTTTCCGGGTCTCTGTATGACGCTTCTACCTCTATGTTCATCGGTTTAGTGCTTCGACACCATCCAATTTTACTATGAAAACCAACTAAGGATTTCTTTATCATCTTTACAACTAGGGTTTTACATTTCCTAGCTTAGTTTTCTTGAGTTAATTTCTATACTTAATTGATTAATCATTTACTACTACTATAGAAATTAGATTAGACATATATTATTCATATTTCGATTAATAAGAGGTGTTAAACTATCAACAAAGGTACTAAAATGTCAACAAAGGCACCAAAGTAGAAAAATACAATATCAACCGAGTTTGGTTTCAAATACTAAGCATAGGTGTTTGAAGTACAAAAAGGTGCCAAAATAGACAAATGCGTCGATCTTGCATAAAATAAATTCACAAAACAAAGGCACTAAAGTGTGTTACAAAGGTGCCATGGGTTTGAAAAGGTGCCAAAAGATAGACAAAGGCACTAATCATGTACAAAACAAGGTTAGAAACAAAGTCACTAAAGCATGGCATAAAGGCACCATAAGTTTGAAAAAGGCACCAAAGTATAACCATGTAACCACAAAAGTCAAAATATTGTGCAAAAGTGCTATTTCAGTGTCAAAGGTGTCACTTCTTTGACATAGTAACTAAATGACATGGAAAAGGTGCCAATACAAAAAATTGTAATGAAAATTCAAAATTTCAGAATAATTTTTTTTTCAAATTTGAGCAGCTTGTTTTAAATATGAATATTATTAAAACAAAAAATATTTTTTAGGTAAGCCCTACTTGGGTGCCAAAATATAGACAAAAGTGGTGTTATTTGTAAATGTAACTAAGAACTAAACCAAACTAGTTCCTAATCTAACACACCTATTATCTACCTCTTGATTAAGTAGGAAAAAAGGGAAAAAGAGTGTTATACATGTAATTACCTACAAGCTCCAATGCTCTTCCCTTGTTTGCTTTGGATGTGCTCAAGATAGTTGTTGTAATGCTTCATATTTGTGGGATGAGTTGGATAACACCTCCACTTGTTGAATGATGATTTTTGTTTAATGGAATGTGATGAGTTGTGTCAATTTCCTTTATAAACAACTCATATTTTGTATTTTGATCAAGCCATTGTAGTTATTTCCATGTATTTTCCAAGTACACTACTAAACATTATCATTACAACCTTGAACTTATGGCATAATTACTAAGTATTATAGTTATGCCTAGTTATCTTTATTATGTGGTATTTTGTGTATATTTATTCTTACTATCCCAATAATTTGTTTGAATGATGATACGTGTGATGCCAATCTTGTTTGTAAGAAGTTTTCAATATGAAACAACTCATATGCAATAAAGGAACCATCCACAACAATTCATCCAAAAAGGAGTTGTCCACAACTAAAGGAGATCATCTATAACAAAGATCCCTCATTATGAAGATATTTTGGAATGCATGAAGAATGTAACTTGAGTCTCAGTATATGCCATTGAAGAAGTAGTTATAATCGAACATATAGAATTGGGAGACAACTTGACCTTTGATTTTCTTATTCATTGCAAACTAGTGAAGAACTGATTGATTGAGTTAACATGTGATTTAAGGATCTCGGTTGATTACCCGAGTTATGTGTATATAGTTGAACACCTGTTATGAGTTTCATAGCATGTGTTGATTCTCTCATTATTTTGTTAAATATATTTCACTTTTTCTATCAAATATCTTCCACTTAACTTATTTAAACTCATTTTTAAAATTTTTGCTTCTCATGTCTTGTCATTGTTGTAAATGAGAAGGTATAAAAGAAAGGGATAGTCTTTAGTAACAATATCAATTTCATTAGATTAATAATTCATATACATTCATAGTATGATTCTAAGTCATAAAGGGGTTGTTTTGATCCTTGGTTCCTTGATAATGTTCATGCAAAGTCAATAAAGATTTGAGTTCTATTCATTAGTTCGAGTTTCGAGTTTAGGAGGAATTGACACTCAAGTTAAGGCCCACTTATGGTTTACTAAACCCCTATATTATTTTATTGTCTTGTTTCATTGCATGTCTATTTACATAGAACAATTTACTCTTCTCTGGATTATGAATATATAGCTTTGTCTTAGTAATAACATTTAGAAACCATTCATTTCCAGTTCTAAGTTTTTTTACTTTCAACATTGTTGTGACAATTATTTATTTCTAACCTCCTAGATCTACCGTAAATCGCATACAACGTTGCTAATGTTTCAAGTTTACGTCCCCTGGTTTGATAATTAAATGACTATAAATTAATGTACAACATACTAATTACTGCAACTTGATTTGCACCACCATTTTTGGCGTTGTTGCTGCAGGGATATTGAGTTAAAATATTTTTTTGTGAGGTTTTAACATCCTCAAATTTCTTAGGAACATGTTAGGTTTTAGAAATTCCACCTTCAAAACCCCCACTAATGAATTTTGATTGAGTTGAGCAAGTTGATGTATGCGTTGTCAAAGAGATGCCATGGTAGATTCCTACCTAATCCTCAAATAGCAGAAATTACTTCTGATTATGAAGAAGACACATCTTCCTATGTTCAAGGTTTTCTAGTAGAAAATCCTCCTCCAAGTGAGATTTTTGAAGTTGTTCCTAATCATCCAATCATGGAAAAGAAGTGGATTAACATGTGGAGATAGGGAAACTACATTTATTTCACTCTCTAATAACAATCACCTTCAGTAATGAAGAACATTTCTCCCTCATAACTTTCTAACTTTCATGGATCAATAATCAAAGACCCAAAAAATTTCTTGTTTGAGTTTTACATTTTATGAAAGATTTATGACTACACAAATGATGCATACAAGATAATTTTTTTTCCTTCCACACTCAAAGATGTAACCTTGAGATGGTTCATGGGTTTAGGAAGAGATGTTGTGACTACCTAGCAATAAATGAAGGAAAATTTTCTGATCAAGTACCAAGATTACTATAGGCCAAGTAATAGAGGAGGTGATGAAATCTTCAAGATGGCACAAAAGGAAGATGAGCCACTGGAATATTACTTGGAGAGATTCCTATTTTACGTTTAGAAGTCAAAACACATAAGGTTACCTCCTGAGTCTCTTAAGTTACTTTTCTTAAAAGGACTCATTGAGGAGGATATGGATGCTTTGACCTAATAGGAGTTGGAGATATCTCAAAATCCACTTTTGATGAGATTTGTGAAGCCTGTAGGAATTATTCTAGAGAAACTATGAAAATAATAAGAAGTGTTAGATCAAAGGGTGGATCAATTGCCAAAGGAATTGGGGAGATATCTAAATTAGAGATTGTAAACATGTTTAAAAACATGAAACATGAGATAGTTAATGACATGACCACTTGATTGATGATCTACATGCCAAGAAGAAGAGAGAGGATGCAGAGGAAACACTTACAAAGTTCTACCATGCATGTAGAAGAAAGAAAGTTGATTGCAGATGTAGGGGATTGACCAACATTATAGAAGGAAATGAGGCTGCACTAGAATTCAAGATGATAGAAATGGAGGATGGGAAAGTCTTCTACATTTCTCAAAGGAAGCCATTTCCTCCAAAAAGAGGAGGTATGACACAAGATCCCATGCCATATTTTAAAAATTGGGCTAATAGTTCATAAATGCAACCCCCACCTTGGGATAATACTAAGAAAGGATGGGCTTCATACCCTAGCCAATACCAACAACCATGAAAACCTCAGTTTTCAGGCAACAATAACAAAACCCCTTATTCATGGCAGAAACCTTAGAGAGGAGGTCAACAATGGATAAAACAACTTACAACTACCAATAACCATACTAACAACCTCCTTACCCACAATAATAAGCTTTAATGCCAAACCCCAATGTGGCTCTCCACCAAAGGCTACCTAATTACCAGCTCAACTAACACCTAACCCCAATAATAAATCTTCTCACCTTACCTACAACATTGAATTAGCTAAATACTCTTCTTATTCAGTTGATGTCAATGATATCCATCTTCGCTTAGGAAGATCACTTCTCCCACCAAGTAAACCCACCATCACGGAGATTGTAGATGAACCACAGTTGTTGCAGCATGATCCAAAATAAAGATAGAAAATGTTGCAAGTTGATCCGTAATAATGTGAATATATTTCTAGTAAGGGTAACATGCAAGTCAATAAACCCCATTTCCAAAGAGATTGCAAGAAAATAAATCTGACCAAAATCAGATTTTGATTCCCGATTTTTTCAATCACCAAAGATATTTGTGTTAATATTCCACTTATTCAAGTCATCAAGGATTTTCCTATCTACAACAAGCTAGTTAAGGATATATGTATCAAAAGTTTAGGAAGAACATAGAAAGGTCCATCCACCGCACAAGTCATTGGATAGTTGGCTGATATCATGTTTGGACATTCGCCTTCTACCTAAATATATAGGTCAAGGCAGTCCTTGGTTAACATTAGTATCAATGGAACTATAATTAAGAATAATCTGATTAATTTAGGGGAAACAATTAATGTCATGACTAAGAAAATCGTAGATGACCTAGGAATTAGAATGACTACATACCAACAACTATATTATTGTAGCTAGAAAATAGATCAACAACGAGACATGAAGGAGTCCTTGAGGACATTCTTGTGGTGGTAGAATCTTGGGAATACCCTGCTGATTTCATTTTCCTTCAACTAAAAGAAGGCTTATGAGGTTATCCTATTATACTAGGAATGACATGGTTGGCCACTGCTGATGCATTTATAGGTTGCATTTTTAGTAACATGATCATCTCAAATGAATGTAGTACTAAGAAGCATATGCTCTATCCTCCCACCCAACCATTGAATGATGAAGATAAAACAATCTGGGTTGAAGAACAAGAAGTTGATTAGAGCTCTATATAACAACTCATGATGTTGGAGAAGTATTATACAATTGAAGACCAAGAGGAAGATGTTGTTCTCTCCAATATCTTACAAAATAAATATGGAAGAAATGAAGAAGTTGATGACAACTTGAGGTGCTTGAGCTGTCCTTTAAACCAAGTCCTATCATAGTAAAGAACCATGAGTATTCTAGGTAATAATTGTAGTCTTCACCAACTTCTTCCCCATGCCCGCATATCAAAATTTGTTAATGAAACATTTTTTCAATGACGGATCTCTCCAAGAAAGTAGAAATAACACCAAGGAGATCACTCAATGTAAACAAGATGTTGAGTGGACAACAAGAGCAATTGTTGATTTCTCTTCTTCAAAAACATAATTTATTTTCTTGGGATTATGGTTATATGCGTGGGATTCATCCTAGGATTTGTACTCATAAGATCTATATCAAGGAAAATTTTAAACAATCAGGTAGCCACAAAGACGCATGAACCTAATAGTAAGAGAGATTGTGAAGGTTGAACTAAAGAAGTTGTTGGATGCTTTGGATTTATATACCCCATATTAGATAGTCAATGGGTATCACCTCTTGTAATTATACCAAAGAAAAATGGGAAATTGAGGATCTGTGTAGATTGGAGCTGAATTCAACCACAAAGAAAGATCACTTCCCATTTCCCTTCATTGATCAAGTGCTTGATACTCTAGTTGGTAAAAATTACTTATCTTTTCTTGATGGATATAGTGGCTATAATCAGATCCAAATTACACCAGAGGACCAAGATAAAACTACCTTCACATGTCCATGGGGAATATTTTCCTATTCAGTTCTTCCATTTGGCTTGTGTAATGCACCTGCTACATTTTAGAGGGTAGTCTTGAGTATCTTTTCTGATTTAAAAATGACTACATGGAAGTCTATATGGATGAATTCACTATACATGGCAGAAATTTTGAAGAAGCTATGCAAAATTTGGATAAGGTCTTGAAAATATGCAAAGAGCACAATTTTTCCTTGAGTAATGAGAAGTGCTACATGATGATGTCTGAAGGTATAGTGCGGGGCACTACCTTTCATCAGAAGGAATTCAAGTTGATCCAACAAAGGTGTCTGTTATAGTCAACCTGCCAACACCAAGGAAACAAAAGGATGTTATAATATTTCTAGGCCATGCTAGATATTACAGAAGGTTCATAAAATACTTCAAAAGATCAGTAATGCCACTTTTTGCATTGCTAGGAAAATATGTTGATTTTGTATGGAATGAGCGCTACGAAGCCGCTTTTTAAACTTTGAAACAAATATTAACTACTGCTCCTATATTGAGAGGACCTAATTGGAACCTTCCTTTTCACATCCACACAAATGCATCAGATCATGCTATTGGAGCTTTCTTAGGACAAAAAGATGGAATTTTAAATTATGCAATATACTATGTTAGCAAGAACTTGCAACATGCAAAATTAAACTACACAGTAACAGAAAAGGAGTTCTTGGTAGTTGTATATGCTATCAAAAATTCAAACACTACATCATAGGATATCCAATGTTTATTCACATTGATCATGCTGCAATCAAATATCTGATAAATAAACTAGTAGTAAGCAAAAAATCATAAGGTGGTTTCTCCTCTTACAAGAATTTGATGTCACCATAGTGGAAAAACCTAACAAAGATAATGTGGTAGCATATTTCCTCTCCAGGATGGAGACCAATAGTGAGGAGCAAGTAGTTGATGATTCCTTTCTAGATGAGCACTTATTTGCTATTTCTATAAAAACATCCTAGTATGCAGATATAGCCAACTACTTGGTCTTAGGTAAAACACCTCCACATTACTTATACTCGAGAAAAATACATAGTTGCAAAGAATGTACATTTTTTTGGATAACTGGATTTCTATTTCATATAGGACAAGATCAAATAATGAGAAGGTGTATAGATGATGAGGAGATATTTGATGTCCTTAGAGCTTGCCACAATGAACCTTGTGGAGGGCATTTTGTTGCAAAGAGAACAACACAAAAGGTGTTCTACTATTGGCTATTATTGGCCAACATTACATAAGGATGTAGCACTATACACCAAGAGATGTGATAAATGCTAGAGAATGGGCAAGCCCACCAAATATGATGAGATGTCATTGTAGCCTCAATTGGTCTTACAGCCTTTTGACAAGTGGGGCTTAGATTTTATTGGCCCTATAGACCCTCCATCTCAACAAAAGGAGTATATATTGGTATGCACATATTACCTAACCAAGTGGATAGAGGTGAAAGCATTTCCAAACTAGAAAAGTGAGAAAGTAGCCAAGTTCCTATATGAGCACATCTTCACTAGGTATGGAGTTCCAAGGGAAATTGTAACAAATCAAGGTACACATTTTATTGTTGATGTAATTTCTGATCTAGTTAAAGAGTATGAAATCAGGCATAAGAATTCTACACCATACCATCCCCAGTATAATGACCAATTAGAGGTTACAAACAGGGAGATAAAGGCCATATTGACAAAGACCATTGTGCTCCACATAAAATATTAGGAAGAAAAATTTCTAGAAGTATTTTTGGGAATTCAAAACAACGTGGAAAACCCAAACCGGATTCACACCATTTGAACTCTTATATGGTAAGATTGTTGTTTTTCCAATTGAATTTAAGCACAAAACATTGAGGACTGCACTTGAGCTAGGCATATATTTATCATAAGATCAAAGACAAAGAATTATACAACTCAATGAGTTGTGTGAATTAATAAGACATGCAATATATAATACATATGTAGTGCAAAAGAAAAGAGTAAAATGGGATGACTAGTACATCAAGACTAGACAGTTTTAGGAAGGTGACTAGGCACTCTTGTTTGATTCAAAATACAAGGATCATATAAAAATCTCAGACAAGGTGGCTAGGCCCCTATGAAATTGAGAAGATATTCCCTAATAGAGTGGTAAAAATCACTACCACATATCCTGTGAGGTTCAAGCTATTGGTGAATGTCCATAGGATGAGATTGTACAAAAATCCAATTGATAAAGATTCATTCATGAAACTGTTCAGAGGAGGTCAAAGAAGAATGGAAGTAAGGACATAAGAGTTAACCTCTTAGGGGTTGAGAATATTGATCACCTTTTGAGATTACAAATAATTGAAGACATTTAAGTGGTTTTGTTACATTCATCTTGCTGAATATTCCAAGGTCAAATAAAAGTGTTATGATCAACCTTTTTGGGTGATCAACAACACTTTGCTAACACATTTATTTTATGAAGTTTTTATTTTGTAGGGTTTGATGTCAAGTAATTACAGGAGGGCATGATCTCCATCACAAGGAGAGCGTGCAATGACTAAAAGTTTCCACTTGTAGCTACATGAAACAAGCCCCTATTTTGTCTTTTGCATTTGGTAGAACTCATGGTTGCATGATAGAGATCAAGGATGCATGCACATGTGGGTGATGGACAAGAAATTATTGGCACCCCAACTGAT
The DNA here is from genome assembly GCA_018340775.1 of Taxus wallichiana var. yunnanensis. Lineage (NCBI taxonomy): Eukaryota > Viridiplantae > Streptophyta > Pinopsida > Cupressales > Taxaceae > Taxus > Taxus wallichiana. The sequence continues at coordinate 223,171,328 of CM031241.1, forward strand.
TAGAGTTCCTCTTCGAGAATTATGTGTTTGCAGTAAGGAGCACCAATACCAGTTAAACACACATCCATAATGTCACAATAATTTGCATGTAACCAAGACTCAAGTTTAAATAAGCATGCACAACCATCATTACATGCAAGCAATGAGATAAGTGCACTCATCTATCATTTAAATAAAGTATAATTAGTTTAATCATATTTAATTAACAGTTATCTTGAGTCATCATGCATGTACAACATTTAAAGACCACTACCTTTCAGAGCAATGATGTGTCCACGTTACCCCTCCACATAAACTAATGTTATCACATTACTTTTCTTCATATGCTCCATATTGTCACATCTATTAATGATTGATTACCCATAATAGTGTCACTTGTCATCTCAGTAAAAAGTGTCAAAAAGCTAAAAACCATCAACATAACTCGTTTATTCAAAATTATTTCAAGGAAAACTTGTATTGTTATGTAGTGAACCCAGAGGAAGTTGTGTATCCACCATAGGATGTGACTTGATCGGAAAAGATCCCACTATGAATTTTTTGTTTTCAAGGCATCCTCAAATTGTGCAATATTTTGAGGATCATGGTTGAATGGATTATATCAACAATTTTCAAGGTTTTGATGAAGAAATTGTGATAAATTTTGTAGAAACACTTAGAAATGGAGAGGTAAGGATGAAAGCCTTAACAATCGTGTTAAATGATGAAATTCTCGCTGAAGTTACTAGGTCTACAAGTCAAGGAGAATCATTCCTAGAATAGACCAATCCAAAATATGTAAGGAGGAGTTCATAGATGATGATCACAAGTTTGTCTCATACGGACAAGGTACATATAGAACATCTCTTAAACCCATACGGGCACAAGTTGCCACATTTTTTATTCAAGATATTTACTTGTGAAGGGAGGTATTCTAGATTAAACATAATACATTTCAAGTTGTTGAATCATCTGAAGAACAACCATCAAGTAAATGTCCCAAACTTCTTACATGAAATGTTGAAGAAAATGAGTCAAGAAGTACAGAGGGGTAGGGTAACATTATCACATCATTGTCTTATAACCCTAGTGGTTAAACACACCATGTAAAGGGATCATCCAAAATACTATGGGAAGAATATGTAAGGGTAAAAAGTCTTGAAAATTAGTTGAGACATAGAAGAAATAAAAGAGGCAACATTGAGAGCTCTTCTCGCACATATGATAGAGGCTGCACCATCCACCTCCTAACCTCAAGAACCCCTAAATTATGAAGGTCTAACTCTTACTTATAGTCATTAAATCATGCACTTTAGACATTATTTATCCCGATCTCATACTACTATTTATAAGGTTCTTGAGTGAAGAAATTACTAATTAATCCCATCTTTTGGCCATCTTATTTTACTTTTATTTCGTCATCCCCACCCATTTTTATATATATGCTCAATCTATTTTGGTATTTTCCCATCATTTTATCCTAAACTGGGGTGCCCATGCCTATACTTTGGGCGCTTTGATCCTTTTCAAATCTTCTTACCACTTTTTGGGCCTTTTCTAACCGTTTTTCATCTTTATCTTTTTCCTAGTCAACCATTTCGGGGTTAATTATGAAATTAGATCAAGAGAACCCTATAAATATAAAGTTATGAGACCATAATGAGGGTCTTAACATCATCTACTACTATCACTCCATCTAGATTTGCATCCATTGCATCACTTGCATCCACATAGTTCCATGCATCAAGGTTAGGATATCTAGCATCAATACACACTTCATAGGGGGAGGGATTATATTATATTCCATGTACACATGCTATTATATTTTTTACATTTAGTTATTGCTCATTATTTCACATAGTGCAACTGACACAAGAGAACATAGGGCATGACATGCACACACACACACACACACACTTGAACTACATTTGGGTCCAAAATGTAGTGCAACACTCAATTTAGTAAGCCCATTGTTGTGGAAACCGAGGACAATCCGAACAATTCATTTGCATATTCTTTATTAGGGTTTTGATTCTTATTTTGTCTTTTTCAGGTATTCAACATCATCTTTCTTCATTTGATACATTCGGCACAGTTTAAAAAGTCAAGTGCAATAACCGATGAAGGTTACAAGTCATCTTATGACCCTAAAATAAAAAAGTTCAGAGTTTTTTAGAGACCCGAATGGGTATGCATTAGTAACTTGGTAAGTTATAGTATAGTATTTGATTTTGATCCAGAGGATGACGATCTCCATGATGGGTTTACATAGTCTCTTAACACACTATCGAGGGGGGCATAACACACAATCCCCCTTCTCATTCATCATAGAATCATACCTCTGTTATCTATGTGCATTTTTCTATCTATATTTTCATCACGCATTTTGGCATCCTCATTACCTTATGACGTACTCTTCTATTTTGGTTGACACTTGACTATTGAGGGAATACCATTACACTGAACCCCACACACTACAATCTAGGCACTACACATTTGCATTTCATCACACACATCGTACACCCAACCTTTTGACATTTACAAATTCCTAAATCACACATTTCTACTATTTATCCAATAATTCTATCATCTACGCGTTTATGACCATATGTTATTCATCTTACACATTACATACATTATTAGGCCATCTACGTACATAACCACATCATACAATGTGCATATATTATACATACTACGCTAGTATACATTATATATGAGCCTAGCTTTACATTTCATCCATACATTCTACATTACTAGACTCCCTACACTTTTCAAATAGGGTGGCATGAGATTACCAAAAACTTGCAACAAGATCTGAGATATCCTTCTACACCCTTTTCTCTTGACATGGATCAAGTGCACATGTTCCATTTACATTTTCATTTAGCGTCTTTTACATTTGCATATTTTACACATTTATAAGCACATACGTATTTTACATACCGCTTCTTACATACATACATATATTTGACTACTTGATCATTTTCTCCTTGCAGTCTGACCATATGAGAAACAAGCAGTCAAATTGGGGGCAACAACAACAACATCAACAACAACATTTCACGACAACACATGATTTACTAACCATGTAGGTACACTACACACCATAACAACTACACACGCATTCCACCCTAGGTTCACTCTCATCACTTTTTTATGCACATTTTTCATCTTTAGATTCCACGCTCCTCCATTTTTTTTTCATTCCATGCTTGAGTATATTCCTTCTACATGTTTATACTATACTCTCCATGGATATTAGGTATGTACTTCTATCTACTTTATGTTACCGAGTTTTCAACTCACCAATATAATAAAGTGGGGGCAAAATGTAATCACAAAATCATGCACTTTAGACATTATTTAGCATAGTATCATACTACTGTTTAGAAGGTTATTTAGTGAAGAAAGTACTAATTAATCCCATCTTTTGGCCATCTTATTTTAATTTTATTTCATCATTCCCACACATTTTTATATACATTTCCCGAATTGCTTTTGGCACTTTCCTTCATTTTATCCTAAATCTGGGCACCTGTGCTTGTACTTTAGGCACCGATCCTTTTCAAATCTTCCCGCCACTTTTTGGGCCTTTTCTAACCATTTTTCATCTTTATCTTTTTCCTAGTTAGCCATTTTAGGGTTAATTACGAAATTAGATCAAGATAACCCTATAAATATAAAGTTATGAGACCATAATGAGGGTCCTAGTGTCATCTACTACTATCACTCCATCTAGAGTTACATCCATTGCATCACTTGCATCCACATAGTTCCATGCATCAAGGCTAGGAGATCTGCATTAACACACACTTCATTGGGGAGGGATTTTATTCTATTCCATACACACATGCTATTACATTTTCTACATTTAGTTATTACTTGCTATATCACATAGTGTGACTGAACAAGAGCACATAGGGCATAACATCCACACACACACACAAGAACTACATTTGGGTCTATAATGTAGTGCAATGCTCAGTTTAGTAAGCCCACTATTGTGGCATCTAAGGTCAGTTCAACCCATTCATTTGCATCTTATTTTTTTAGGTTTTGATACTTCTTTTGTCTTTTGTAGGTCTTCAACATCATCTTGCTTCATTTGATACATTTAGCGCAATTTAGCAAATCCAAAGGCGACAACTAGTAGAAGGTTATAGGTCATCTTCTGACCTTGAAAAAATCAAGTTCTAAGCTTTTTTAGACCAAGGAGCCTGTTTCGCCACACCAGGGCACCTCGGGGTGCCCCAATAACCTCCTAGGTGCTCTAATCTACTCAGTCTTCCATACCCACCATGTTTGGGACCTCTCGTGCAACCATTCCTACTTCGGAATTTCCAGCTAGACCCGTGACACTCTGCGAAGGTCATCTACAACCAACTGAGTTCTTTCCTTGCCTTCTCCTTACATATTAGGGTTTCACTTCTATTAGTTTAATTATTTAAATTAATTTATATTGTTTTAGTGCATTTATTTACAACATTTATGTCCTCTTAGATTATATTAACTATTATTATACTTTCCCTAGTATAGTTAATTTTAGTTAATCATTATTAAGGGAACCTTGTACCTATCTCTCCAGAAAGAATTTTTATAGCTGAAACCCAATTGGATTTCTCCACTTCTAAAACCTCCACTCCCAAGGGTGAATAAAAATATTCTCATTCTACTCCTACACCACCTAGGCATTCCCATAGGATTAGAAAAAAATGCCAAAAATCTCTAGACCAACACAGTCACAACCCATCTCACTAAATAGTGATTTAGAAGCTATAGATGGAAAATTTGAGCCTCAACAAATGGAGACAGAGCAGGGAGATACTGATGCTACAGCTCATGAGAAATAATACCCTGAACAACCCATGAAGGAGAAAAAGAGCTAGCTCGAACGAGGAGTAAATTCATGTAGTGGAAGGTCATGAAGAGAGACATGAATAAAAGGAAGTTGGAGGAAGAAATTGAACAAAGAAAATTCCCGTAGTTGTTGAAAAGTCATTGAACAACAAGAATAAGAACAAGAACAAGAAAAAGAACAAATTCTTGTAGTTGTTGAACAAGTCATTGAACAACAAGAATAAGAATAAGAACAAGAACAAGAACAAATTCCTGTAGTTTTTGAGCAAGTAATTAAGAAAGTTGTTGAGAAAGCACAACATGATAGTGTGCAAGAAGGAAATATAACACCATTACAACCCCAAATTGTTATTCATGAAATTATAAGGAACCTACAAAACCATCTTGTAGGGAGATGGAAACACAAACCATGGGACTAGATATTGACTATTTGATGCTGCAATTGGAAACCTACGTTAACAAGCTCAAAGGAAAATGGGAAAAGGAGAAAGAAGCCCTCATCTCTAAGCATAAGGAAGAACTAGAGGAAAAAGATAAAGATATTAAGAGGCTGAAGCATAAACAGGAAGAAATAGTTCAAGTAGCACATGAAATATTTAAATGCAGGCCCCCATCAAGTGTTTATGCTATCTACTTGAAAGAAAATATGTTGCAACATAAACTTACTCTGCATCAATTATGACATGCTATATGATATCAGCTCAACTAGTAGATTCTTTATTTATATTAGAACAATACACATGAACTCTAAAACTTGTTATGTGAGCTTTATTTTCACAACTATTCCCTACAATATGACAAATATTGGATCCCAATACTATACATTGGGGATTTACAATTTAAGGCCCTATGATCTTATTTTTTAAATGAATTGGATAGATCCAAGAAAATGGAAGAGTATAGAAATTTGAAGAAGTTCTAACCATTGTTTGTCAGGTTGAGGCAAAAAATATGAAGAAATTGCAAAGTAATATGAAAAATTATATAAAGAAAAAGGTGATAAAAAGAGAGTGTTGCAAATGAGGACAACAACACACATAGAATTTAGAGAAATGATCAGGGAACATGGGATTCAGGTCGTACAAGCATGCAAAATGAGATGGAATGAGATATCCCTTGAACTATAGAGGAAAGATATGCACTCCTATCCCAACATAATGCCAAATTTGAAAAGAGTGAATACATACATTGAGATAGCTAATGAATGTGTAGAGAATTGGTTTCCTATAGGCTATCACCCACCAATATTTCATTTTCCAATACCACCATGGACATGTGACTTACCACTCAGTAAGAGGATACAAAATAGAGTTTGGAGCAGATTCATGAGGAATGGTGGCTATTTCTTGTTAGAGGAAGAAGGAACAAATACCCCAATTGATTTTAGGTGCAAATGTAGTTTTCAGCAGCAAGAGATATGAAGCCCTTGAATGAGGAAATTCAAGAGATTAAGTCCAGGGTGTGATGAGTTGTGTTAATTTCCTTTATAAATAACTCATCTTCTATATTTTGATCAAGCCATTGTAGTTATGTCCATGTATTTTCCAAGTACATTGTTGAACATTATCATTACAACCTTGAACTTATGGCATAATTACTAATTAATATAGTTATACCTAGTTATATTTATTTTGTGGTATTTTGTGTGCATTTATTCTTATTATCCCAATAATTTGTTTGAATGATGATATGTGTGATGCCACTCTTGTTTGTAAGTAATTTTCCATATGTAGAAAATGAACCATCCGCAGTAACTCATCCATAACCAAATGATCTATCCACAACAACTCATCCGCAACCAAAGGATATAATCTTCAACAAAGATCCTATGTTATGAAGATCTTTTGGAAAGCATGAATAATGGAACTCGCTTCGATACATGCCATCAAGAAGTAGTTACAATCGAACGTGTAGAACGAGATAACCTCGATATTTGATTTGGTCATTCATTAAATACAAGTGAAGAACTAACTGATTGAGTTAACACGTGATTTAAGGAATTGGTTGATTACTTGAGTTATGTGTTTGTTAGCTGAACACTTGTTATGAGTTCCATAGCATGTGTTGAATCTCTTGTTGTTCTATTAAATATATTTCACTTGTTCTATCGAAAAATATTTGTTGAATTATTCTTCTTCTCATGTCTTGTTGTAAATGAGAAGGTATAAAAGAAAGGGTTGGTGCTGGTAACAATATAAATTTCATTAGATTCATTATTCATATACATTAATAGTTTGAGTTAAAATCGAGAAAGGGGTCGCTTTGATCCTTGTTTCTTAATGTAATGTTCATGAAAATTCAATAAAGATCTTAGTTCTGTTCATTAGTTTCTAGTTTCATAGTTTAAGAGGGATTAACACCCAAGTTAGGGCCCACTTGTGGTCTGCTAAACCCCTCCATTATTTTATTTTCTTGTTTCATTGCATGTTTTTTTACCTAGGAACAATTTACTTTCTAGATATGCATTCCAAATCTATAGCTTTTTCTTAGTAATAACATTTAGAAACCATTCATTTCTAGTTCTAATTTTTGTTTACTTTCAACATCGTTATGACACTTATTTATTTCCAACCTCTTAGATCTTCTGTAACTATGCATGCAACACTGGAAATGTTTCAAGTTTCAACCTCGTTGGATAACTAAATGATTGTAACTCAATGTATAACATACTAATTCGCAAGTTGATTTGCACCACCGAATGCTTGATGATTGAGAGCTTGCTTAGAAGTATTTTGGTAACATATAATTGCAATTTCATGAGTTGGTTGCCATGGAAGGTGGCAATCCTATTTATAGTTAATGGAAGGAAGATGGAGGGTTGAGATCTTTCCATGTAGATGGAAGATCAATGGCAGAGAATTGGTGAGAAGGAGAAAGATTTAGAATTGGAGAATTCAATAAATTAGAAAAATCCTCCATTAAATTAAAAATTTAATACAGGAGGGGAAATATATTTAAATTTTTAAATATGAAGGAGGGAAATTTGGAGAGGCTTCTAGAAATAGAAGCCTCTAGATTCAGAGGATTTGGTTAGCTTAGGATTAGGTGAGATTAAATGTGATTAGGGAAGTGATTAGATGGAGAGATAGGTATAGGGTAGGTGTAGGGTAAGTGGGTAGGTGAGTAGGAAATTTTAATTCTTAAAAATTAATAATATGGATTAGTTAATGGGGTAATGAGATAATAATGATGAATTAATATGATTAAAGATGAGATGGGATTATTGGGTGAATAATGAGAATAATCGAGGTATGATAATAGGGATAATAATAATAAAACTCAAGATTAATTATTATATGGTTAGTGATGGGGATTAATAATGTATAATGAGTATGTTATTTGCTAAATGAGCATGTCAACATTTTACATGCCTACAATGGAAATATAAATTTAATGTTTATTATTGAAAATGTGTAATCAAGATGGAATTAGAATAGTCTTCTATTTTAGCAATAGTACTTGTTGTATTATTAAATAAAGAAGAGCTCCTTTCATTACACATGTGTTAAATAAAGTGATGGTGAAATTTTACTTGTAACCTTACAATTCAATTGTATTGTAGAATAGTGTATTTAGCTAACTGTGTTGAATCCTCATAATTTTGTATATTGGTATGGTAGTGAGCTAAAACTTGAAAGTATTTATATCATAAGCATGTAAAGAAAAAGGTTGGTCATTGATAGTATGAATTGTGATGGTTCCTTGAAACCTTTTTACACCCTTTCCCGTCTTGAATAAGAAATCATGTGTTTCCAACATAACATAGTTAGTGCACTTATCATCTTGCATAACATTTTTAATAGTAATTGGTAGATAGGAAGGATAATATTTTATTGATAGATGTTACAATGACATTTGATATGTAGTTGTCATGGTTGTCTTATAATGCACTCAAATCATGTTTCCTTGATAAAATATCTATGGTCAACCCTTCCTCTTCCCAAGGTAAAATATGTTTCCTCTAGGTTATTTGGACATCTTGGTTGTACATGAGATGGAAAATTTGTAATAGGGAAAGTGGTTATTCCATTGAAGGGTGTTATAACTCCATTTGAATTGTAAGTATGCATGGTTATATTAACTTCTATTAAAAAAACATTCCCTACCCACCATGGCCATGAACAAATCCCAACCTTCACGAAATAAACCACTTTCAACTTTAGAGAAAGATAGTGGCGGGTTATAGGTGTTGTGAGCAAAAAGTGAATATTTGTATAAATTTCACCACAAGAAACAATGGGTGAAGAGTTAATCCTAAGGGCCTTTTTGTCTCTTCAAATAATTAATAAAGGACAGCCATTAGGTGTGAAACCTTCATGAGGTTAGAATACCATTTATGCCCTATTGCTTACCCATGGAGGGTCATGTTCCTTTTGAATCAAGATGAATTAGTCTCAAGACCTCTTAATAGGATTTCAAGTGGATGAAACCTCAATGTATATTTCCTACCACTTGGAATGGTGCCCTAGGGAAACCTTACATTGCTATATGTGGATTTTCTTCTCTCTTGTAATATGTCTTCTAATACTTAGGTGGTCAAATATTAATGAAAAAAACTTCTTGTGTGGGACTATGCCCTTTGGAGCTCTTAATTTAATGGGAAACTAAAGCTTCATCACTTTACATTTGTCTTTTAAACAATGTTAATGGGTGACTTGACTACACAATGTAAAGGTAGAAAGAATACAAGTTAAAGAGAAGAACCTAAAAATGTATGGTATCTTAGAACATAAGCACCCCTGAATGTTATCTAGTGAATAAAATGCAAACATGAATGTAATACAAATAAAAGTAAAGGAAATTACTCTTGATAAGCTAACACAAAAATGAGGAAACTCGTAAATTGTAAATGATGGTGGATGGTTTGATGATTTTTATAAGTGGGACAACATGGTGTGTTAACACAATGAAATCTAATAATAAAAATATAAATCTTGAGACCTATGTGAATGATTGTTAAGAACTCAATATTTCCTTCTTGTAGTCCTTTTTTACTTGTATTAGACTACACTTATATGAGTGATTGTGGTTGATAAGGTTACCTCGTTCATGGAATGAATGTGCTCATGAGGCTTGGTTATCATTAACCCCTATTATTTACCAATCGATTAGAAGAATAAAATGTTATTTGTGATATAGGTGCATAGTTATGGTTGGAATACCTTATCTCCCTCTTTTTTTGGTTGTGCTTATTGCCTTCACTTTAGTTTAATGAATGTATGAAATGTGTAGGGGCTAGCAGAACTTGCTCAATTAAGGAATCTAACTAATGGGTCTAATTGTGATAGTAGTGGAAAATGGTTGTAGATACCTGATATGTATACCATCCTAAGGGAATTGTTATGCCACACTTTGGGAGGGATCAAACAAGGTAAAGTTTGTAAGGTTATAATGAATATTGGGTGACAATGACACCTCAAGGATTAAGGGATAGTACTTTCATACTCCTAAGTAGGAGTTAAGCCTCCTTATCAATAGCTTGTGGAATAAATATCCTTTAAAATTTATGTGAACCGTGTTGTCACACACCTCAAACAATTGTGACATGTGCATATGTTATTACATGAGTTTTTATTCGTTAATTACATTGTGGAATGACTTAGAATTTTATGTGAGAAAGGTAACATAAACCAAGTTTGGTCTTACCCCGAGAGGACTTCCTATATGAATCCTTGTGGTATATAATTGATCCTCTCTTCAACCTTTGCACATGTGTTAGGCTTGTTGAAGGATATCTTATGGAGGATTGTTTTGGTTTCTTCGTGGAATTGGTGGAATTTTCCCTACTTAGTGTAGGTATAGTGTGCTTTATGGTTCTTTGTCAAATTGGCTTATAGACTTGGACCATACCCTTATCTTTGAATATAATTTGACTTTCGATTTGAAAAAAAGTAACGTGAACAAATTTTGGAATGTAATACACGATCAAACCCTAGAGTAAAATGAACCTCCTTTGTTGTGTGGTATTGAAATCCAAGATGGTTGTAACTCGTGTTTACACGGATATTACTCCTAAAATAATAAAATGTGATGCATACAAAAGTATGATGTCAAACCTTGGGTATGTTGATTTATTGCAAAGGAAAGTGTTAGTGTTATTTGTGTCTGGTGAGTTGGGCTAGTGTATTTAGTGTTGCATTTATTAATGAAAAAAATTGCTAGTTTTTCAGTTACTTTTTGGGTGGTAAAATAGTGGGCATTAAAAATTTTCTAAAAATTCATTATCGACACATAATTATTCAGGGATATAGAACATGAGATTGAATTCCATGGAAACTTGTTGAGTTGCTTCCTCAATGGAATTCATGATTTCTATCAATCGTTCTTATTGATTGAGAGAAATGTATACCATAATGGCCTATAATACTTGTATACCATTTTTACAAGTGTTATAATTATGTGGTTGATTGCATGGAAAACACCATTCAACCTCTTGAATAATTTTTTTAACACTAGGACAAGAGCTTTCTAGTGCATGCGACAGGAAGCGATTATGTAAGAGCAATTGTTTGAAGAGGTAAATTTAGAGTATGACCCTATAATATATTTATCTAGTTATTTTGGAAAATGATTTGGATATTAAACTCTCTCATGATGATAACCTTGATCGAATATTTTATTAGAAGATTTCCATTAGTTGAAACTTGGGTAATTCCTAAGTATCGATCATGTTACCTCTTTAGAGGGATAAGTTCTTTTGATATGTTCTATGTTCTTTTCCTAGGCTCTACGATCATCACTATCATCTTTCTTGTGGGAGGAATAAGATGTGGAGGTAGATGATGAGGCAATTGGCTCAGGGATAAGAACAAGATAAGGCTATAGGAAATAGAGGCATATGAAATCTAGGGGCTATTTTTCTAGCTTGAATTAAACAATTTTGAATCCTAATGGCTATTGTATATACATAAGATAAAGTTGTAACACTCATATAATGTATCATAACTACAATATAAAAATTAAGAGATCTTATAAAATAAAAGAAATCACATCAAGGAGTTTGTCTTAGAATACCTAGAATCCTGTCTCAAGTTTTCCGGAATCTGAAGTTGAAATCTTTGATAAGCTCATTGAGAACTCTCTTGAAAGTTGAGATATTATCTATATTTTCTTCAAAATATTGAAAAATTACATCTCTAAGCTCATCCCATAAATGGATTGAAGTAGGCTATAAATCTTGATACCATTTAAAATATTTTCCTTTTAGAGAAGTGGCTAAAAGTCTAATTGTTATATCATCCTCAGTTACAAAATGGACTAATCATACATTGGAAATATATCAAATATGATCTACGAGGATTGTAAGGTTTTCACCAGTAAAAAATGGAATTTTTTTCATAGTATCTATTGGGATATCATTATGAGATGTTAGGGCTAAAGGACTACCTCCATTAAAAGTTACAAAAGGAAAATTTATTTGATGGATCATGAAGGGAATATGTCTTAAGTTTCTGATGGAGAAAGAGAAAGATCTACTAAGAGGAGTGGAAATACTTATGCTGGGTGGGGAAGGAGATTTGTGAGAGTTGTAGGTATTTAAAATAATCACCTCTTGCTACACTCTCTCTTGTTTGTATCATTATCATGAAACAAGGTACTTGACTACTTGAAAACAATATATCTGAACTTGGGATTCACTATATGTGTAGAAATATGCCTCCAAATGTTGAATTCCACTAAGATACACACCAATATTAAGGAAAAAAATAAAAATGAGCTAGAAGTGACTCAAATTGTCTCATCAGGCGTGCCAAAAATTGTTGTCACTTGAAGTTGCACCATGTTGAAACTAGTTTCAACACCTCAGGGAAACATGGGATGATCTCTCAATATGGGACTTGAATTTATGAGATCAACCTTTAGATAATTATAGATTCCTTTACCTATCTATCTAACTCTAATGTTACTCCTAAGATAAGCCTATCCTAATAATTCTAAGGGACCAGGGTTGAGAGAGAGAAATACATGAAATAAAACTAAGCTAAAAGAGTGGAGATGTCGTCAAAAAGAAAGATGATCTCTTTTACGAGGGTAATAACATAAAAACATAGGATGAGAGGGAAGATACATTCTATGGATTAAAAATATGCAAACCATTCCATTTCACACATTTTAAACACATGGAAAATGAAATCCATGCAAATATAATCCATAAAGAACATGAAATGAAAAAACATAGAGGAAAGAAGACAATAATCTAAGACAAAGGGCATATACGATCCAAACTCAAAGTGTCATATTATTGCTTATGAATATGAATAGTTTATTAAAATCAATTGGAAGGCTTTAGTTACATTGTAAAATCTCATATCTAAGGTTTGTAACTCATGAAATATAGGCCACTATTTGACACGGTGACTTTATAGTTAAGAGAGGGATATTTTACATATGTTACTGAGTTGATTTTTATAGAGAAGGGAAATAAGAGAGGGAGAGAAGATAAAATCATTCCAGAAATGAAGAGGGCCAACCAATCGCCACCCATCAAAGACCATTCACAATTCAATGCTTGTAGACATGCATCGACACTTGACATTGCTCTATGACACACCATTAGGTCAATTAAAAATGTGGACTTTTTAATGTGGGATTTAATTATGGTGGTTGGGACTAGTTCAAAATGTTGAACTAACTTTGTGTGACTTTGTTATATTTTATACGTTTTACATGATCCATTATCTTCCTTCTGTCTTTCATAGCATTTGATGTTCTTGTTGTGATTTGCAGCCTTGTTTTGATCTCTTATGGTCTTTCACAACTTTTATCAACTTCGTATGATATGCGAAATTGTTTCTTTTCTTCTCCTAATCCACAATCATATTTTTACCTTCTGGACTCTTCTTGTACTGCGGGTTTTCTACTCTTCTACTTCACCTCTGCCCTTTTTCCATGGAGTTTAAATATTTTGCATAACTCCATGTTAGATGGGTTCCATTTATTATGTGGATTTCCTTTGATACATGGATTTTTGTGTTCTATAGCTTTTCTTTTTTTGCTCGTCTTTCATTACTTTTCTCCACACTCAACTTTTCTAACATTCCCACTCCCCACTTTTCTTTGTCCCATAGTGTATGTCTCTATTGCTTTGTTCCCTTTTATGCAAACTTAAAAACACAGAATAATATAATTTATTCATTCCACAAATAATGAATTCTTCAATTTCGTGAAAGTATGATATTTCCACTTCCATGGAAGACTCAATTTCGAACTTCTGCTGAAGACTAACTTTTGAACTTCCACAAAAAACTAAATTTTTAACTTCATGGAAGACTAACTTTTGAACTTCAAAGAAAGACTAAATTTTCTATTTTTGTGGAACACTTCTCTTATCCTTGTAATGATATGAAGTACTCAAAGCCTTTGTTCTAAAACTTAGGTGAACCCGTGGAACACTAAGTTTAGGATTTTTGTAGAACACTAAGTTCTTTTGTTCCACAAATTTTAAAACAAAAAGAGCCCAAGTCTTTAACTTAAATGAAGTTGTCAAAATAACATGGGTGCTATTTTGTACAATATTAACCTATGGTTTAGAATCAAACATAATGGAACTATCACTATTGGATTTGAGAGCATGCAATAGAATAAACTTTAGAAAAAATAGATAAATTAACATTCACCCTATATTTAATATCTAACCCTAAAAGGGTGTATGAGAGCAACGATGCAAAAAAATATAGAATAGATAAATCAATTCAATTAAATTGCAATATAAATACCTATACATTTTAATCAAGTATAAATAGTTATATAATGATAAATCAAAACTTGATTATTGATCTCTAGCACAAGTAAACATAAATGTGACATATAAGGGTTAGAAGTGTATCTTGAATATCATGAGATGTAGTGAAATTCATTATGATCTAACAATGGAAATGTGCATCCAAATGTGAGGTAAGGATTTAACAAATTAGGAGAAACAAGAAACTTTTTTGGAGCATTTTGTATTATGTACTCTAACAAAAAATGTTTTAGGAAAAATGGTCGACGAGTCCAATTTTTTTTGGAAATTACATTTTATTAGTTTTAATATCCAAATTATGTGTTCATACTTTTATCCATTAGCCCCACACCTACATGATACAAAACATTATTTTTCCCTAATTGAGAAATAATATCTAGAAAAGTGTAAGGAACATAAATATGTTAATTTGGGGCATTTATTGTAGGTTAGATAAATTTTAAGCATCATCTAATTTTCAGTGTATAGAAAATTATGATATTAAATACAAAACCATAAATTATAGTATTAATACATTAATGATGTAAACCGATATTATGCAGTATAATATTGGTGCAATATTCTATATGCATAAATTTTAAGTTGGCTTATGTTATCTTAACTATGTTTAGAGTTCCTTGTGCCTATATCTAGGATTAGATTATGTTAAGTGTACAATTAATGCCAAAATCATTAATTTTCATGAACATTAATATATGTGGCCAATAAGTGGCCAATAGGGAAAGGGGAGTTTTCTCATGCAAAATCTATCATTATACTCCCTTATCAATTTTTACTTGTATGGTGTTGAAATATATCACATATTTTACTATCCTTTTCTCATTTGCGTAGTATTTTTCTTGGAGTGAGTTATAACTATGAAGATATAGTCCAATTTTTTTAACGATTCTTACATGGTAACAAAGATTGGTTCTTTATAGTATAAGTTATGAATTTTTATGTTTTCATTGAGCTCAAAATTCTCACACTACTTCCCAATCCCTTAAGTATATTTTTTTAGTCAATCTAAATCCTAGGATTTCAATATCTCCCTCTAGGTATTTTTCATTTTGGTCTAAAGTTCAAAATTATTGTTTTTTCCTTTTTCTACTTTTAGAATATTTCATATTTGAAGGAGCAAGGAGCAACATAGAAAATAATTATTTTTTTACTTTGACAAAAACATGTGTTAAATAATATATCATTACATCCATGTTTTCAATAGCTCTTTGGAAAATCCTAGTTTGCAAAAAAATGTAGCATCGATGTACCTACGGAAAGCATTTTAAGGTTGTAGGATTTAAGGAGGACCTAGGAGCATCATATTGATTCGTGGATTTATTACTAAATAAAGGTCACATTATACATAATTTCTTCCAAAATATTGAATTTTTTTCCAAAAAGTACTTGTTGGGAAAAGTAAACATTTTGGACACTTGTGGTAATCATTTAAAGGTCACAAGTCATTTTATGGGTCATTTGGTGAAGTTTACTATTCACTAGCCGTTAAGTACTCAACCCTATTCATCTATGCAACCTATTTCTCTAGAAAACCCTTATAACATTAGTGATAGTCACCTATGTGATATATTACTTGAGATATGTGAGCCCTCAAGGGCCTCGACGTCATGAATGGGATTCTTTATTTCACTTCCAAACATTAGAGGGACATATATTTTAATTTAGATGGGATAAAAAAGTATTTTTCCCCATTCCTATCTTTTGACCTCTTTAAATGGTGTGGTTAAATTTTCTTTATGCATAACCAAATTTTTAATATTTTAAAGGAAGATAACTAGATTATTACTAAACTACAAAGATCTCATGTTTCAATAAAACATCACATTCAATAAGTGAAAGCTTTAACATAATAACCTTACAAAAATCTTTACAAAAAAACAACAATATCATATATTATATCTCATGGAACTCTATGTAGTACAATGAGAAGGGGTCTTGCTTATATAGGCAAGGAAGATCAATCTAAGAACTAGTCAAGGCCATAGATCAAGCCATAAATCAAGGAAAGAACTAGTCAAGACCATAGATCAAACTAGTCAAGACCATAGATCAAGGAAGAACTATACCTAAAAAGTAGATAATATCCTCCTAATATATAAAAAGATAAAATAAATATCCAGGACATAAGTGGGTGTAGATAAATAAATAGAATGTAAATAAAGTACCTAAGTGAACATGAGATAAGGTAAACAACCTACTCTAACATCCCCCTCAAGTGAAACTAGGGGCCCAAAATAAAAGTGGCATATCCATAATACGAGTCTTCAAACAAGGCCTAATCGATACTCACATACATATATCCATGAAGAAATATCGAACCAAAAGTAGGAAAGAAAATCCTACTAGAAGAAAGAGAAATAAGAAGGAAGATGTCCTCATGAACACCCCCAAAACAACTTCTGAAACCCCAAGCATGTCATGCAACTCAAGGTAGTGAGGTGATGCAAAAGGCTTCGTAAAGATGTTGACAACCTGTTGTTGAGTTGAAATGTACTCCAAGCAAATAACTCCATCTTGAGTGTGTTAAAAAATGAAGTACATGTGGAGATCAATATGCTTGGTCTATTGGTGCTTAATAGGGTTGTGGGAAATGTGAATTGCAATTTTGTTGTCACACCAAAGTACAATCAATGAATCATGTGGGAATCTAAAATATTTCAATAAATGTCAAATCCAAAGAACTCATTGAATTGCTATAACCATTTCCATGTACTTTTCCTATGTATATGGAAGTGCAATATCATTTTGCTTCTTGCACACCTAAGCAATCGAGAAGAACAAAGATAAAAAGATAGCCAAAAGTGGATCACTTGCTATCAATAGTGACATAATCAAAATCAATACATACAACCAACTGAGTATAACCTCTAGTGTAGTGCATGTAGACACCTAAAATCCATTTACACAACCTTTAATGCTAAGATTGCACTAATTGTCCTCTTTCTTGCCATTTATGTAATAATTAGCGTTTTTCCGCTAATTAGCTAACATTCCTCTTCATATTCATTAATTAAGGACTTTTTGCTAATTAATCAACCTTCCTATCATTAAAGATGTCAATTAACGACCTTTCGTTAATTAATATCCAATTCTACTTGGGTTAATTAATTATTATTAATTAATTACACTCATGAATAAAAATCAATAAATTACCATTTATTGGATCAATTCCTCTCTTACATCCCACAAATCATACTAATTTTCCTCTAATTAGCTTCTATAAACGTACCTCTACCTAAACTTACCTCTACCTTAATTAATTAATTAAAACATCTCCAACTCCCATGACTTACTAATGACAAATTAAACTCTTCTAAATCAAGATTACCTTTTATAAAACAACCTTATCCATTCCTAATATTGTTTTACCTTTATCCCACATTCATCAATTTGCTAGCCTTGCCTCTTCATGCAAGCTATATAAAGAACCCTCCTTCTTACCTTTCTTCTTGCACCATGATTTGAATAGTGAAAACTATAAGCATTTTGATCTTGAGCCATTCTCCATTGTTGGAAATAGCTTCTCCATCTTGCATCCTTTCACTCAAAATTAGTAATATGGGAAGATCCAAAATGGCCTTGGAGCCATTCTTGGTGAGATTCCATTCTCAATCCTTGAGATCAAGAAACAATCCACTTTGATTGCTTATGTTTTCATATGTTCATAGTTTAAGTTAGCAATCGTAGAGAGTAGGAAATAGTGTAACATGTAGTTTCATTTATGCATTGAAGAAACATTTACTTTGAGCTCTTATCTTGATGGTTCATTATTTAATTAACATTTAGTTTTGAAGTTATGTAGATATGAGTTTGACTTTATAGCTTAGTTAATAAAACATGAGCACATATGACATGCCGGTGGGACATACTCCATCGTCCTTTCCACTTAATTTTAAGTTTTTGTAGTTAAGTTTCATTTTTGATTACTAACCCTCTTTTACACATGTTGATCTAACTTGTTTTTCTTAACTTGTTTTGTTGATTTTTCAAGTGTTGAGTCTTCCTCAGAGTATAAAGGAGGTGAAGTGCTATCAAAATTGGAATTGATGGGAAAATTTCAAGATTTCTCCATGTTTTCATTTTAGAGCTTACTTTTTCAACATTCTACATGTTAGTTTTGTCAATTTCTTGAAAATCTTAAATTATTGAGCATGTAGGTTAGTGTTTGATAGTTCTCGAGTATTCTATTTACATATTAATGTGGTGGGTTCTTTGTCAAAATTGAATCTTGGTGAAAAAAATTCAAGATTTCATCATGTTTTCATTTTTAGAGCTTACTTTTTCATCATTCTACATGTTAGTTTTGTCAATTTCTTGAAAATCTTAAATTCTTGATATGTATATTAATGTTTGATAGTGTTTTTTTTTATTGGCAAATAGTTTTTTGAAAGGAACTATACCCTTGTGTACAAAAGAAGGCCTAGGAGCCAGAATAGGAATTAAAACCAGAAAAAGAAGGATCAGAATCCAAGTGTGACAATGAAGCCCAAAGTAGCCAAAAACAACTACCCCATCAAGACAAAACAACAAAAACTCTGCAAAAAAGCAGCAAAAAGACCGCAAAAAAACAACAAAAAAAACAAGAGCAGCTAAAGCATCTACAACTATTTCTTGGCAGCTTTGTCGATGCTGGCTTTGATGTTCTTCCAGGATTTGAACATTCCCAAAGTTGTCATGTGGGCAGCGTCAGTCTTATCCAGCTGATCAATGGTCCTTTTGCTTTCCTTATCAGTGCCCCAAAGCGTTGCGGAACTCCGCTGAGATTGGAGACACTTCGGACATGCTGCTCAATGAACTCCTCAATCGCACTAAAAATGGCCATATTGTAATCATGCTGAGTTTTGGCCTTCCCTAAACGGGAGTCTAAGGAGTTCAGCTTCTTGTATATATCTTCAATCTGGCTGTTATCAATAATCACTTCCTCCTCCTTCTTCCTCTTACCTTTCTATTTTGCCAAGTTCTTAACCTCATCCTTCAACAACTTCATATCAGCTTCTAAGGCTTCCAACCTTTTTGTAGAGCTCTCCATATGCACATCCCGGGACTAGCACTGCTAATATTCAGGAGGTCATGTGCAATTTCAATTTCATGAGGACCCTTCCCCACAGCAAGAGTATCGAGGTTAAGCCTTCTAGAGGACCTGGTGACCAGCCTGGCCGAGGTGGAAGCAAAGGGGGGGGGAGCAGCAGTAGGGGGAATGGAAGATGAAGCCCGGACCACAGGTAGGGGGTGACAAAGCAGGCGGTGGCGGGGAAGAGGGTGGAGAAATGGGGCTAGCAGCAGTAGAACCCGGCAGAGGGGGAACTGAGCTAGGGAGGAAGGGAGACCAGGATACTGAAGAAGACAAAATTTATGCAAAGCAAAGAAAATAAGCCCCAGTGCAAAGGAACCTTTGCACTGGTATGCTTTTGAAACTCCAAAATGGAGCGCTCAAGAGAGTTCAGCAAATAATGGGGGAAACAAACCATGCGATTCCTACGGAAGTGGTTGAGAAAGATAAGGTGCTTAGCAGGTACGGTGACAAACCTCCCTTCCAAAGAAATGAATCGTATCATCATGCGAGTAACCTCATCATAAGGCGGAGGGATCGAGCTAACAAGCAGGCCCGCGGAAACATGGATCAGCTTCTCAGATCCCTCCACAAATCTCCTCTCTTCAGCATCTCTGTCGACCCTTTTGTTAAAAAAATAGTAGCCCTCCATGCCAAGGCTGGTCGCTTCAGCAATAAGCTCCTCGTTGACCAAGATCTTCTGCCCCCCATATTCCACAGTTCGCTCCTTCCAATCCTTCACAAAATGCACTGAGATGCTTTGATCATGGCCCTGAACCTTCTCCATGAAGTTGGTGATGCCACCCTTGCTGAGTATATTCCATAGCTCTATATTATCCTTCCAGTTCAGGGTCCGCACTAGGCTCAATTTGGCAAGGGGGACCCCCCATCTTCACCGTGCTTAACTGTTTGCAACAAATTCCAAAATCCTTGAGAGCGCTGAAGCCAGTCTACTTTTTACTGTTGTAATCCGCACAATGTTGAAAATGAGAGCCGTTGCTCTTCCCACGAACATCCACGTGCCTGCTGATCTGAGCTGTGAAAGTTCACATGTGGGAATAATGGCCTTTTTGCTAGCCCACTCCCTATCATCAATTACATTATTACTGTCTTCGGTATCCGTGGAGCCTTGTATCCAAATTTTAGCAAGCACAGTGTTGTCCGCATGCGCGATTTTCATATCAATGTAACTCCACTTTAACTTCCCCATATACTTCACACTATCTTGATTATTCGACAAGATTTGCATAATCATAGTTTTTAAGTCAACACGTGTGGGAGTTTTATTGATACTGATCCACACCCAATAATCATAACTCAACTCAAGAAATTGCGTGCGTATAGAAATCCGCATGAATGCTTTTTTTGAAGTTGCTTAGGGATGCTATTGTTATCCCAAACAATGTGATTAACATTAATGCCATAATTAGCCAATGCATCTGCCAATTTATTACCCTCCCGGTAAGTATGCATGATCCTGATGTTATTGAATGTTTGGCAAATACTTATGGACTCTGAGATAAAATCCTTGATGCTCCAACTTGGAGATGAGCACTATTTAAGGAGATTAATGATATTCAGGGAGTCCCCTTCAATAATGAGGTTCTGGATATTTTGAGTCTGGGAAATTCTCAGGCCCCATAAAGCAGATAATGCTTCGCAAAATGATTGGTTTGAATTCCCATTTTCCCAGCATACGCAACAATCAAAGCTACCTTTATGATCCCGTATCGCTCCTCCCCCTACCGCAATCCCAGGGTTCCCCTTAGAGGCCCCATCAAAGTTCAACTTAAACCAATTAAAATCAGGAGGATGCCATTTAATCAAAGATCTATCAATGCTATTCTTGAGATTGCTACGGCTATTGATGGTTCCAATCTTCCAGTTGGATAAGATATAATCTTCATTCTCTGGATATCTCTTGTTCTTGGGGGGTTTAAATCTAGCAATGTTCTCTTTGATACCATTAGAAATTTTACCAATACTAAGTTTATAGTTTTGCTTCTTATTTCTGAAGATAATATCATTTCTATCCTTCCATATCCTCCAGATTAAATGAGGGATAACCAGCTTCCAGATCCTTTTGACAACACAATGCCTAAAGGGTGGGTTCCATTGAGTCCATAGCTGATTTAGATCCTTCGGCACCACCCAGAGAGCTTCAAATTTAGAGAGGGAAAAACTCCATATTCTGGTAGCATACTCACAATGAATGAACAGATGACTGATATCCTCAGAATATTTCTTACAAAGATGACACCTATTAGGCATTATAAATCCTCTTCTCATCAGGTTGTCAGTGGTAAGAATCCTGCCTCTGATAGCCAGCCAAAGGAAAAAAATTATTTTAGGAGTTAATTCAGTCATCCAAATCTTATTCCAATTGAACTCTGTTTGACTACTGTGGAAGAAATTATTATATCCAGTTTTGACAGAGTAGTTCCCATCATTGGAATTATTCCATACCAGCTCATCCTTGGAATCTAGTTGACTTAAGGGAATAAGATCTAATTGATCTTGAAGGGAGGAAGTAATTTGCATCAGATCATTTCTCTCCACAGAAAGTTTTTTCCAATTCTTGCTGGTGCCATTCCCTCAATATAGTCCTTGATTTTAATGCCATACTTGCTTACAAGACTGTCCTTAACAATCCCAAATCTATCCATGAGATTTCCATTAAACCAATTATCATCCCAAAAGTTTATGTCCCAACCATCCCCCACTTTCCATTTACTACCCTGCTTAATGAAATTTCTGCTCTTAACCAGATTGTTCCAAAAGATGGAACCATAGGGGAGGTGCTCATCTTGCAGGAAAGAGTACACAGATTGATGATTTAGGTATTTTGCTTTGATTAAATCAATCCAGGGTTGTTTCTCAGAAAACATTCTCCAGCCCATTTTAGCAATGAGGGCCTCATTCATTTTCTCAATATCTTTTATACCCAGCCCTCCCATAAACTTCGGGGTGCAGACCTTATCCCAAGCAACTAAGTGAAATTTGAACTTCTCTTCCATGCCTTGCCATAAATTTTTTTTCTGAATCCTTTCAATCTTATCTTTGAAGGAAGAGGGGATCTTGTAGAGCGACATGACATAAATGGGCAGATTTTGAAGAGTACTTTTGATGAGCAGGCACTTGCCAGCACTAGATAAAATGGCTCCTTTCCAACCAGCCATTTTTTTGGAATCTCTCTAATAAATCATCCCACACCTTGCTAGAGACTTTTCTAGTGCCGAGAGGAAGGCCCAAGTAAGTGGCAGAAGCGCACTTATTTTACAACCTAGAATTTTAGCAATTTTAAGTTGCCTTTCCTCAGGAGTGTTGAAAAAGAAGATGGAGCTTTTATCATAATTGATCTCTTGCCCAGAAGCAGATTCGTAGAGCTGCAGTAAAGCCTTGGTAGCCTTGGCTTCAATGACTGATGCCAGAAGAAGGAGGATAGTATCATCCGCAAATTGCTGATGGGAGACAGCTTGACTGATGGAAGTGGGCTTAGAGCCATTTAAAAGACCATCATTAACTACTTTGCCAATTGTTCTACTAAGGCTATCAGCCAAAAGAATGAAGAGCAAGGGGGAGATAGGGTCCCCTTGCCTAAGCCCTCTGCTGCTAGTGAAAAAACCCACAGGCTCACCATTAACCACCACTGAGAATCTGGCCGTAGAGATACAAGCCTTAATAATTTTTCTAAATTTGTCTGGAAAACCAAATTTAGTTAAGACTTTGTCAAGGAAAACCCAAGAGACCTTGTCAAAGGCTTTATTCATATCAAGCTTGAGGGCCATATTTGCCTTTTTATTATTTTCCATAGAATGTATGGTCTCATGAACCATAATCACTCTGTCTTGTATAATCCTGCCTTTGATAAAGCCACTCTGCGCCTTGAGATTAGATCATTCATAATGAGTTGAAGCCTAGTAGTAATAATTTTGGTAAAAATTCTATAGATGGCATTCACAAGGCTGATAGGTCTGAAGTCTTTGAAGTCTTTAGCATCCATTTTTTTGGGGCCAACACAATGTGAGTGTTGTTTATCTCTTTCAAAAGATTTCCCATTCTATAAAATTCATTCACCGCTCTGAGGAGATCCTCCGAACAGATTTCCCAAAATTTCTGGAAAAATTTTATGGAGAACCCATCCGGACCAGGAGCCTTGTCACCCTCTAAAGAAAATACAGCCTTTTGCAGCTCTTCAAGCGTGACCGCTTTGGTGATATTTCTAAATTTTTGTTCCTCAATTTTATCTTGGGGAATGGCCTCCAACATAAAAGAAATAGCTTCGAATTTGATAGTATTGAGTCTTCTATTCATATATTAATTTGATGGGTTGTCAAAATTAAATCTTGATTGGAAATATTTGACCATTTTGCAGTTAAGGGACTTTTTTTTTTTACATTTTTTGAGTGCATGTCAAGTGTATACCCATGAGCATAAGAACATATGCATAACCCATCTTCCAAAGGCCATAACTTTTTCTTTTGAACTCGAAATGACTCCATTTTTTTGTGTTGGAAAGGTATTGAAGTGAACTATGCAATGAAAACATAAATTTAGGATTTATACTTATAAAAATTGTAGGTTTTTCAATTTATTTTAAAATAGACCATTTCTAACATGTCTAATGTTTGGATGAATGTTGCATTTCCATGCTTTACTTGATTTATACTAAACCGTGTGTATGCTCTTCTCTTGCACCTTTTGGTGATCTTGAGAATCAAAATAAATTTGATCTCTATATTTTTAACATTGAGATTAAACTTGGAAATTTGATTATTCATTTTGCTTAAGGGAATGAGCCTTTTACAAAGCATTTTTCAATGGTCCTTTGATTTAAAGTTTTCCATTTCCATATAGTTGGGATAAAGTTTGTGTATGATATTATCTTGCACCTTAGGGTGATCTTGAGAATCAAAAACAACTTTAGTCTTCATTTTATAACATTTGGTAAATTAGAAACTTCATCTTTCACTTTTGGTTTAAGGGAATGAACATTTATCAAGTTTTTGTATGGTTCATTGATTGCAAATCTTTTATTTACTTTTTAGTTGGATTATTTGTTGTGTATGCTCTTCTCTTGCATCCTTGGATGATCTTGAGAATTAAAAGTAACTCTTAATCCTCTTTTAAATAATGTGATTTTCTTGGAGAACTACTAACGCTTGAGTGCATGACCTAAAAATGCTTGTCAAAGAAAGGAGTTCAAACAAAATTAAACTACTAATACAGTTTTTGTGCAAGTTTCCAAAAGGTGTTCAAACAAACCACATCCAATTTAAAAAGATAAAAAAACACACCACAATCAACACATTGTATTTGCAGGTTCG
Source organism: Taxus wallichiana var. yunnanensis (assembly GCA_018340775.1). Taxonomy (NCBI): domain Eukaryota; kingdom Viridiplantae; phylum Streptophyta; class Pinopsida; order Cupressales; family Taxaceae; genus Taxus; species Taxus wallichiana. The sequence continues at coordinate 223,196,283 of CM031241.1, forward strand.
GATAAGGGTACGTCCCTGTCCGCTTAAAACTAGACATAACCCCTTTGGCATAAGCCTTAAGATACAACAATGGGGGTGGTCCTAGGAACCCCAAAGTAGTCCACGCAAGAGGGAACCTTGTGGATGAAATGGGAAGTGCTCTACACAACCTACTTGACTAGTACTACCATTTGTGAGATTTAGCGTCACAAGTCGTCCGTATGGCGACCCTAGTGAGAGTACATGATGGACACATTTATTGCCCACTATGCTTGAAGGGGGTAAAGTAAAGTCGAGATACTCCCAAATTAGTCAGTGTGACTTTTTGGGTAAATCAAGCTCACTTAAGACGGTCTTGGTGACACCTAGTTGAGTGAACCACCCAGGAAGCTATCTTTGACCAGGAGCCCACTTGGACCACATCAAAGCCAATTTTGAGTTGAGAGCTATTGTTCATCATGAAACATGTGAAGCATTACTTTTGCTTAGTTTTTCACTTGCCCTAAGGCAAGGCAAAACTCTGCCAAAGTGAGGCCAACATTTTTCAACCCCAATTGATCTACTTCCTTCACTTTCTTTTGACACTTTGTTGATCAAAAGAAGAGTGACTACCTTTGCGTTATCAATTGATTGTTTTCACCACTTTTGTGTCTGTTTACGCCCATCCATGTTTGTGGCTGGGTTGTTAAACGTCTAAAGTGTGTGGAGATGTTTTCATATCATTGGTAGCCTTTTTGATCTTGATACCCAAGTCAAGATCATCATCATAGTTAGGCTTGGTTCATCACTTTGATTCTCCTTTAAACAATTATCTTGTTTATATCGTGTCACTACAATTTTGGTATTTACATCTTGTTTCTTGTAAACTTGACCTAAATACCTATATTGTAAGGTTACACTATATACACTTTAACAATTCCTAGGTATACTATAGCTTTAGTTTGATTTCAATTATTACCTCGATTTTGAAAAGTGTTGAGTGTTACCACTTGTGCGTGTTATATCAATATCATCTTGATATCAATACCTTACTTTCTCATAAGTTTGGTTAACATATCTTGGTGAAATTGTTGTGTCACTCACAATCGTAACTGACACCTTTTGGAATATAGGTCTTAATTGAATTTGGGCTTGCTTCTAGTATACTTTGTTTGGAGGTCATGTTAACTTCTTGTTATTACTTATGCCTTGTTCATTTCTTTGAACTCGACATAAGTAGGGACATTTTTTAATCATCATACAACACCAACTATCATTTGGAAATAGAATTAGGAAGTAATTCAATGATTGATTGGTTTAAAACAAAAAAATTGTGTGATTGTGTCTCATTCGTCATATTGACTTACCCATTTAGGACAATCACTTTGATCCATTGATTCTTTATCATTCATTATTCTTTGGTCATTAATTCAGCTTTGTGTTTAAATTTGCATGATTGTTCCTTGTGTTTATCCATCTTATAAACTTGTTTTTAGGACAATCCTTTGGGTCTTTGATCCTCTTGATCTTCTTGTTTTTGCCTAAGTCTATGGTCATTTTTGAACATATCTTTCAAACCTTAGAAAAAATATTTCCTATCAAGCAACTTTTACATCAATCAAATATTGGAAATCTTTCCTTTGTAATCCTTTATGTTGCTAAAATTTTGATCAATCCTTTGACATTTATGCCTCCAAACTTGTTGTCCAAACCTTGTTGGATTATCAATCTTGAGTCATCACGATGTATGTTTTCCTTAGCTTCCCTTTTGGAAAATCACACAAGCATCCCCATCTTTACGAAATGTCTAGTTGGTTGTCGTTATGCTTGCCCAAATCAACATGAAACCTTCTTCACTTTGAAGAAGTTTGATCATACAATTTAGGTCTAGAATTTGTATCAAACAACGCCAACAATGACTGATTATCACAAGGTCCCTTATACATACGACAATAAGGAATCAAATTTTCAACATTCACATCAAAAGACGCCCATCATGACCAAACCTCGATTGGTTCTTCGCACTAGAGAACCCATTCGGGTAACTCGTTCCCCACCTTCATCTCATAGTCGGTGGTATGATTTGGATGCTTCTAATCCAAATTATTATTCAGTTCCCCCACTCTTCTTCTAATTCTAATCCAAACATTTCCTCTTCTTCTGAGGATTCCAATCCAAATATTTCCTCTAACTCTTTTGATGATTCGATCCAAACTACTATTCGGATTCATCTAATTACTATCCTCCTCCTTCTTCATTCATCTAATTTGAATCCCTAAGTCATTTAATGTAATGTCCTATGTCATGGTCCTCCCTATCTTCGCAAGACCCTCTTCATCATACATTTAATATGACTCCTACGTCGCGGTCCTCCCTTTCTTCAGGACCCCTTTTATCAGTCACCTCAACAACGTCTTCTTCCTTTGAAGATACACGTGACTCCAAATCCCTCCAATCAAACATCTAATACAATTCTTGAATCATGGTCCTCTCTTTCTTTGCAGACCCTTGTTATTATTCATCCAATGTGATTCTTGAATCACGGTCCTCCCCTTCTTCAGGACCTTCTTCATCAATCACCCCCACTAAGTCTTCCTTCTTTGAAGATTCGTGTGACTCAAAGTCCTTCTAGTCAAATGTTTGAATCGACCCATGCGTCACAATCTATAGACTTTGGACTTAATCCTACTAGTTTATAGATGATATACCATCGTATAGGTAGGTCCACACCACCTTCTTCTACTCCCGAGACATCTAGCTCCACATCTTCTTCGTCCCCCATGTCATCTTCTTCTATCAATCATCATCAAACATCTTCTAAGTCTTCCACACCAATTGAATCTCTTTCTTCCAATCAACCCCTGGTGGTCGATCAACAACTCATACCGATTGACTCTTTCAGAATGAAGAAACAATCAGGGCATTTATAGGGGCACATGAAGATATTCCTTTAGAAGATTACGAACAAGGATTCTCTTTAGACTTCGATGCGCCCACATATTGTGAGGAAAAGGTTGATTCCTTTTATCAAGAAATAGAGGAAGAGCCTCAAATCATGCAACTTGATCCTCCTCTTATTCTTCCATCTTCACATTCTTCATTATGTGAGGAAACTCCTAGGTCTTGCATTGATCCATGGCCTATCTTCTCATCACCCAATCACTCTTTTTCTATCATAATTCCTCAATCACAATCTCTTATGGGGTCAACACCAAGTAGCCCTTCATCTTCATCTAGGTGTGGGTCACCTTCTAGTAGCCCTCCCTCTACTATTTGTGGGACATTTTTGAGTAGTCCACTATCTTCTATTCTTGGGACATGTCCCACTAGCCCCTTGTCTTCTATGTATGGATCACCCCCGGGTAGTCCATCATCTTCTATTCTTGGGCCACATCCTAGTAGCCCATCATCTTACATCTATGGGTCACGTCCTAGTAGCCCTTCTTCTTCTATTCTTGGGCCACATCCTAGTAGCCCTTCGTCTTCTATCTATGGCTCACCTCCCGTAGCCCATCTTCTTCAATCCTTGGACCGTATCCTTTTCATCCATCACATTATTCTTCTACCAAAGATTGTGGCAAGCCCACCGCCTTTCCTCTCATCAATTCTAAACATCCACGTTCTTCTCTCACTTCTCGGGATCAAACAAGTCAAGCATTAGCTTATAAGAAATCTAGACATGTTCTTTATAAAGCTAAGATCAAAACTCAAGAGCTCCAAATCTCCCAACAACTCAAACGATTATAAAATTCAAAATCAAACGTGATTCCAGAATGCACACCAACGTACCCATCAAGTATGGCATGCAAAGTGCAAAAACCTATGGATAGGGAACTCAAACTCCCACATATAAAACCCATGTTTCAAAACAAATCATAGTCATTTGTTGAGTGTGAACTCACCATGATCATCGAGATCGGGATAATATCACTCTTGATAAACAAACGCGCTTAGTCTCCCTTATCAAGGAAGTCACACACATCATTGTTGGATCCTATCATGCAGATTGACATTGTTGGTCCCAACTTTCAAAAAAAAAAAAAAAAAAAATCATAAAATAAAATAGTTCAAAAATACAAAAAAATGAGAAAACATTAAAACATTAAAACAAAAAAAAAAAATCAAAGGTACAAAGATCAAACATTAGCAATCAGGTATTGTGTACACATGGATGTTCTTTCTTCCTTTCTTTCATATTCATCTACAAGTCATCCACCATTTTCATCCCTTCGATGTTATTGTGGTTAGCCTATTCACACACATTTTGTGACATTTATCTCTATGGTATCCATTTGACATTGGTCTTTCATAACCTTGGTAAATTAAAGAACAATTGACCTCTTAGAGATCCTATCACTATCTACATATAATAAACTTGTTGGGAAGAATTTTTGGGTGTATTTTTTGACACTATCCAATGTCATCATCACAATCACTTCCACATCCTTCCATCAAGCCATCAGTGGTTCTTAACCCCTTGTCAAACAAGAGAGCTGAAATAAGTTTTTAGAAAGCAAAAGAATCAAAATCAATCAATCAAAAAGCAAAAGCTAAAAAAAAAAGCAAATTGATATATAACTCTCTCTTGGGGTATTTCCAATAATCTCTATCAAGGGCTATGGATGCACCGATTTGGTAGTAGAGAAATGTTGTGATTAGAATCAAATGCATCTCCATCGGGGCTATGGATGCTTTGACTGGCAGCAGAGCAATGTACGACTCTCCTTCCACAATCCATTCACAAATCACCTTTCAAACTAAATCATTCCTACACATTGGCTAGTGTCTTCACTTATTGTCTATCAACTCTTTCCTTCAAGAGGTAATTCATTTCCATGTGCACACACGGGATCTCGATGAGTAAACATGATTAGTATGTTACCAAGTGTTACTTTTTGGACCTTGTTCAAACTCTTGCTTTAGCGCATGTCTTGTCTCATGATTTGTACCTTGGGCTAATCACTTTTTCATCGACCACCTTCTAAATATTTTCATAGCATCCTCTGTTCTTCAAAATCATTTAGAACATCCATGTGTATAGAATGTCCTTTTTTCCATGTTTGTGGACACCTTTGTCCCCTTTAATAAATCAATCACCCACTTCCTTTCTCTCATGTGTTTCTTGGCTAACTTATGCTGGGGGCATCCTTGCTCCTCATGATTGAACCTATTTTATATTGGCCTTGATCCCCTTCTATGTGAAGATTTTTCCTTTGCATACTCCCACCTAATCACTGGGGCATTTTCACATCTTCACTTTCTTGCGCATACACATGGCATTTTACCCTTGTACATCCCATCTATCGTTGGGGTAATCCATGCTTCTTTGTCTTCCCGTACATAGTTTCAAAAATTTCAAAATAAAAAAATTCAAATATGTTTCTAAAAATTAAAAAACAATAAAATCATCCTACAAAAATTCACTCTTTGGTTCTCACTTGTTCTTGTGCATGACTCATGGATCATCTCTGATCTACCTCCATTAACAAAGTTGGTTTGCTTACTATGTTTGTACTCGGGGCACAATGATGTTGCTTGGTATTGTTTCATAGTGCACTACTTTTCATAGGACCCAAGTGTCCTCCATTATTCCCCTTGCATGTATCCTTGCTTGGGCACCATCTTTTAACCCTTGTCATTAATTCACACAGGTCAAAATCAAAGCTTGATAACAAAAACATTGTATTATGTTTCTCTATCAGGTTATCTTGTTTACTTTCTCGTATTGCATTACATTATGTATGTTGCAGGAGTTAGGCATCTTTTACTTTCTCGTATTGCATTGCATTTTGTATGTTGCATGGAGTTGGTGTTTTTAGCTATGGACATTTGTTCGTATATGGCTTTTCATGTCATACTACACTTCTCATTCTTTTTAATAAGGACCGATGATGTCGATCATAAGAAAATGATGAAATAAAGTTGGTTTTTACATCGGAAAGATGATAGCTATATCCATCTCTTTTCATCTTCATTTTTCTTCCATATCACTCTCCTTCTATCAACACTTTTCTTCAAAAGCAACTTGGGGCAATAGGGATCAATTCTTCTACTTCTTCTATTATGTTCTTTCATCTTTTCGATCGTTAATCACCCTCTTTCATCACCCCATCGACACTCGAGGGGGCATCCTTCATTCTATTAATTTTTTCTTCTATCTCTTCAAAAAATTATTTGTTTGTACTTTGTCTACTATCTTTGAAGTGGCATCACTTACGCCACCCCAAAGAGGGGCAAATGTAGACACCTAAAATCCACTTACACAACCTTTAATGCTAAGATTGCACTAATTATCCTCTTTCTCATCATTTCCATAATAATTAGCACTTTTCCACTAATTAGCTAACATTCCTCTTCATATTCATTAATTAATGACCTTTTCGTTAATTAATTAGCCTTCCTATCATTAAATATGTCAATTAATGACCTTTCGTTAATTAATATCCACTTCTACTTGGGTTAATTAATTATTATTAATTAATTACACTCATAACTCTAAATCAATAAATTACCATTTATTGGATCAAATTCCTCTCTTACATCCCGCAAATCATACTAATTTTCCTCTAATTAGCTTCTATAAGCTTACCTCTACCTATTAATTAATCACCTTTGATTAATTAAAACATCCCCCAACTCCCATGACTTACTAATGACAAATTAAACTCTTCTAAATCAAGATTACCTTTTATAAAGCAACCTTATCCATTCCTAATCTTGTTTTACCTTTATCCCACATTCATCAATTTGCTAGCCTTGCCTCTTCAGGAAAGCTATATAAAGAACCCTCCTTCTTACCTTTCTTCTTGCACCATGCTTTGAATAGTGAAAACTATAAGCATTTTGATCTTGAGCCATTCTCCATTGTTGGAAATAGCTTCTCCATCTTGCATCCTTTCACTCAAAATTGAGTAATATGGGAAGATCCAAAATGGCCTTGTAGCCATTCTTGGTGAGATTCCATTCTCAATCCTTGAGATCAAGAAACAATCCACTTTGATTGCTTATGTTCTTCATAGGTTCATAGTTTAAGTTAGCAATCATAGAGAGTAGGAAATAGCTTAGCATGTAGTTTCATTTATGCATTGAAGAAGCATTTCCTTTAAGCTCTTATCTTGATGGTTCATTATTTTATTATCATTTACTTTTGAAGCTATGTAGATATTAGTTTTAATTTATAGCTTAGTTGTAGTCTAAAGTGTGAAGTGCTATGTAGATATTGTAAAATAATTTTAGTAGCTTACCAAAGACTACTATGAGGGGAATGTGAAAATCTAGATATAAGACCTACTGGAAAGGAAATATCGGTGTGAGTATGGGTCAAGTATAGTAGACTTCTAACCAACTGCCTAATCAAGGTAGGATCCCAAAGAGGAGTGGTGCAGTGGAAGTAAGAGTAACCCCCAAAATGAAAAGGATATGGACATGGCTTGCAATTAGCCAAATCAAAATGATGAATAAAATCATGGGTGTAATTTTTCTGACTTAAATGAATCCTTGAATATGTATGAGAAATCAGCAAACCAAGGAAATAATGCAATAACCCAAGATTTGTCATGCCAAATTACATGAAAGAGCCCTCTTACTAGTATAAATATGGGAAGAAGAGATTCCATAAGTAGAACATCATCAACGTATAAAACAAGTGTAATAATATCCTCATCAACATGTTGTAGATATATTGTAGGATCGAGTGGCAACAAATAAAACTAGTAAGAAAAAAAAATCCATCTTTTCATACCAAACCAGAGGGGGCATGCTTTGAGAGCATAGAGACCTTTGAAGTTGAAATACAAGAGAAGATTTATGAAAAACCTAGTAGGTTGATCGATGTAGATTTACTCCTATAAATATTCATGTAAGAAGAAACTCTTCACATTCATATTGCATATGGGCCACCCCTATGATGCAACAATAGAAAGTAAAATGTGTACTAAATCCATCTCGACAATGGGTGCAATGTTTCAAAGTAATCCATACCTTCAACTTGTGAGAAAAAATTACTATTAATATTGGCCTTATACTTGTCAATAGACCCAACAATTGTGTATTTATTTCAAAAGTATACTCACTTACACCTATCCATATTTATTTCCTTAGGAAGAGAGACCAAATCCCAAGCATTATTCTTCACTAAATAAGAATACTCATTTGCCATCACATCATCCCACTCGTATCCCATGATCTTATGAAAATATCGCGGATCGTTATAAACTACCTGCACAAAAATTTCTATAACTGTAGAATGTGCATAATGATGCCTAGTGGATTAAATATTATGTATGAATGTGTTACCTTAGAAACTATAATGTGAGCCTACTTAGGCATAATGAAAACATTAGCGTGAATAGGATCCTCGATTTATCGTCCATAACCTCCTTAGTTACCTGCTCAAAGAAGGGATATGATGAGATAAATAATAAGTAGGCATGAAATTAGATGAAGAATCATGAGGACAAAGCACTCATCAAATTGAACGTGTTCAAAAAATAACCTCACGAGTATCAAGATCTAAAATTTGATAAGCTCTCATGTCCTCACAATACCGTATAAAGATCAAGGGATTCTCTTCTTATCTAAGGATTTCATAGTATTGTTTTGGGACAAAGACCTAGACATGACTCCCAAAGACTTGAAAAATTGAGACATCGGGCTTATTTTTGGACCAAGCCTCCTTTGGAATCAAATGCTCAAGTGCTTTATGTGGTGTGTGATTCTAAATGTAGTTAGCACAATTAATTTATTCTACCCAAAGATATATAGAGATAAATCTCTAGAATACATCACGTAGTTAGCCATTTCATTCAAATTTTGGTTCTTCCTTTCCATTAAGCCATTGTTTTGTGGAGTATGAGGAAAAAAATACTTTGGTGAATAATGTCATGATTTGCCAAAAAATTAGAAAACTCTTTGTTGAAGTACTCCCCCATTATCGGTGTTAAGGTTATTCGTTCGTAACTAGAAGATTGTTTCTCGACCGGGGCCTTAAATAATTTGAAGTGTGAAAAATATCACTTTTGTACTTAAAAAATAATCCCAAGTACACATTAATAAATTATCAATAAATGTAAGTGCATACTTAACTACATTGAAAGAGGGGGTAGAAAAAACATCAAGTTATTATACACAAGATCAAGTGGTGAAGAATATCTCTTGGACATACCCTTAGTAAATGGATCCTAGTGTTTCTTCCCTGATGCACATCTAGAGAAAACTCCCTCAAGATAATAAACTCAAGGAAGACCATCAACTATACCAGGAGTGTTCAACTCCTTTAAATATCCGTAATTGAGATGTTCAAATGGTTCATGCCAAAGCTTAATCTTTGAATCTTCATGAGAAACCAAACCTATCCCTATTGAGTAAGTGTCTTCAAAACCCTCATAGTGATATTGTCTAGTATGATCAACAATACCTTGAGAAATAAAAGAAAGAGGCTCTAACAAGGTTTGTACTTCTGATCCTTGTGGTGTAAAATTCAATGTCTTGCCTTGACCAGAATGAAAATTTTGATATACATAAAGTAAATTTGTAGTGATTTTAGGAACATACAGTGCATCATGAATGCTTCCACCATCAAGGTGTATGCCACATTTTACCTTGAAAAAAATAAAGGAAGAATATTCAACCTCAATTTTGGAAGTAGAACTCAAATTTAGAGATATTAAAGACTCCTTGGAAGAAATCATGTGATGAGAAGCTCCAACATATATAACCCAACTATCTACAATTATTGACTAATGTCTCCCAACAACATTAAGTGCTTTTCTATGCTCATTGAAAGGAGGTGAAGTGGAGATAGAGATCTTGTGTTTTCTTATTGTATCCTCAAAAGCTTGAATTTGCTTTCAACACCTATCTTTTACATGACCACTACCCCCACAAAAAGAGGATTTAGATGAATCCTTGGGTTTAGAGTTATTTTCTTTGGGTTTAGGAGAAATTTGAGATTTAGAAGGGGTGATATTGGATTTACCTTTTTGTTTTCCCTTTTCCATAGGATGACATGAGCTAATAATGCCCTTTTAGAGGTGGAAGACTCAAATTGAGAAATTTTGGATTTTTCCCTAGTGAGGCTTTCATAAAATATTTCTAAGGTAGGCATTTGAATTGTGTCACCTAATGCATCCATGCTGGAGAAAAAGGTAGAAGTAAATATTTGTAATGGACCTTTCATCTTGGATAGAATTAGGTAAACACACTCTTCATATTTATTATCTCTTCCAATCCCCTTTAATTTTGTCAACAAGTGCTTGAATTTAGCAAGATAGTATATAATTGATAGAAAATATTTAGGAATAAGAGAAGTGATATCAATTTCAAGTTACATGGATCTCATGCGATCCACCTTACCGAATAAGCATTCCAATTTCTCCCATATTTTGAAAGGAGAGTCACATCCTTCCAAATGAAATAAAATAATATCACTTACATAAGTTCCCATCAAACCCATGCACTCATCAAATTTGCATTGGTATTGAAATTTGTCATATTCTCTAGTGAAGATTGGTGGTTTTGCAGAATTAAAAGCCCATAATCCTTTGTGTTTGGTCTCCATGTGTGGTAATTATGTTTTTGTAATGGCTCAAAGTTGATCTAATACGAGAATAAAATAATGACGTTATTCTCAAAATCACCAAAAAGAATGTAAGAAGCCCCCAAATTTGGCACTTTATAATTTTAATGTAATTTACAAAAATGAAACTTCATAATTTTAGTGTGCTTCTCAAAATAAATAGTTAAAATAGATCAAACATAGAAAATAATCACTTTTGCAAAAAAATAGTACTCAAATCCGACCTACCGATCAAAAGATACAAGCTTATAAATTTACTTGCTCTAATATTTATTTTAGTTTACACTTCAAAAAAATGCTTTTGGATTTTTAAAAAAATTGTTAAGGGGGCTACACATAATCACCTACTAGTATGAATCCCAACCTTTAAGCCCTTGTATGATCATACCATATGACCAAGGATTTTTATGGGGTCGATGAGATGCATAATCCCAAAAAAATCAAGTGGAAAAAACAACCTCTGCTCATGTCTTTGGACATCCAAATATATAATGGTTGAACATAGAAATATGCATGTACATCCAAATAAACACGGTTGCTCGATCCAAAATCATCGATCCTCAAAACCAAGAACTTACAAAAAGGAAGGAAAAACTCGATATAGATTGTGCAAAACCCATAAACCATTTTTCCATACATTGTACCTCACAAGTGTGGATTTATATGTCTATTTTTGTCTACATCCAACACTTCTAAACAAAAAAACTCAAAAATAGCTGCCTCTATTAGCGGCCAAGTTTACAATTTCTTTTGGGGTTTTACCGCTTTGAATCCAAAAGAACCCTCTGTTTTGTGTAAAAAAACATGTTGCGACAAGATACTAAGAATTTACTAATATATAAAAATTAAAACCCTCATTTGTAAAATAAAACTTATAGATGGTTGTCTACGAATCTACAACTTTAATACCATAAAAGAACGATAACCAGATTGTTCCAAGCTACAAATATCTCAGATGCTAATAGAACATCACATTCAATAAGTTGAAAGCAATTTGATAGAATAACCTTACAAAAATATTTGCAAACAAAGAGTAACAATATCATATATTATATCTCATGGAAATATATGTAGTACAATGAGAAGGGGCCTTGCTTATATAGGAAAGGAAGATCAATCAAAAACTATTCAAGGCCATAGATGAAGACATATATCAAGGAAAGAACTATACTTAATAACTAGATAATATCATCCTAATATATAAATAAGATAAAAGAAATATCCATACATAAGTGGGTGAGGATAAATAAAATAGAAGGTAAATAAAGTACCTAGGTGAACATGAGCTAAGGTAAACAACATACTCTAACAATGGTATGGATAATTTTTCTGTATGCACAACCAAATTTCCCAAATTTTATGTTATTTCTTGATTGTATGCACAATTCTCATTTTTTTTGAACCTTTTAAGGGATGTAAATTTGATAATTTTTATTAGATTCGGTGACAATATTTTTATAGTACTTATTTTTCACTCTATAAAATTGTAACCTTAGATCGTGTCCATTCAATCATATAATTGTCATTTTTAGTTTTAACAATATTACTAGTGTAAAACAATATGTAAATGTATAGTATTCATAAATTGTTGCATTATCATACAAAGCGGATTTGTTTTTGTGCAAACATATTTTGGAATTGCCTTTGAGAACATGGTCTTTGGTTTATAACATTTTTGGGATAAAATTGTAGACACCTAAAATTGGTTACTCAATTTAGTGTCCCTCTCATCCGTTTACTTGCTTAGGTAACCTGGGGCACGTTTACGTCACCAACTATCCCCTTGGGATATTATCCAATTTGTGATTTAATCACTTATTCCAAATTTAATTCATCCCATCACATCTTGCCCATGAGTGATTAAATATTAAATATTTAATTACGCTTCTTCCCATGCATCTTAATCACTTATCCACCCCAAATTTATTCTACCCATGTATCACATCTATTTTTAATCTTCCCTAAGCGGGATATTTTCCCGTAGTCGGGATAAGTCTTATCTTTCTCGAATCAATCAATTTGGCCATCTCGGGATTCTTTTCCGCGATCGGCGCCGACCCATATGGTCGGCGCCGATTTTCTAGGAGCGGCGCCGATTATAAAAGCAAGCCCAGAACTCAGTTCTAAGGACGGAAGAGACCGAAGAGACCGAAGAAGAGATTACGAACGAGCGAAAAAGCGAGCAGAGAGCGAAAGATACAGGTTGAGAGAAAGAGAGATCTTCTTAGCATCAATTGTATCAAATTAGGGCAGATCCTGTCCGAATCAATCCCTGAGAGGAGCACCGTTACTGTGTCCCTGTCGCATCAGCATCGTACACCACCATCTATCATCTGGTGACTCCTGTTCCCGATGTCTTGCCAACTTCGGCACATCCAATGCGAGACCACATTCACCTTCCATTCCGAATCTTGTCACACGTCCCTCGATTGATGATCTGTCTCGATCGCGCGCCGATCTTATCCGATCAGCGCCGATCCCCTTTCAATCGGCGCCGACCAGTCTCGATCGCGCCGATTCCACCCGATCGGCGCCGATTTATCTGCAGATAGGTAAAAGGATACAGGTAACACAAATCCAGCCATTTATTTCATAGTTCCTGTTTTCTGTACTTTCTGTCTGCTGTTTAGATTCTGTCTTATTACTGCAATCAGAAAATCTAGTCTTTATTTACATCTTTTATCATGTATGCTTCTTTTCTTAATTGAAAACGTGGACTGACATCCGCCGAGGAAGCTTATCGCTTCTCGGACCCGCTTCTCGGGCAGTCCACTTAAATATCTTTTAACGTGGTCTTTTTCTGTCAAGTATCGGTGTTTCGCAGGTTATTCGGATCTATTGTGCGAATTGCTCGTGTGCGCCCGTCTTATCTACATCGGCTTCCTCATCCGTCTACATCTTCATCAGGTATCAATTTCATTGAGGTTTTTCAGGGTTTTTGTGTTTAGTTTGGTGCATTAACTTGGACGGAGTAATGCGCAAAATTCTTGATCTACATTCTGGCACGCCCGGTGGGACCCAACCAAAGTCCCTTATTGGTAAGTTCATTTCTTTTCTAGTTTTGAACTTTGTTCCTTTTCTTCACTGATTTCTATCAGTCCTATTTGAGCATTTCATTGCATCATTTCAATCTTGCTTTTTTAGGCGAAATCATTATCTTCGAAATTTTTCTAGTTCCTTAAAATAGAAATTTTTCGTTTCACCATTACCTGGATATATCTTTCTGGGTTTTCTTTGGTGTTTGCTTAACCTCTTCTTGCGGAGCACTTTGCTTGTTCGTGGGATTGTTCGAGGGGAAGAGCTCAACAACGCGCTTTTTGAAGTCCACACACCTTGGAGAGCTAAATCTACAGGTATTCCTCTTTTTCGGTGTTTTCTCCTTTTTAGGATTTCTTTGTTGGTTGTCTATCACATCCAAACACTTCAGTTTTTGGTGCTTAAAAAGAACCTAATCGCATTTGGGAAAGAATCTGTTTGACTTGTCTTCATCGAAATCAAACACTTCGTTTTTAAGTGCTTAAAAGAACTTTTTCTTATCATTCTTTGCATGCTTTTCATCTAGTTTTAATTAGGCTGGAAAATTGATCAAAATCGGTAGTGACACTATTTGATTTTTCACCCTTGCACACAAAGCCAAAATCACTAGGTATAAAGCATCTAAACAAAACTCCTTCCCTGGCCTCGCCTACTTGGAAGTGATATCCAGAGGAAGAGCTTACGCGGTACTCGGGTAGCGCTTATAAATTCACGAAAGATTTTGGTATATATTGGCAAAGCACCCGACTCCCTTATCGCAGCGGTGTGTGAAGTGCGGGGGTAGGCCCCTATATCAAGCCACGTACTGGTCTTTTACTGAAGTGCCTTCGGGACTCCTCACCAAACATTACCCAAACCATCCTTAGTTTGGCTATCTGAGTAGTTCCTGTTCTAAAAAGCCTTCCCTAACATTTTCTTTTCTTAAAAAGCATCAAAATTTAAAGGAGATAATCACTTGCATTTTGCTTGAATTGTTTGTGCATTAGTTAGGACAATCTTCTTTCTTGCTTGTTTATGACGGTTATCACCCTGGTCCACAATCTAGGAAAATGGCCCAACAGGTTCCTTCTTCCTCCGAAATCACCACCAGCGTGGATGTTTCGGCACCCCTCCAATCTTCCTCGGGACCGCTGTTAGTTGGTTCCCCCTCATGGTCGTATAATCCCTTCTATCAAACCAAAGCGCCTCCATCACGTCCAGCTTCTCCTAGTCCCTCCGAGATATCATCTGGCTCGGAGTATGTTCCTCGGGGATCCCAATTTGGGCCTTCTCGATCGCAATCCAATAGCCCTCATGGACTACCTAGTACACAAGTCGATCCAAATATCTGACCAAGACCCACCAATCCGACAAGTGTACAATTATCCTCGTGGATCATCCCAGGCCTTTGTAGAGCAGTTTGCACCATCTCTCTTGCCTCGAGCCACGGAGAAGGGCGAGGCCCCTATGCCTCCCTTTTCTCTTCCACCTACCATGTCGACTAGTTCTCAATTAGTCTTACCTATCCCTAACACCGCAGTTACCTCGAATATTCCACAACCTACTTCTGAGAGGTCTTCTGCCTTGGCTATAATGAATGCGTCTGCACACCCGCACATTGCCGTCAATTCATCTATGCCCTCCATCGTGTCCCAAGGTCAATACCTCTTCATGAGCCAACCCCCTCCGAATAGTCAGTTGGCTCCTACTTCTCGTCCTCTAGGGGGTCTTTCTTCCAATATTCCAGCAACTGTGACCTTCGCCCATCCTCTAACATCGGCACCCTTAATACCTAATCCGGCAGTAGAAGGCCCCTTTCAGGTCTTGTTCCCCAACATGTCCAATCCAACCAACACCCATATTCCTCAATCTGTCCCGATCCAATCAACAAACATAGGAGTCCACCAATCACAGGCTCCATCCGTCACCCAATCTATATTTTCTCAACCACTTGTTAACTCACACTGCTTTATACGCAAGCCGCCTCACAAAGAAATACCCCACCGGTGTCACCGAACACTGGTTATTCTTCTTATCATCCTATCCATCAACAGATGAATCCTCCATTGACACCCCAACAACACCCACTACTTGCTTCTTATGTAGGACATACCAATGTACCTCCTCCCCAATCCGACGTAGTTCAAATTCTCTTCAAGAAAATGGCAGACTTGGAAGCCTCCACAAAAGGAGCCCGTCCTTCATACTCCTTTGAAGAAGTGTGCAATGAACCCATTCATCCTTCGGTGGCTTTTAAGCCTTATCCTCCCCAATGGGAACTTCCCAAATTCTCAAAATTTCATAGTCGGGAAGACCCCCAACAACATCTGCGAGCATTCAAACATGCTTGCTACCTTATCGTCCAGGATCAGGAACTCATGCTCCGTACCTTTCCTATGTCTCTAGCGGGTCCCGCTTTGGACTGGTACAATAATATTCCTCAACATTCCTTATTTTCTTTCTCTCAATTGGCCCAGATGTTTGTTGAAAACTTTTCAATAAATATTGCGCATAAGATCTCAATTACAGATCTTTACAACATTCGCCAATTCGACGATGAGTCTATTGCAGACTTTGTCACTCGTTGGAGAGGGATAATCAACCAATTGTCTTTCTCCCTTCCTCAATCCCAACAGATCGAGTTGTTCACCCGATCTTGTGCTAGTCACATTTCTTCCACGTTAAGGATCCAAACTTTTCATACCTTCGAAGAAGCCTTCACGATGGCACGCAAACTCGAATCTCGTGCCATTGAACAAGGAAAACTAAAACTTCGCTCCAAATCTAAACCAGATTTCTCTCGGTTCACCAAACCAAATTCTTTCCCTCCTAAAGATAAGAATCAAGGGTCCACAAATGCTATCGTATTAAAAACATCAAGAACCGATAGTACTCCTAATCAACCACCACGAAGAGACCCTTCATCTGTTCGTAAAGGGGCTTCATCATCTCGATCCTTTGCTCCCTTGGGGGAATCATATGCCTCTATCTTAGAAAAAATGTTGGAAGTTCGCATGATCGAACTTCCACCCATTAGGGATATTGATGAAAGCCGAGAACGCCCATTCTGGTATAGGGAAAACGATTTCTGTCATTATCACAGAACCAAAGGTCATGACATCGAACGATGTCAGACTTTCAAAAATCTTGTCCAAAAATTCATTGATAAAGGCGAGCTCATTCTGGATAACCCAAATGCTCCCCCAAATCAAGCACTGGACGTTTTTAAACAACCTTTCCCCAATCATGCCCCAAATCATAATTCTTCGGAATCTCAAAAACCAAACACCCACACCATCAACTTCATCTCTACCGAGGACTCTTCTTCTGAAACCAATCCATCTGCAAACCCATCAATCGAATCAGAACCCCCTTCCACTTCATCAATCACTGGAATTCCTCTATCTTCAGATGGCCCACCTTTGAATATTCCTACATTACTAAGCACGGAGTCATCTTTCTCCGTTCCTTTGTCGGACCTACCATCCATACCCGAGACAGTGTCATCCTCATCTGTCTCATCATCAGACATTCTTTCAATACTCGAGGCAATTACATCCCTTCGAGTTTCCACTTCAGACACATCCACTTCTGTTGCTCCCATTCCCGCTGCAACTATGCCCTTGGTGAACATACCTATCATTGTGCCAACTTCAACGGAAGCATCTTCAATTTTGACCCTTCCTATCTCTTTTCCTACAGTAGTTTCACCCATGATTACTGCATCAGAAGTAGTCCCTTCGCAAGGAACTGCTTCGTCATCACCCCCTTCTTCCATCACCAATGTTACTTCACCTATTCAGGAAAAATCAAAAGAAGTAGCACCAACACCTATACACTCGGTTCCTGAACCTAAACCGAGACAACCAAAATCTAACATTACACCATCAGTATCTCCCCATTTGCTTCCCCCAAAAAGGTTACAATCACCTTATGCCGTTGAAGTCGTCACCATCCCTGAAAAAGGAAAGCCCATATTTCGGACCATCAAAACTCTTGGTGCTCTTCCACAAAAATCTCTCTCCACGCCTCATAAACGATTGGATTTGCCCGCTGAGAAGGCGTCTTCTTCTACACACTTATCAAAGCCATCATCTTCTTCCACAACACATTCTTCATCAATACCCCGAAAAGTAGACTTACCTACTAAAAAGACGTCACCTCTTCTATCAGGATCATCATCTTCGTTACCAAAAACCAAGGCACCCTATCTCCCTCCAATCTCATCTACTTTGGGAGCTTCTTCCTCTTCTAAACCAACATTATCTAAATCATCAGTACATTCGACCAAGCAACCCCCTTTGTCTCCAAAGACCGCAAAATTTGTCGCATATCCCTCATCTTCAAAATCTATTTTAGGGGCTCCTCCTCCACCAAAGTCAATCATGTCTCACTTGCTCCCATCTCAAGTGCCCAAGACTGCTCCTCCAAATGTCCAAACAAACAAGAGGATCCCTAAAGAGACTGTTAAACCTAACATGCAAGTTCTTTTACCTCGGCAGTCGATTAAGGTAAAAGAACCATCTTCATCATCTCTATCCTCCTCTTCGTCTACCGGATTCTATACCGAAATCCTTCATCAACTCATCCAATCTTCATCCATAACCCTTCCTCCGATTAAACCTTATAATCCTAAAGGAGTGAAACCTACTTGGTTTAACTCTGATCTGATTTGTGCTTACCACCGTACCCCGGGTCATGACACTGAGGGGTGTAAAGCTCTTCAAGCCGTTATCAAGAACCTTCTGGAAGAAAGTGACCTTTTGCTGGAGGAGGAACAATTACCTCCTGTCATCTTAGCCCCATCCAAACCTCAACCATCCACTCAGACCTCTAGTGGTTCCATTCCACTTGATCTTCCACCTTCCCAAATTGACACAATCCATATCGCCACTAGAACCCAACACTATGATAACCCATCTTCATCTTCAGCATCTCGACCACGGGTTGTCATTTCTGCAGCCCCTGAAGGCGTTTCTCCTTCCTCATCAGCCCCACGACCCAGGGTCTCTATTCGTGCTGCACCTCGGGCTCAAGTTCCCGTGTCTGTTGAGGAGAGTGTTATGAAACAACTCACCCAGGCTCCGGTCAAAATGTCTCTTTTTGACCTCATCCAATCCTCTCCACAACATCGCCAGGCTCTAATTGATAATCTGCGTCGCATCGCAGTGAATTCCGATGAGCCCCAGCCCTTCGAGTTGGTTGTTGGACTGAATGGACCATCAACTACCATTTCTTTTGAAGATTCAGAAATTCCTTCTCTTTCTTCCGAAGATTTGGAGGCTCCCCTCTTCATCACAGTCCAAATCAATAACACTACCTTAAAACGTGTTATGATCGATAGTGGAGCTGCACTCAACGTCATCTCCTCGCACACATTCGAACAACTTAAGTTACCAAAGAATGTGGTGTCACCCCCACCTTTCGCCCTTCGATCATTTAACGATCAGCTAGCAGTCACTCTAGGAACTGTGGTCTTACCCATTCGAGTAGGTAAGAAGCTGCTTCATGAACTCTTCTACATTGTCGAAGGAAAGTTCCACTATAACATGATCCTCGGACGCTCCTGGATTCGCGCAATGCATTGTGTCCCATCCACCCTCCATCGATGCCTAAAATATCAATATGAGGGCAAAATATATACTCATCCAGGAGATCCTTTTCCTTCCGCACAATGCGACATGACCACAAGGTCTGCCCCTTTAAAAGAAAATGCATGTTCTCCTGACGAGGCCTCATCTTCTTCCATACCTGCAACCAAACTACCGGATTTACAAAATCTGGAAGAGACATTGCAGCGTTTCTCACTAGGAGAGCTTCCTCTCTTTTCTTTCGATGCCCATCTCAAACCTAATGAGTATGGTAGACCAGACAAACAACCTGAATATCAACCAGGTCTCGGTCGCATCGTCACCATTGGTCTGCCCAATCAACAGACCAATTTCATCTACGGTGGTCTTGATACACCTCATTATCGCCCGGATTCTCCTCCTAGAGCCAAACCTTACCTAACAGGGTTTGATTATCTACAGAATCCCACGTTTGCAAAAACTTATCTATATCGATGCGCGTGGAAAGGTTTTGGCCTTGGAAAATATGAACAAGGTATACATGACCTCAAATCCATTCCTACTCTCATGCCACATCAGAAATTTGGTTTGGGATTTAAACCCATTTCAAAAGCCACCGTCACTATTCTTGATGAACCTCTTCCTACTGAAGAACCACCTTCCCCCACTAAATCAGAAGCATCACTTGATGTGGACGATGACATTTCCATCCCACCTAACTTTTTTTTTTTTTTGATCAATACCATTTCCTAGGGCCGTTAGTCTATGAGGACTAACAATCGGTCAACTTCATACCATTAACCTTCCACGAAATAGTTGGAGACAATTCTCCCACTATCAACACTATCCTTTGTGCGGATGACGATTACTGTCCTCACCTATCTAGGGCGGAGGATTCTTATCTTCTAAGACTATTCCTTCGACACGTCTGCCCTTCTCAGCGAAGCCACTATCGACCTTAATATAGGGACTTCTGAAGACCCTCGCATCATTAAGGTCGGCCAATCCCTTAATCCACAGGAATTAGGGGACTTTACCGCTTTTCTTTCCAAACATCGTCAAGCCTTTGCTTGGTCATATGAGGATATGCCAGGGCTCGATCCCGATATTGTGGTCCACAATATCGTTACCCTTCCCAACATCAAACCGGTCAAGCAAAAATTGCGTAAAATGCACCCTAGAGTAGCCCTTCTTGTTAAAGAAGAATTACAACGCTTGCTCTCGGCTAGCTTCATCCAACCCATCGATTATCCGCAATGGGTGTCTAATGTAGTACCAGTAACTAAGGCTACTGGGAAGATTGAATTTGTACCAACTTCCTGGATCTTAATCTTTTTGTCCAAAAGGATGATTTTCCTCTTCCTAATATCGACCAACTCGTAGATTTAATGCTGGTCATGAGATGCTTTCTCTTATGGATGGTTTCTCTGGTTATAATCAAATCCTTATCACACCGGAATACCAACATAAGACTTCTTTCATCACTCCTTGGGGACCTTTTGCTATCGTGTCATGCCTTTTGGCCTTAAGAACGCAGGAGCAACCTATCAACGAGCAATGACATACATCTTCCATGATCTCTTGCACAAAACTGTGGAGGATTATGTTGACGATCTCCTCGGCAAGTCCACGCGCCGTCAGGATCATCTTTTCATCCTTGCACCTCTCTTTGAGAGGCTTATCCGCTTCTGTCTTCGTCTAAATCCAGCTAAGTGCGTGTTTGGCGTTCTCACTGGTAAACTTTTAGGTTTTATCATTTCCATCAGGGGTATTGAAGTCGACCCCGCAAAAATAAAAGCTATCCTTGAGATGCCTCCCCCGTCTAACTTAAAGCAACTCCGCAGTCTCCAAGGACGTCTTCAATCAGTGCGTCGTTTTATCTCCCAATTGTCGGACCGTTGTCAACCTTTTCACCATCTTCTCCGTAAGAATGTTCATTTCGAATGGGATGAGCATTGCCAAAAGGCCTTTGATGATCTCAAAGCTTATCTTCTTTCTCCACCCAATGCTTACACCTCCACGCGAGAGGAGCCTTTCTATCTTTATATCTCTGTGGTGACCATGCTCTGGGAGCCATGATCTCGCATCGGGACACTTGTGGTAAAGAACAAGTATCATGTCTATTACATCGATCGCACCCTCCATGAGTATGAGACACGTTACTCAGAAGCTGAAAAACTATGTTGCGCTCTCTTCTTTCTGCAACCTCTAAGCTTCGTCATTATCTCCTTAATCATAAAACTTACATTGTCACAGTGTCAATCCCCTCGAAGACATTCATGCAAAGCCTTATCACAATGATCGCATCACTCGTTGGCTTATGCTCATGACCGAGTTTGACCTCGAGTTTATCATGAAAAGTCTATCGAAGGGTCAAGTTATTGCGGATCAATTAGCCGATGCTCCTCTTCCGGACACTCGTGACCCCCTTGCTCGATTCCCAGATGAATTCATCCAACAAATCGATTTTGGTCTATCTCCATTTAAAGTAAAGCTCTTCTTTGATGGATCTAAATGCCGTGAGGGGAGGTGCGGGTTTCGTGATGATTCCTCCTTGGGAATACGCCTATCCCGATTCTTGCACACAAATTAAACTTTGAATGCACCAATAATATGGCTGAGTCTGACGAAGCTCTTGTCTTAGGTCTTAAAACGCCATTAATCTCGCGCTCATCATATTGACATCTTCGGTGATTACGAACTCATCGTTAATCGGTCACGGGTGTCTATCAATGCAAGAATGATATCCTTCAAAATATCGTGACATCGTTCTTGCTCGACTCAATCTTTCGATAACTTCACTATCGAAGCCATTCCTCGTCTTACTGTAATCGATTCGCGGATACCATGGCCTCATTAGCCTCCCTTATCCGCCTTTTACCGAAGACTTACGTCTTTATGTGGGTATTTGTCTGGAACGATTAGACCAACCATCTCATCTTGAACAACTAACTTCAATCAATTGTCCACACCCATATCCGGGATGAGTGGTATCAACAGATTGTTGATTATCTATCTCATTCGATCCTTCCTCCAGATCGACTTCCATGGTAGAAGGTCTTTTGTCAACGCGCTTGATCGCTATACTATCCTAGGCGGGATTCTTTACAAACGAGGCTTTGATGGTATTTTGCTTCGATGCCTCAAAACCCATGAATCATCTAAAGCTATTCGGGAGGTCCATGGCGGTATCTCATGGTGGACATTTTAGTGGCTTAGCAGTAAATGCGCATCTTACGTTTGGGATATTATTGGCCTTCTCTTAATCAAGATTGTTGTGAATACACTAAGAAGTGCGTCAAGTGTCAGCAACATTCCAATCTCACGCACATCCCTAGTCAGGCTTTGCAACCTGCGGCGGATTTGTGGCCTTTTTCACAGTGGGGTCTTGATCTTATTGGTCTCATCAATCCCCGTTCTTCACAGCGTCATCATTCTATCATTACTGCCACTGAGTACTTTACTAAGTGGGTAGAAGCTATCCCTCTTTCTTCAACAAAGGCTAAACCCATAGTTGATTTCGTCTATCAACACATCATTTGTCGCTTTGGCGTTCCACACAAGCTAATCACAGATAATGGTAAGTCTTTCAAGAACGCTGATTTGCGAGAATCTGCTGCGACGCTTTCATATCAAGCTCGAGTTTTCTTCTCCATACTATCCTCAAGCTAATGGTCAAGCCGAAGCTTCCAATAAAACTTTGCGTAATATCCTCATGCAGAAGGTAACTAGTCAGTGGTAGGGATTGGCATTTACATATCCCTTTCGCTCTTTGGGCTTATCGGACTAGCATTCGTACTCCTACTGGTCTTGCTACTCCCTTCTCTCGTCTATGGAGTGCAGGCCGTCCTTCCTTTGGAGGTCCAAATCCCATCTCTCCGTGTTTCTCTCAGAGAATTTGTCTCCGATGAGGATTATCGTCAAAATCGTCTAGCACAACTTGAATTATTAGATGAGCGGCGTCTTAACGCTCTTGAGCATCATCAGGTCTATCTCGAGCGTGTCAAACGTGCTTATAACAAGCACTTGCAACACCGTGACTTCAAAATTGGTGATCTTGTTCTTAAGGAAAATCAAAATGTCACTACACTCGAAAGGAGTCAACGTGGTAAGTTTGCTCCCAACTGGATGGGCCCCTACATTATCACTCATAAATATGGAGTGCAGGGCTTATCGTTTATCTTCCATGGATGGTATCCACAGAAGCGGAACCTCTTAATGCTTTGCATTTACGGCCCTTCTCTGTTAAAATCTATCTTACACAAATCTAGTCGCACTCGGATCTTCCATCCATCCTAATAACTTGGTCATCTACTTTTGTGGTGATTTGAAATCGTGTGGTTCTCCGCCTATTGCCTCATCTACCTTAAATATGAGTATCGCGGCTCTACTCATTGCACGTTTCTTTTGGATATGTTCCTCCTCATGGTAGGAATACCTTAATCACCACTTCATCTATCCCAAGTACTTATCTTAATTGGATCTACTCGGGGCATGAGTACATGTTCTTCTATGCTCTCTTCCCCTCCATCTGATCTATCTAGGTCTAAACTCAGCTTCTTTCAAAAAGTTTCAAAAAAAAAAAAAAAAAAAAAAAAGAAAAGAAAAAGATGCTATCCAAAAAGATAGACTGATCCCTCGAAGGACAGCTATCCATATATTACCAAGTGAATCAAAAATTCTAAAAACATAGACCATACCCTCGAAGGATGGCTATCATTAAAATTCAAAATACAGACCGCTCCCTTGAAGGACGGCTGTTTCTCAAAGAAAAATTCAAGGCTTTTTATAATTCATCAGCCTTCCAGTCAGTTTATACACTTTTAGCATCACTGAAAGACTTCCCGCATCGATCAGTCTTTCCATATCAAGCAAACTTCCCGCATTGATCAGTTTGCTTTTCTGTCAAAATCATGAAGCTGAGATTTAGGACCTTTTTGTCGATCATATGGAGAATCCTATTTCCCCACTATGGACATGTATTCTGTCCCTTGTAAGTTCCGACAAGATACTTACTTACTTTTCTTTCCGTTTCTATCCTAGATCTGGTTTGCGACTAGTTAGTGTCAGATTTATTTTAATCTTATATAGGGCCTTGTCTGCTTGGTCTTTCGGTTTCCTTTCTGGATTTTATCTATGGTCGGTTGGAAGTCCAACTTATCATTTTTCTTCTTCTCCGAGTATCTTCTCTTCTAAGTCACGGTTGTTTCCACTTTCATCTTTGGCTCTTGCAAGGAGTATTCTCCATTTCTTTGTCTTGCAACCCTGTTAAATTGGCATTTCACATGTTAATTCAATCAAAATTTATCTTCTATCAAAATTCCTCTTATCTATCAAAACATCTATCTTTTTTCATTTCTCATTAAAATTACATCTATCTATATCTAAATCTATCCATCAAATGTACATCCAAGATACATTACATCTATCTATATCTAATCCATACATCAAACACATCTATCTATTTATTCATCAAAATATTTAAACACATGTACATCCAAGTTACATCATATCCATCTATCAAAGTTCTATCCACATCACATATATCATCTATCAGTCTATATCTATCCAATCACATCTATTTTATCCACATTTCAATCTATCTAATCACATCTATTTCTATCATCTATCATCTATATCTATCCAATCACATCTATTTTATCCTCTATCTATATCCATCTACCCATGTATATCAAAACTAAAAGCATAAGTACAAGTATATGACAAATAACGTGATCAATCTATATATACATGTGTGTCTGTACAAAAATGGGTGGCTTTCAATCAAGCCATCTATACAATGCCTTCCAATCGAGGCTACATCACTATACAAATACAAAATCTATCAAATCTCTATATGGTAAAATCTGAAGCGTGGAGGACACTATCTCCTCCACCCTCCTCTCTGGCTCTCTCTCCTGGCCGCCGCCTATCGAGCTCGATGCACCTGCTGCTGGAGGTCTCGGCCCACCTCGATCTCTCCCAGTGCTCCCTCCGCCTGAGGCTCCGCTGCATTTGTCGCCGCCGCTCGCTGCTCTCCTCCTCGCCCCGTCACGAGGCACATCGGGGCATCTTTGCGCTAAGGCATCCTCGTAATATCTCACTTCGGCGAGGAGAGGCCGAGTACGTGCTCGGGATCACGGTGCCGGTGCTCATAACGATCTTTCTTTGGCCGCTTTGAGGCTGCTTTGCGCCTTCTTTGGTGGTGCCCTCCTGGGTCGTACCACGTGTGCCGGACTACGATGTGGCACTGTCTCCCATACTTGGCCACGAGGGCCTCCACATGCCGAAAGTAGCGGTCCCTCTGCTGGATCGCTGTATCTCGCTCCTGGCGAGCGGTGTCTCTCTCCACAATCAGGGCATCCCTCTCCTCCGTCAAAGCCCCACAGATCTCCTCCGGTCTTACTGATGTGTGCGTGTGAGGGTGGCATGCTCTCCCTCTAATCTGTCCAGCGTAGCAGCTATGTCCTCCTCATCGCATCTATAGAGGGCGGGAGATGTCGTGGCAACTCTGTATCGTACCATGCTGCGTAGCCCTCATCCACCCCCGCGTCATCATCACTGTCTGTGGAGGGTGGGGCCTCTCTCAATGGGTCTGCCGGGATCAAAATCGGCAAATCCGTCTCCTGCTATCCCGCCTATACGGCGTGTAGGTGGCCGGTACTGTCTGTACTAGGCCAAACTGCCTCAGTATCCGCATGAATGGGACCCGCTCCCACATATCCGGCCTACGGCCCCTGACCACCCGACTCCGTCTCAATGCTACCAAGTGGGCATCCTGACCAACCCATATCGGAAATGCCCGATATGGCCTCCAGATGACCTGATCTGGTGTAAGCGTCCTGAAACGCTCAGAGTACCACTCGGCCGATCTACCTGTATCTCCTGCGGCCATGTCAGCCCGCCATCTCCGAAATCCATAATCCACACCCCCCACTGCTGCTGGCATCCAGGAAGCCCGGATGGCCTGATCACTGCTATGTGCTCATATGCCCAGCAATGAAGCACAAAGCTGACATCGATCCCTGTCCTCCGACCAGTGGTGTACATCCATAGCTCATAATATACCTGAGCTATCAGGGCATCGGCAAAGGCAAAAACACATGCATCTTTGCGGATGTCGCAACGCATGGCTTGCTATCTAGCGTGCTGGGAATCTCCACCTCCCGAGTGCAGCGAGGGCAAAATAGGAGATAGCCATCTGAATCAAGGCTATCCGCCTGCTCCGAGGGCTATCCTGCCTGTACTGTGAGGCTATCCTCACTGCCCCAGATACTATCTCCGAGTCATCTGCTCTATCTCTGTATAATCGCACCAGGGCCCTCTGCTGCTGCTCCCGAGGTGTGATCTCGATCGGGTCCCCAGTAATCGGTAATCTGAGGATCCTGAATACATCCTCATGGGTGATCGTCATCTCACCCGTCCTGAACCAAAATGTGCACGTGTGGCTGTCCCACCGTCGCACTAATGCCCGCATGAGCTCCACATCTCGTGGCACTCGTCTATAATATCTGAAACCCCCGAGCCCGGCTAGCTCTAAATGCTGCCAGTCTGCATCTGTCACATCAGGAAGGATCGTCTCCAATAGCTCAGGGATGGCATCCCTCATATGAAGAGCCTCTCGTGCCTGCATCCACGACATCAAAAGCATAATTAGTCTCTTATTTCCCCAAATCTCATCTTCCAAAACCATAAAAATGAATATCTTTCAGTCGGCGTCGATTTGGTAAAATCGGCGTCGTTCATCTAATCGGCGCCGATTAATACCAATCGACGCCGATCCAAAACAAATCGACGCCGATTAAACCAATCGGCGCCGACTGCCTGGCCGGATGTAAACCAGACCCTGGCCTCCCATGCACAAAAAATCAAACAAAAAAAAATAATAATAATAAGAAAAGTGGGTTCGAAAATGATCACTTACCCCAGGTCGTGTCCTCCTGCGCTTACGTAAAACTCCCGAGAGGCTTCCATAGTGTTCAAAATCAAATTGCCTCTCTCTGCAATCAATCGTCACGTTGCAAATAAATCGTTTACGTTTTCCGTTCGCATATTTATATGCGTCTGGATTGGTCGGCGCCGATTTTTTGGGTCGACGCCGCTTGTTTTGGTCGGCGCCGATTATTTTGGTCGCCGCCGATTTTTCATGTCTGTTTGCCATAGTGTTGATGCTTGGCTTACTTATCTATCTGATCATTGTGGTGTGCTGAAAATTGCCTTTTGGCACCTCTTTTTGATATCACGAT
Organism: Taxus wallichiana var. yunnanensis; assembly: GCA_018340775.1. Taxonomy (NCBI): domain Eukaryota; kingdom Viridiplantae; phylum Streptophyta; class Pinopsida; order Cupressales; family Taxaceae; genus Taxus; species Taxus wallichiana. The sequence continues at coordinate 223,223,648 of CM031241.1, forward strand.
CTATTTCGAGTTTGTTCCCTTTGCGTGGAGCACTCGCCTTTTGTTTGGCCGCTTAGAGTTACGCGGGTCTGTAGGCACTAACGTCGTCTGATTTATGGACCGTCTAGTTGTCCCTACCAATGTGTCTCTCTCTAGATGCTGACTATTTTTGCAGTTCTCCTTACACTCATGGGTGTAGGCACTAACGTCGTCTCATGAGGAGGCCGGCTAGTTTTCCTACCAATGTGAGTTCCTTAGGTTCTTTGCCCTTTTGTTTATTTTTATGCATCGTCAATGATCGGATCTACTCCACCATCCGGTGGGGCATCCTGCATTTTCAGCTACCTCTTTCAAACTCGGGATCGTCTATTCTATCATCCATCCCATCCCTAGTTTGAGGGGGATCACATCACCACAAATTCTTCTCTTCTTCCATCTCCTTGTTTTTGTCTCATAACCTTGCTTATCGCAAGTTACTTGACAAAAAGGGGCAAAATGTAGACACCTAAAATTGGTTACTCAATTTAGTGTCCCTCTCATCCGTTTACTTGCTTAGGTAACCTGGGGCACGTTTACGTCACCAACTATCCCCTTGGGATATTATCCAATTTGTGATTTAATCACTTATTCCAAATTTAATTCATCCCATCACATCTTACCCATGAGTGATTAAATATTAAATATTTAATTACGCTTCTTCCCATGCATCTTAATCACTTATCCACCCCAAATTTATTCTACCCATGTATCACATCTATTTTTAATCTTCCACTAAAGGGATATTTTCCCGTAGTGGGATAAGTCTTATCTTTCTCGAATCAATCAATTTGGCCATCTTGGGATTCTTTTCCGCGATCGGCGCCGACCCATATGTCAGGCGCCAATTTTGTAGGAGCGGCGCCGATTATAAAAGCAAGCCCGGAACTCGGTTCTAAGGGGACGGAAGAGGCAGAAGAAGAGATTACGAGGAGCGAAAAAGCGAGCGAGAGAGCGAAAGATACGGGTTGAGAGAAAGAGAGATCTTCTTAGCATCGATTGTATCAAATTAGGGTAGATCTGTCCCGAATCGATCCTCGAGAGGAGCACCGTTACTCTGTCCTGTCGCATCGACGCATCGCACACCACCATCTATCATCTGGTGACTCTGTTCCGATGTCTCGCCAACTTCGGCACATCCAATGAGACCACATTCACCTTCCAATTCCCGAATCTTGTCGCATACGCTCCCCGATTGGTGATCTATCTCCAATCGACGCCCGATCTTATCCAATCGGCGCCGATCCCTTTCAATCGGCGCCGGCCAGGTCTCAATCGGCGCCGATTCCACCCGGTCGACACCGATTTATCTGCGAGATAGGTATAAAGGATACGGTAACACAAATCCAAAGCATTTATTTCATAGTTCCTTGTTTTACTTACTTTACCATCTGTTTGTTTGATTCTGTCTTATTCTTTATGCATCGAAAAATCTAGTCTTTATTTACATCTTTTATCATGTATGCTTCTTTTCTTAATTGAAAACGTGGGTGACATCCGCCGAGGAAGCTTATCGCTTCTCGGACCCGCTTCTCGGGCAGTCCACTTAAATATCTTTTAACGTGGTCTTTTTCTCATCAAGTATCGGTGTTTTCGCGAGGTTATTCGGATCTATTGTGCGAATTGCTCGTGTGCGCCGTCTTATCTACATCGGCTTCCTCATCCGTCTACATCTTCATCGTAGTATCAATTTCATTGAGGTTTTCGGGTTTTTGTGTTTAGTTTGGTGCATTAACTTGGACGGAGTATGAGCGCAAAATTCTTGATCTACAAAATATTGTAAAACTATTAAATTTTAAGCATTTGGGGATATATTTTTGGAGCATGTTTCATTTAAGTCATCATATTAGCTTTTTGTCATGATAATTTGTAATTGCTTCAAGCCATGACCTTCACACCCTAACACAAATAAATAATAAGCTACATCGGAAAATACAATGTTATTTTTTTGTCAAAAATTTTAAATATGTTAAAGAAAATGTAAAATCAACGCATGAGAATATTACCCTCACTAATTTCTAAAAATATATCATCACAAAACATATTTGGAAGTTTTTAACATCAGATTGACACATTGGACACACCTTCTAGTGATCCTAGTCCACCTATTTTTACTAGTTTGCACTTATATACTTTTACTCACCATTACCCAAATTACATTTTATATTTTTTGCCATTGATTTTGCACCTATTGCAACTTCGACATCATATCCATCAATAATTGTGCTTGGATTATTTGAGAAGCACACAAGTGGTCTTGGTCCATGTATACTCCATTTTAAGGGTCATTTTGGTAGAGGTATTAATACACACTTATAGGGTATTGTTTCCCTCATCCAACCTTTTATTTGGACATCTCAACATGGAATTGCGTATCGAGTAGGTGCTTCACCATAATTGGGAGCATTGTGTGTGAAATCACACTTTTTGTATGTTTTAATCTTTGTAATGAGATTAAGAAACAAATGAGGTCATTCACACATTCACTTGAACTTAAGAGACCTAAGATTATACTAATCAAGCATAATATAATTGACATATCATTGGAAGACTCCTTGTTTGATTGTTTATGCACACCACTAGATCACATTAATGCACCCTCTTCTGCTATTTGTTTTCACTTGAGATGGATTTCATATCAATTATGGAAATGACATCATCATTCTTTGCATCAAAACTACATGTATGGTTTCTACTTTTAGTCACATCATCAACACATTTTTTGTACTATTTAGCAATGTTTCCTTGATGAAACAATTTTCACATTGTTGTAGATATATTATTTGATTTTGTGGTATGTACATTATATTGCACTTATTTATGAAGTGTTATTGGGGGTTTGTTATTTCATCCTTGTCTACCTTCATGTGTGTATATTTTATTGCAATATTTTAGTTGTTGGGTCTTTATCCTTGTTTATCTCCTTTCAATCCATCCTATAACTTTTAGCTATTTGTTAGATCATTTTCGTAACTTTGTAATTCTTTCAAAAATTGATCATCCCCTTATATGGAGATCTTCTAGTGCATATACTTGACTATTTGTTGATGATCAAGTAATGGCTTCAATTCATTCATACATATATTTTCATCCACTCTACTCATTCATATTATGGGGTGTATGTGGCGTGATATTACTTTCATTTGGTGGTTGTTCTTTATTCCTTGCTCATACTTGGCTCAATTCAACATCTACTACCTTGTAATTTTTTAGTATATGGAAGTCATTTAATACTCTTTTGCATTTTTAGTGGTGGTGTTTGTCTCCAACCCATCCAATGCATACTTCAAAGTGTTCTTTTTTTGCACTTTAAATGGTGGTGATGGTATCTAACCCATTGAGTGTATTCTTCACACATTTTTCATAGAGTTCTTCTTTGTACCTTAAGTAATAGTGATGGTCTCGAAAGCATTTTTCATGGGTTCTTCACCATTTAAACATTTACTTACACCTTTAATGGTGGTGATGGTCTCCAACGCATTTGGTGTACATCTCTTCGAGTATTCAAATGTTCTACTTGTGTGTTGTATTATTTTTAGGGACATATTATGACATATCTCTTCACTTTAAGACACTTTTATTGATATTTTGATTGTTTGAAAAATCGTATGGTGACATTATTTTTTTAATTACACTTCATTGTACATGGGTACCTCATTTGTTGTTGTTGTTATCACCCCCTTTCAAATGATTCTTAGCCTTGTCATTAAGTATAGTCCTTCTTAAGTTGTATTTGAGGGGAACATTAGTGAAATATTCTAGATGATTGCATTAATATTAAGTTGACATAAGCCATCTTAACTATATTTATAGTGCATTATGCACATCTCTAGACTTAGAGTATGGTATATGTGTGCAACAATTATTAATTGTGACTGTACGTACCCAAAATTGCATGTGCTACATTGTCGGGAAAATGGTTACAAAAGTCCCCAATGATGATTCAAGTCCTTTCAAGAAGGTGTTCGAGCTCCAAAGCCCATTCACAGTGTATATTTATTTCCTAGATGTCTTTACTTAGCCTTCCCATGCTTTTTTCGACTCTTTCCTCTTTCTACGCATATGTTGGCCTTTAGTGCCAAGACAACCGCCCTACTTGGGTAGTGGTTCTGAAACCGTTGCCCAAAACAGGGCGGCGGTCTTGAAACCGCCACCGCCTTACGAGGCGGTGGTCCTAAACCGCCGCCTTGAACAAGGCGGCGGTCTGTCCGCTTTTTCCAAATTCCCTCACGTGTGTTTTAACATGCGACGATTCACTTAATTTCACTTTTAGCATGCATCCATGAGCCAAATTGTCTAAAATTAGCTTTGATTGCTTGGTTCTCCTTCCTCCTATTTTTAAATAGATTTAATTAGTTGGAATTGCTCTTCTTGCCTTGAGCATGAAGGCACCTCCCATCCTCCATTCCTATATATTCCATGCTTGTATTCAAGAAAAAGGCTTGAGAATTTTTGTGTATCTTGCATTGTATTGCTGATATGATCTCTCTAGGAATTGCATAGCCAAGCTCTGATCTCTTGTGCTATCTCTCTTCTACTTGCATTGCCTCCAGACTACCATCAAGCTATCATTGTTCAAATGCCATCTTCCTACTGTTGTTCTTGCATTCCCAATCCCTTGGACTCACATGAACACTTGGAGAAATAAAGGAACATACTAAGGGAACGAATACAAATACAACCAAATTTTCCAAAGCTCTTGCTTGTCTAGGTTGGAATTGTGTGTTTGCTTGGTTTATTTGTTAAATTGTCGATTTCAAACCACTAGTTTAAGTTACATATCAAATAGAGTAGAAAATCATTCATTTCAATAGTAGACAATCACAAGTAGATCAAATCATTAGTAAGTTTGCCTCTTTAACATTACCAGGGAAGTTGTGGGGAACAATAGCCCCTTTCAGGGTCATGATTTGTTCTTCACCTCTGAGGTAGGGTTTGAAGGGTTTTGATTGGATTAGGTTATTTGTTTTAGATTAGATTCACACATTCGCACAAGTAACTAGCTACATCCGGTTGATTACTTGTCTTTAGTTTATTTATTAGATTAGAATGCATTGCTTAAAAATTAGAAAAGATCAAAAAGATTTCCTTTGATAGATTAGTTTGCTTTTATTGCTTTGATTTGATATATTGTGAAAACTCCAAAAACATAGATTAGATTTCCTTCAATAATTAGTTTGCTTATCAAAAATCATTTTATTTCATTTTGTATGACCATCAATGGTCCACAACAGAAAAGACATACAATTATGATCCCTTGGTCCCACAATCCAACGGCCTGAATTGATAACTGACATTGATACCGACTTACGTTTGATGCAGGTCTTACGCACACCAGAACTTTTGTTGAGAAAATAGAACAACTCAATACGCTAAACATCACTGCTAATCAAGCCTACGACTATTGGACTGCTCCAGCAATAGGGTTTGATTACGCGCATGACCATCTAAGGGCCACAACCTCCACGAGTCTTTGGTTGTGATCCTCAGGTCCCACAACCCAATGGGCCTACTAATTAATTAGACATTGATACTAGTTTGTGTACATTAGTATTCGAGATCTTCACCACTTCCACCTAGACATTATTGCACAACTTTCCTTATTGAACATAGCGCCGATCAGCTAAGATTTTGTGGACCGGACCGGAAAAATCACCTATAAATCCCTATGGCTCCACCACGCCTCCCATTCTTACTTCCATGACATTGTCTGAAATCTATACTGAGGCACCCGCAGTCATTTTCCACGTGTTCAACAACCATAAACAAAATCTCGGCGAGCTCGACATTGATTGGAGTCTCTGCGGCTATTATCTCGAGACGAGGCATTACACCACCGCAAGTTAGGGGAGCATTCTTTGCCTTAGACTCGCAGATCCCGATATTGCGTGTTGAAGATATAAGATTGCCCAATTAGCTTGAACCCCGTCATTACACTCACACTTATATTCATTCTACACCCGATTGTCTCGCACGAGCTCGAGAGGTCGGGTGTGAAGAAGGTCACGTGTTGATATTCGTCATACAATGACCAACATTAATAAATAACACATTTATATGGATCATTCTAATATGCATAACAAACAACCAAAAGGGACGAGAGATCGTGCTCTTGCATAAGCTATTTATATCCTCTCATCTCATTGTACTTGTATGGTGTTGGACAATATTATATTAATACTATCATTTCTTCATTTGTAGTGTGTTTTTTCATAGAGAGTCATTGTGATCATAAGTTTTTCGGTCACCCCTACTAATGTAACTCTCTTTATTTTATCTTAATATACAAGACAATTCCAATATTAAAATAAAGACTTTATTAATGTCCAATTGGCCTCCAATGACCAAATAACAACTAAGCTAGGGATAAAATTCAGGGTAATAAGCCAAAGGGGTCACATCAACATTTCCTAAGGGCATCTAAACACTCACAATAAAATTTGAGTGCATATGAACACTACATATTTTAAAAAAAACACACATTAGATAGGTGATATATAAGACATACAATAATATTTTATAAATGTTGATAAAAAAATCAAGAACTATATGAAATTGATAAACACAACAACACTACCTAATTTAAATCAATAATTAACAATAATGAAAATGATTTAAACAATAAAATTTTGATGTTAGTTTTCTAAACGGATTGGCTAAGAAAGTTAAAGTGTTGCTTTATTCTAAGTAACTAAAAGTGGAGGTGATTGTGAGCAAGAAAGTACAAAGTGGTCCTCATTATTTTAAGGGTACTTCCCACTCGGACTAGCATGTGCTTCGAGGGTTCGTCCAAATTGTACATGGAGCAATAAGGTAAGGAAATTATTGGGATATAATTATGAACCTTTTGTTAGAGAATATCCCTCTTGACCTATAGTATATCCGAAAATGTGGATAATTGAAGTGCTGGATATGAATGATAAGGTCCTTTATGGTTGAACGCACGTTTAACTAATGTCATGATTGATTCATTAAAATGTATAATTTTGTAATATTTTAATAGTATAAATATTTTACATTTATTAATTTTTAAAATTTTAAAATATAGTATATTTTGAATTTTAATTGATTGTTCAAAATATATGTTAGGTAATTGTCAAATAAACATCAAATTTAATAGAGTAAGTGATTGTTTATTCACGAAGATTATAATCCTCGCCACTCTTTGTTTCCATGAGATGTATCAATCTAGTAATGGACTCCAAAAGATAATGTATAATCAAGATATAACAATTTTTCGATTAGCTTTTCAAAAAAACTTATTAATAACCAATCAAATGAATATCAAATTTAAATTCGAAATTAAAAATAAACACACTTCAAAACATTAAATCCCACCACGAGTTAAATTTGATGGCTACCTATCCCTGTCAAACAATTTTTAGGTGACAAAAATTTCAAATTTTACCCTTCAAAAATATAAAATAGTGTTATTTTTATAATGTTAATAAGAATTATAAAAGATTATTCTATATATATTTAACTATATCTAATATATATTTGTATAGTTTACCAATAAATCTGTATAAAAATGACTGCCATATTTTAAATTTAAAAATTACATGTGATAAATTTTCAAATATTTGTAAATATTTTATAGTTAAAATCATGAAAAATGTCTAAACGACCATTAAATTTAACCCCTGAATACCAACTAAATAATCACAACTACTTCAAATAAATATAATCTGTCCAAATCATTGAACGAAATATTTTACCTAATCAATTTTTGTCTATTTATCGAACCTATAAAAGTATTTGTATCATGGTAGACGAATCATCAAAAATCCTTCTAATTATAGGTAATACAAACAATTTTAAAACTAAGAAACCATAATAGTACGTAACCGTACCCGATAAATCTATTACAATGAGAGGAACGTTTTGTAATATTTAAGTGTGAAATAAAGTAGGTAGTCCGGTACGAGACAAAATACTACGTTCATAAATGTACCCGTCATTAAATTTGACGGTCGTCGGTGACCCACGTGCCACACCCTTTTAATGAAAGAGAGAGTGATGTAGACAGGGTGAATAATTGTCTAATTGATATATGAGTTGGATAAGGTGAATGGTTTCATGACTTGGTCCAAACCAAATTTTCAATGTTATTGCCCATTGGTCATATGGATAAAACATCATTATTAAAAAGGAAACAATCATTATAGATGAGAAGGTGATAAAAAAATAGGCGTACACAATTTATAAATGGTTCTAGATTATTTATTGTATTTATTTATTTGTCGATGATCAAGGCATGTTTATTTGTTTATTGTATTGGTTTATTTCTCTCGCTTGGCCCTGTTTTTGGTTTTCCTATGTAGCTATTGTTTTGCTAAGTTTAGCCTTGTGTGCTTGTGACTTTGGGGCGTGCTCTCATGCCCCCTGCTTTTTGTTGAGAGAATTTTGTATCATGTTGCATTTAATATAATATAAGATCTTTTTCATCATAAAAACTATTTGTCGATGATTGGTTTGAATTAGGTGATATTAATGTGTTTGTCGATTTTTGATTGTCTTTATTCGTAATTCTTTTTCTCCATTCTTTCTTTTTTATATTTTGAGCTTTGTGTCCAAAGCATCCCAATGTTCTTGATAGAAGCATCCCTAACACTTTTGGTCTCTTTTCTTGGTGTTCACTAAGGTAGATTGTACTCATTCGTTTTGTCCTAAATTTTTATTCTTTTAGATGCGCATGTCGGTTTTACAAACTAACAAGGTCCTAATTTGAAATCAATTTGTTTATAAATACATAAACATTGTTGTCTCATTTACAACTAAGAGACACATATGATATTAAATTAACATTCTATTGAGCGACACACGGATTTAAAAGAAATCAAGCAATCATTAGTGCATTTATCATTATATAAGAAGCCATCATTTCTCTTAGATAACTTTTGGCACTCGAAAACACTTTTTTTTTCTATGCAAAATTCATTTTAAGGTCATTTGTCTAATATAATTTACTATTTTTCAACATTCTTTATATTGCGGTTCTTGCCCATTAAGGACTTGGCAAATAACTAGAGTTATATTGTTCACCACATGCCTTCAAAGCATAATATTGTATATCATTATGCGAATGTAGATGTGGAAATGATTTTACATTAACAAGTGCACTAAACTAACTATAGCACACACTACTTAGACCTAATTCAAATTAAATCAATAACTATAAATCCAAGTGTTTAAAAGAGGTTGTCTAAAGCATTAAAATAGTAACGTGAAGGAGAAACTAGAGAATTAGAGTTAGGGACATAAATATGATGAAAATAGTGAATTTGGATGCAACCGTGACAAGAAATATGTGGGAAAATAGTTCAAAGAGAGAGACAATCAACTCCTATAAAAATCGACTAAAACCCCCATTGATCACTTATCACATGATGACCATTTTCATCACAACATGACCATTTTGTCGAACAAAAATGGTAGACTATTACAAAAATGGCTTTGTATGCACAAAATTAAGTCTAATTTGACGATTTTGTTCAACGTGCTGAATGTGTAAAAATGTCTCAATTTGTCTCGATCGTTCACGAATCACAAGTAGTTTCTTCTCCTCCAAAACCTTAATTAAACCTTAAAAATTTGTGAAATAGTAAAAACCAGGGTATGTACTTGAAGGCTTGTCTCAATTAAAACCCTTATGACAAAAAATTCTTGAAATCAACACTTGATGTAAGTCAACAAAGAATATGATGTATTCAAGTTTCCAAACCTTACGCATTTAATGTGTGCAATGAATGGTATAAAATTCAAAATTTGGGCACATAGATGTTTCAAAAATAGAATCTAGTAACTACTCTTACAATTTCAATATCACTCTTGAAACCGATTTTTATCACTCATTCATTGTCTTAGATTCACTAATGCACCTTTGTGTTTATAGACTTTGTGAATTCAAATTAGGACCATATTAGTGTGTAAGTCCACTTAAAAAGTGCATAAATAATTCAAGGAAAGGTTAGAACAAAATACCACGAGATACAAGCAACATACCGATATATGAAGAGTAGATTGAGAGAGTTTCAAAAATTGATGACTTAGTTTTGGCACATTTGAGGAAGGAGAGGCTCTCAAGAGAACATTTAACATGTTGAAGTGGAAGAAAACGAAACTGCACAAGGTTCTAAGAAGTTTCTTAATGAATGCATCTGAGATAAATTTATTACGTGAGATGTATCTCACCCATTTTCAACGTAGCAAGTCTATATCTTTTTTATGAAGGGAAAAATTTATAAGGTAGTTGGAGATCGGAGACAATTTCTTGAGGAGAAAGAGTAGATATATGCCATTCTAGAATCGAGAGTTGTTCGGAAGGCCGAAGTTGAAGGTTAAGTGGAAGGTTAGAGCAACATAAGATTCAATTTGGGTGAAAGCATATGAGATGAACAAGTACATCAAATCATTGGAAGATACCTAAAGATGATATTGGCATGTGCTAGTTCATTTGCAAGTTTGTTTTAGTATCATAATGGGAAGGATGATTTAAAGGGGTCAATGAAGCATCTCAAAACCTCACCAAGCTCAAGAAGCAAGAAGGAATTTATGGTTTCATTTCGAAACATGGAGTAAATAGGGTGTTTCTTGTCTCATGTCATTCACGATCATGGTCATGACTAGTCAAAGCATAATATGGTGTCCCACTACCTAACCAAAAATATTTTAAAATTGATTGCTAAATAAATCCAATAAAATGCTTAACAAACTTTAAATTTTTAGAAAAATAGTGGATGCCTCATGTCTTTGTATATTCAAGTTGATTTTATAGAATTAAAATCAAGTTTTGTTTGTGTGAAATATTTTACTAGAGTATAAAATTCGCCAAAAGTGGAACACAATTTTATGCTTTGTCACCTTCTTACTCAAAACTATAGGCTATTATAGGCAATTGTTAGGAAGCCACCGATTTGCGCTAATCAAGGTTTCATAGTCAATATTATGTGTCAAGTGGTGGTTTCTTCGCATCTAACATGCAAAACAATAGCCACAATCATTAATTTTATTATTTTTGGAACATTTTCATTAAGGATTGAGTTTGAAGAGACACTCCATAAGTCAAAAGCATTAGTTGTGGGATAAATAAAGTGGAATTCATGCTTGCAAGGAGGTGGAATTGGTTTAGAGGGAACCAAGTGGTGCTAAGAAAGAAGACAAGGGCATCATTGAATTGGAATGACTCGTCTTCATGTTTGTAATGAAAAGGAAAACACTTGTTGTAAGTGGTTGTGCATGTCTATACTTCGTCATAAGCAATGAATGCATTGTGGTATTAGTCTCATACCTTTTTTGTGAGAGACCATAATTGAGTAAGTTGGTCCATGTCTCGCAATGAACATGTTGTTTAATTAACAAATCATCCATGGTTGCATTAGCTCTTGAAAAATGTAGAGGATGGCACATCAAGAACCTCAACTAAGATTGACAACATAGATAGACACTTTTTAATGTGTAGGTTTAAAAGTCATCACCGGATGGATTCGTTGCTCAAAAAGCATTTTAGGTGCCTACAATCTATTCTCTTAAAATTCATCTTGGAGTATGGATAAATACTTCTAAATTTCATCACACATTTCTACTTTTTGTAAGTTCTTGTTGAAGCACATTCTTGGTTTCATTGTGCTTGTCCTTTGCATTGAGAGATCCTTCTACAACGGGGTTTCCAAATAAGGAGATTCATATACTTTTCTTGTATATGCTCCTTAAGGAGGCTAAAGTTGGTTTATAAGTATTGATTTTCATCCTTTAATTACCATTTATTTTCTTCAAGGAGTGACTCGTGCTCACTCTGCAATGTTGAAATTAGATCTCGCATCCTTTAGTGGGTCTTGTTCATTTTCTCCTTCATGATTTTTGACTCTTGCAAAATGTATGAGAAGTTTATTTCTTGTTTTAATATCACTTATACATGTTTGATTGAGAATCCAATGGCAAATATACTAAAGTACATGAACTAAAAATGTTATGGGTGTAAGCAATTTAAATTACAATAATTGTCTTTGTAAAATAATATTGCATAGCTATAACAAAATGAACAATGAATTCAGAAATAAAAATATATACTAAGAGAACAATTTATGAATGAAAGACTTCATTCTTGAATGAATGCGTGTGTGTGTGCGTGTGCGTCTGTGTGCGCGCGTGATATTTCTCATGTGCTAGTAGAAAATGAAATGTAGCAATCTTCGAGAAGAATTTTGGAGCTAGAACTCTCTATCTTTTATATTAAAAATACTAGCAATCTCTAATAAGAGACGAGAAGCAATAAGATTGTCTTCTCATTGAATTTTATGTTCTTTCCATATTCTTTCTTGACGATTTTTACAATTCGAATGTCAATCCATTTGTATATATTTTCAACAAAAATGAACCCAAAAAAAAAAAGATGGAGTGATTCAATATGGGATGTGAAAGTCACATAGCTAAAACACCCCTAAAATTTTGATAAGTTGTCATGATTGAAAATTCATAGTATTCTTTTAAATTTTCAAGTAGTTTTCTTTTTATAAACTTATTTTGTATTTTTAGGCTCTTTTGAGTACGGTTTAGAATTAACATTTCCATAAAAGTATTGCATTAATTCAAAAGAATGTGTTAGCATAGTCTTTAGACATACTGAAACTAATTAATCTTGTGACTTTTATATTTGTATACAGGAAATTAGAAGTTTTAGCTACAACCAAAGAATTATAACTTTAATAAGGTGATGTACTAGTAATATACAAATACTTCAATAGTATGTTCTAAAATTATCTTAGACTACCACATAGATTACATAATTAATTATGTGAACTGTAAAGACAAGGTGTGGTCTTGCGAGCTGTTTTCCTAATATTAAAAGTGCATTAAAATATACGTGTAGGCAGTGGTTTCCACTCACTAATCAATCCACCCAACACCTAACAATTAAGAAGTAAGGTTCCAAATATGACACAAAAATTGAGTGCTCATATTACAAAAACATCATATTGATATAAAATTGATTTTTCAAAATGTTAAATTTAAATGTTGTCCACTTTAAAAAAACATATTAAAATGATGATTGGTCAAAAGAAACTTGAAAAACCCAATGCACTCACCTATCACGATATTGGTCAAAGTAAAAAATGTATTGCTTTGCCAACATGACAAGAAAGGTACCAAATTGTATCAAGGGCCAATAAACTCTTGTTTGACACCAATCTATTACTTGCATATCCGGGCTTAGAAGCCATAGGCCCAAAAGCCAATAAAAATTCCAAGACGCCATCGACTCATCCATTGTTTGCGGAAATTGAACAACCAAAACAAACTCTAATAAGCATAAGCCAACCAACAAGTATTGATCATGTTCACCATGTGTGGACCCACATTAGCCATCACCCTATTATTAAAAATTGGAACATCTACGGTAATGGTGGCAAAATCATTTATAATATATCTAATTTGGAAACAACAAAATACTCAACCTTAAAACAATCTTTACAAACTATACGCAGAAGTATTTCTCAAAAAAAAAAAAAAAAAAACATCATGAAAACTTGAATAGTGAACCCAAATTTTGTGTGATTTTAATCTCTTGATGTAGAGAGTATAACACTAGACTGGCAAAACGACTGCTAATGTTTTATACATTTTGATTAATGTTTATCATGCAATATTTGATTCAGGCTGGATCATTTTCATCCAATCAAATATATATTTAATCATCGATGTAATATAAAAATCCATATAAATTCCAATCAGTTGCCATGCATTATATTCTTGGGCGTAACTATAAAAACTGAGGCATTTCATCTCTTAGTAGAGACTGCTAGTATATATTGGTGGAATGGATACCCCTCAATTTTTGACAGTTACCTCTAAGAATTTTGTGCTCCTAACCTGTATAAATAATTGAATCCAAAGCTTGTGTAGGTTAAGAGCACAAATTTTTTAGACATAGCTGTCAAAGACTGGTGCATCCATCATATGCACCATTAAACTACAACTCATTTGATTATACATTATAAATTTACATAAAATTATATAAAAATAGTTAAAATTACAAAAACACGCCATTCAAAATGTCAAAACATTATAACAATTTTGTTGACGAATAAGATAAGACATAAAATATCATACCTCTTCCTAGCTATAAAAATCTATCTAGCTGTCATACTCTCTTTATGAATGCACCACTTTACCATCATCGCCACCGCGAGTTAAATTTTAGTGCAATGTAATTTGACATTTGTTGTAAACAGTAAAATTCTTTTAAATGTGTCACTATCTTCCTTCTTTAAATATATATTTTAAATTTCTTCTGTATGAAAAAGTTCTATATTTAATATTTCTCCTGTATGAAGTTATGAACAAGTTCATTCCATAACAGAAGAAAGTAAATTTATCGTAACCGAAAAAAATATATACATGTGTGCATATGATATTCTTACAATTCAATCAAAGCAGTTGAAAGAAATGACCACAGATAAAAATGCAGGAACATCAGACTGTTCCCATGGTCATCAGCGAACTTGATTTAGCAGCCACAGATACTGATCACCAATCTTTATCATCTGCACCAAAAACAACTGCAAGTCAACACCGGAAATAGCTGATTGAGGGAAAAGCCCCATACGATGGTCTCCAACAAGCACATAAGCAATTTAAGATTCAGTAAAAGCACAATGTTCTTTTCAAATGAAATTGTTCAAAAAAATGATCCCATAGCAGTTGGCCACTGAAAAAGATTACAAATAGGTTTTGTTTTTAAAATTTGATAATCTTACTTCCAATTTTGGAAACTGTATCCTAAAATGACTGTCACTGTTAGTTATACAAATGTTCCACTTCAAAAACCAAAAGAACACAATTAGATATTCTTCTCAAGCAATGTAAAATAAAATGTATCAAAAAAATGGATAGTTAATGGTTTGAAATACTATAGACATGAAGGGAGGCAAACGACTATACATTCTAATTTTCAAGAATGGAGCTAAACTACTAACAACATAATTCTAAATACCGTATGGAATTTACATATTGTTCAGAATGACTTTTATATCATCACATCTAATTTATTGTTTCTACAATCCAGAGGAAGCATGACAATGCACCCATGGAGGGGCCTAAACCTCCTATTTTTCATATGCAGATGGCACCATGAAGCATTCCAAATAGTTATGCCGAGAGGCGTCCTACAATGGCTGGAGTGTAACATAGCAAGTTGTGCATTTTTATGTTCAGCCTTAGATTTGACGTCCATTTGACTGTCACATTGCAATTTCAAACTTAAATTTGACTGTCACATAGTAATTTCAACATTAAATTTGACGTCCATTTGACCACTGCATATAATTTTTTTCCTTTTGCTTGAAGAGTCAATCAAACATCTGTAATATCTTGGCCATATGGTGGAGTTTGGGGCCTGTTTTCAAGCCCGACATAGTGACGTAAGAAATTGGTGGAGAAGATCATGGAATTATTAATCAATATGGTATGTGAAGAATCCAAAATAAGAACATCAAGATTGATATATCTCGGCATATTTCATATGAACGTCTTCAAGATTATCTATACTAGTCAAACAGCTCATTCCTATTTTCCCTATGGCTTTGCTTACAACTCAATATTTACTCAGCTTGAATTATTCATTCTGGCCAACTTTTCTGTTCAGAAAAGAGCTTGATTCTCTAGCCGAACCCACAACACGGGACCTCGCATGCTATGATATCACTGACCCAACAGGAAGCTACAAGATCTCCAAAAATGTGTGCACGCAGTTCTGGAGATAGAACTTATTAAACTTCTTTATTGAATACCACATGATGCTATTTTATCTTCTTGAGATTCTTGCAAACTTCTTGACCATCTATAAGCACCAAGAATTCAACCTCTCAAATAGAGATGTTTTTGCTTTGTGAGACATGCTCACTTTAATGATGCTTTTCCTGCCAAAACCAATTCTTATTTTTATGTGCAACAGTTACTCAAAAGAGAGAGCTTATGCTTTTTACGAGATATCTAACCTAAAACTACTTTTTATCTTAAAAGAAAGAATGTTCCAATAAACATGCAGGAGCATGCTGGATGCAATCATAAGGTTTTCCCTTATAAGCAATCATAAGAAAAAGAAGATGTCCTAGGAGGCAAGATAAGTTGTTTTACAGTCCATATTTTTATTAGAGAGAGAAAATTAGCTTGTTTAAAAAGCAACTAAAGCATAAAGTTCTCTATTTAAGAGGCTGAGAGGTAAATTGTTTATAGCCAGAACCGGTGAGCTTGTGAGAGGAAAAAGTGAGGCAGATATATCGTAATCTTGATATTTTAAAATGAAGGGAATGTATTCTGCTTATAGCAAGATTTATGCTCTTTTCGAGTTCTTGTAGCTTTGTGCGGCTTCAGTAATATCTGAGCAGACATGTTCCTACATTGTGAGTTCAGTTGAAGAAATGCTGATTTATGCTCTTTTTGAGTTCTTGTAGCTTCCTGCTGCTTCAGTAATATCCGAGAAGACATGTTCCTAAATTGTGAGCTGAGTTGAAGAAACATAAGTTATGAGTGTAACAGTTCAAGTTGAGTGAACTGTCAAGTTGTAGGCAGAGCCATAGGCGATGAATAAAATAAATATATCATTAAGGAATGGTGCATTGTTACGCATAGCCCAAGTTGTAGCAAAGATGATGCAGAAGCATCAAGCATGTAAATATCTATTTTTGGTTTCCATTGCAATTTTGGCGTGAGATAGGTTTTAGGGACATGTCTCTATTGTGTTTGTATGTTTCCCAACTCAGTTGGGCCTTTCATGTTTGTAATAAGGCCATTTGGGGTTTTCCCTCCAAAATGGGCCATTCAAATATTTGAATTTCCTAAGAGATGTTTAGTGGTCTAGGTGATAGGATAGGAAGAATAAATGATGTAATGATTCTCAAAGAGCCTCACATGATGTAATCACTTGTATTCCATCCTTCTTGTAAGGTTGCATAACCATGGTTACTTCTCACTATGGTCTAGTTAGTTTAACTAGTGTGAAACTACCTCTTCTAGGGCATTTTAAGAGAGATATTCGATTAAGTGAGAAGTTTTTAGGTTTTAGAGAAGGGGAAAATAGCCTGGAGAAGGTGTTAGAGAGCCATGGAGGCTCAATACTGATCTGTGTGAGATCATGTTCATCTTTTAAGACAGATCTTGTAAATATAAGCTTGAGAATTTGAATATATGTATGAATGATGAATAAAACATAGAGTCTGGTTTGTATTCCCATTGAGATGCATGTTGGACAGTGTTAAGATTGTAATAGGGAGATGCTAATGAATGGTAGCTTGATTGTATAACACGATTGTCCTTATTGTTTGACACTAGAAGGCATTAATTGATATTCTCATGTTTATAAGAAGAATCTTTGTATTTTAGAATAAACAATGACTGTGCAGGTTGGTTGAACAGTTACAAGGGCATCAACAATAGGTGGAAGCAGGTTTCAAAGCTATAGAGGCCACGAAGAATGATTCAGTTCATGTTGGAGGAGGTATGCCAATTGTTTGTGATATTTCATGTTTATTTGAACAAGGAAGAAGCAACATGAGGAGTTGCTGAATGGTATGTACCTTACAAACATTTGTATACCCTGTCAAAGAGGATAATAGGAGGGTTTCAAGTCATAGTAATGCCTAGTTCATATTCCAAGAAAGAGACAAATCTCACAAACTCGGAGATCACAGTCCTGCTAGGATTGGTAATATAAGGTTTAGAGGTCATAAATACTGTCACATTAGACAAAGGAGCATTGAAGAACATTGGAGCAGTTGAGTGAAGGTATTGAAAACCCTGTAGAAGGTATGAAGTCAAAGATGAGCTATAGATCAAGAATAGAAGGTTTGAAAATTAGTTAACTGTCCTGAAACAGAGTCTCTTAGAGGAGCGTAAATGGTACGGTTTCAAGAAGACTAACCTAAAGGAGAAATGTGGACAAGGTCAACACAAAGATACAGAAGTTAACTTGGAGTTACAATTTGTATAAGATATGCTTTATTCTAGCCCTCAGCCATTGTACCCTGTCTAGGGTTTGGAGAAGTAGAAAAACAATCATAAATTACATTTTACCCAATAGAAAAGGTTGAAATTTGGTGGAAAGGTGGAGATAGGTGCAAGGAAAAGTCTCACAAAATTTCAAGACAAATGATTAAGTTTTGATAGGCCATACATAAAGATTTCAGACTGACTGTGCATGGGAAACACAGTTTGGAGGGTTTAGAGAAAGAATCTTGAACAAATACTTGAGGCAAGACTTTGAAACCTGTTTAAGACTTGTTCTTAGGTGAAAACAGACCTTAATAAGAATTGGACATGGCTGTGAGGAAAAATACAAAGTGCTAGGGTAGAAAACTTGGGAAAATCAGTCCTATACTCTGTTTTTATAACAGTCTTGAGCAAGTTTTGAGGTGAAACTCTAAAAGGTGTCATATAAGAGTTGTGGAAGCTTGTATACAAGGTAGATAGAGACTAAAGAAGGTGAGAAGCAAGGTTTAAAAGGTAGCACAGATTTTTTCGACCTAAAATCAAGAAAACACAGTCAAACCCTTACAAGAGTGAATGATGGAAGAGACGACAAGAAAGCGAAATATTAAGTTTGGGAGCATGTACAAAGTTTGAAACTTTAAGGATATTGATTTGGAGTTGATATAAGAGATTGTAGAAATCTGTGACCCAAAGGAAGGCATTATAAACTTGAGAAACTAAGTTTTAAGACCTAGGAGGGCTAATTGGAAATGGTAACAGTTTGGTTAGAGCACTTATCTTCAGAGTTAGAGCCTAAAATTTGACAGGAGGCAAAAACTCAATAAAGGGCCAAATATGTGATTAGTTTCTTATGAAGTGGGGTCAATTGTTCTCAACAATAAGGTTTGCACGTAAACATGGCTCCAAGAATAGGCCTAATTGGAAACAGTCTTAAGAGCATTGAAGGAGGTAGGTTCAAAGGTAGAGTCTGGAACTTTGAGTGAAGCAGAAGGCCCATAAAGGGTACTCAAAAATGTGTTTACATTCTTCTGAGGCATTGTAGATGGTGTGGAACAATAAGCTTTGAGTGTATTTAGGGCTAGTAGCCTTATCTTGAGGTTAAGGGTGAAATTGAACAAATGGAGTCTTGTTGCACTAATGAATGTTTTTGGGTGAGTTTATATCATAAAATGGAGTATGAACGAGGGAAATAGCCTTTGAATCAGTATTTTCATGAAATTTGACCCTTTGGCATAGATTTGCACGGTGAGGTTTAAGAAGAATTGCCTTATTTGATGATCATGAAACTGACTGTGGATATGTTGGCTTGAAATTGTTCATTCTCTGCATCAAAAGAGAGTTGCATTGGTCATTATGGTCAAGTTGATACAAAAAAGCACATGCAAAGAAAGCAACCAACTTTTAAATCAGTTTGGCCATACTAGCTGATGAAACTCTCTAGTACTAATTTTTGGACTGTGTGCAACAAGGCACCCTTCCTCAATGATATTCCTCTCTTAGTCACTCCCCATGGCTAAACTTACAACTCAATAGTTTACTTATCTTGGACTGTTCTGCTCAAGAATTATTTTGTTTCAATAACTTGACACACAATGCAAGAACTTGCCTGCTATGATATTACTAACACAACAGAAAGCTCCAAGAATGCATAAAAGAAGAGCATGCAGTTACAAGAATGTAAAAAAGAGGAGCACGGTGATTTATAACACGAAAACATAAATTCAAGCATAAATATTTCAAAAGATAGAATCCAATTACTTCATTGAAATACTAATAATAATATTAAACCACATCTTCTTTACTTCTTCCTCTCACATGCTCTCCAACATTGTCTAGAAACATCTCAACCATTTGAATAGAGGACTTTACAAGATTTTTTTGCTTTCTAAGAAACCTATTTTTCTTGTGTTGGGAGAAATATCTAGCCTAAAATTACTGTTCTTGTCTAGAGAATATCTATTTTTTTCTTGCTTCCTAAGAGATAGCTTGGGTTTACTTATTAAAAACCTGGCATGCTATTGCATCAACAATCCTGAGCGGTAGCAGCAGAGGTAGAAAATTCATATTTCATGTTACCATTTCACAGCAAATAACTCTAAATGGTGCTCAGCACAGAAAATTAAAAACCCAACCCCAACCACCTTGCAGGCTGCTTGACAGAGTCATATTGTAATTAGGCTTCTACTGAGCAATGTAAAAAGTGTTAGCAAATACAGATCACAAGTTATTAACAAAACCATTAATCCCAAAATACTACTTCCGACAGATACCCAAAATATGCAAATTTGACTCCTCAGCTATCCATGAGTTATCCATGGGTTTTCTGCACATGCAGTGGCTTCTTCATTTCCAACTGGTAGAAATGGGTAATGCAAAATGAGAATGTATACAAAATGTCTGAAATAAGGTAATGATCAGATGTAGAAAGGCGACCAAAGTTTTGATTGAAACTTTTAAGTATTTTTTAGCGAATTGATCTGTAAAATATGAAGTTTTTACCTCTTTGCTGCAATTATTCAGGATTCTAAATGCTATTTGTAGGAGTATATAATCTAATAGGAAAAAAACCACTAAACATAAGCTAGCAATTGGCAAGAAATCTCCTTAAATATCTAAGCAGGTCCAGCTACCCCTCAATTTCTTTGTAAAACTGGTGGCACCACTTTAATTGTGAACCTTTTGTTTATTTATTATTGGCTTTTAAGTGGCTTCATTAAGCCACCCACACAAGAAAATAGTAGCCATAACCCCCTCCATGGGACCGAGTCTAAGCTTGAAACCAAGGACGTTCTATATCCTATAATTGATGAGGGTTTAAGAATAGATTCCAAACCTAACAAGAATTTACTGAACAACAGCACCATCCTGCTGAAAATATACATTTTAAAATTAAGATAGTTTATCTGTACCTCTTCTTAACATAGAAATAAACAATTTTACAGGGCTCAACCTGGAGTATTATTAAAATGGGTGACATCCCTGGAAGTCCCTCTAAGATCAAAATTGTGCTTGAGGGTTTTAATCCAGCTGTATATCTTAGGGAATTCATCCTCACTAGCAGAGGGAGTTTACCCTCGCTAGAATACAAGTTTGAGTCACAGCTAAACTCCCCAAGAAGACAACTCTTACCGAGTACCCACAACAATTTCAAATATCCACACAGTCTTGTCTCAAAATTGAGAAGAATTCGTATTGCATCACCCCACGTTGAATCAATCCAACAGGTGGGCATTTAAAAATATTTTTAACAAAACAAGCAAAGAATTAAAAACATTAACCAGGAAAACTCTTCTCCCGGTTTCAAATATCCACACAATTTTGACAAAAATTGTAAAGATTTTGGTTTGAATCATGTCACATTGAATCAATCCAGCAGGTGGGCATTTTAAAATATTTTTAATAAAACAATCAAGAAATTAAAAACGTTACCCAAGAAAACCCCTCCCTGATTTCAAATATGCACACAATTTTGTTTCAAAATTGTTAAGATTTTGGTTCGAATCATGTCACATTGAATCAACCCAAAAGGTGGACATTCTAAGATCTTTTAGATAATGTAAGCGAGGAACAAAAAAACTTTACCCAATAAAACCCTTCCCCATATTCTACTACCTTTAGAATTTCTAATATAAAAAATTGAAGTAGCAGATAAATTG
Source organism: Taxus wallichiana var. yunnanensis (assembly GCA_018340775.1). NCBI lineage: Eukaryota > Viridiplantae > Streptophyta > Pinopsida > Cupressales > Taxaceae > Taxus > Taxus wallichiana. The sequence goes on from CM031241.1 coordinate 223,245,304, forward strand.
GGAACATGGGAAATAACCATAATTTCTTTTGTAAGGAGATGTTAGCGTCAATATCATTGTTAGGATTGTAATTGGGATCCAGGGATTTGTTGATGGTGTCCTTGCTTTGATCGAGACTTGGCTTGAAAATAAACTCGATGGCTGCCCAAATGAGAGCAAATCCTACAATGGCGAATACAGAGGAAGTGATTGATGACATTTTGGAACTTCCAGCATATGAGGTTTCCTTATCTTGATGTTTTTTTCTATGCTCTTCCATGGTTACAGTATTTATTCTTGCTAATAAATTTCTCGAATTTGTTAAAAAAGCAAATGTGGAGTCTGGATGGTATAAAAATAGGTAGAACCACAAGGGTAGATTTGCAATGAAACTTCTGCCAAAGAATATTCAAAGAGAGGTGGCAGACTGCTGTTTGGTTAGAGAAAGATTTTGAATGAGGATTTAGAATCCTTTGAAACAATTCCGATGACATTTATATATTTTTTTTATCATGTAATGGAATTAAAAGAACTTAGTTGTAAGATGAACTTACGTAAATCAGACTTAGTAAGGCATGTATTTAGAGGCACTTGAATAAGAATTCTTGGGTATTATGAAGTTATAGAGGAGTAAGGGAAAGGTTGAGCAAAAAAACATACTAATCCCAGAACGAATCAACCATTATGTCAGTGATACCATATTTCCACTACCTTCTAAGGTTGGCACCAAAGAATAAAGGTGAAAGAAATAAGGATAAAAGTGCATGGGATGAATAAAATAAAATAAAAAGAGAACTGCTGTTCTATTCCTAGAGTTGGCGCCAAAGGAAGAGGTGCATGGAAATAGATAAAAGAAATAAAAGGCAGTCCTATTTCTGGAGCAAAGGGATAAAGTTGCATGGAAATAATTAAAAATAGAACTACTGTTCTATCTTTGGCGCCATGGAGGGATGAAGATGGAATTAAAAGTTAAAAATAGAAATAGAAGAAAATAAGAAAAGCATGTTGTTGTTCTATCTTTGGCGCCAAGGATAGAATGAGTTATTTTTAATAATACTAAATAGCAACTGCTGTTCAAAGATAGAAGGTGGCGCCAAACATAAGCAAGGAAATAAATAAAGAAGACAGCAGTACATTTTTAGAGGTTAGCGCCAAGGTAAAGAAGGAATTAAATAAATAAAAGAAAGGGAACTTCTGTCCCATGCGCCGGCCAGGAATAGACTTGAATTTTTATAAATAAAAGACTGTTGTTCGATCTATGGCGCAAGGATTACAAGGGAGTATTTAACTAAAAATATAACTGTTGTTAAAGTTTAGCCAAGAACAGAAATAGAAAGAATTTTTATAAATAGAAATCAATTGTTGTCCCATGCACCAAAGGGTTGAAGAAAATAAAATAAATTAAAAACAACAATCTATTTATTGCATGCAGCCGTCTATTCTTAGGTTGGGAGCAGCCTATATTGGTTGATTTTGATTGTAATAGAGACATACTTGGACCAGCTGATTTACTTATGCATCTTCAGCTATTGTACGTGCACCTCTACATAAAAAAGTTTCATTTTTGCCCTCTTATACTGTTGTTTTCAGATTTATCAGTGTTTGATAGGATATTGTGTTGCCTTAGTGTGGAATTCAATCCCTCTACCGATGTCATTTTTCCTAAACCCTTGAATTTATTATGCAAATAGTTTAAGAGTTGTGCATGTGTGTGGATCTTTAATTCTCTGTGCGCAGAATTACATGCAAGTATCAAACTTTTGGTGTATTACCCCTATTTTCTATTTCCGCATTCCTTTTCCCTTTTCCTTGTCAAAGTTTTTTTTTTTAGGTGATTCACAAGGCAACCAACCCTCTCTCGGAGGTTCACCTCCGACATAGGTTACCCACATGACTTTGAGGTGTTCCATATTTGTCAACGGGAGAGAGTACACACACTATTCTCTATCGGGGTGCAACTTAAGGTGACAACAATTTTTGCAACACCTAATGGGACAATACAAAAATTTGCTAAATAAGTTGATGTTATTCTTCGAAAATATCAGTGTTTCAGACACAAATATTCAGCATATGGTGACTCCATTGGCCCAAAGATCCATTTTTCAATCAACAAACCATTTCCTCCATCTTTCCATTTTTTTATGAGGTTGTGCAATCATGACTTCAATTCCTCCTTGGAATTCCCAGTCCCAAGAGCATTATTATTCCCCTCCATCTCCTTTTCCCCAAAATCCTCCTCCAGATCAGTACTATAAGCCCTATCATAATGAATATGCCCATGATCCAAACCTCACTAATCCATATGGTTATCCTAATAATCATGGTGTTTTTCAGGAGCAGGAATATGTAGATTATAAAAACAATTCTATGCCTAATGATGATTTGCGAGATAGAGGTACAACATTTGGAGATAAAAATGGTGCAAATGAAGGCAACAAGTGCCATCAAGGCAACTAAGTTTGGATTCAAGGTACCTTACCCATGGGCCGGTCCTATGCCACATGGGTATAGCCCTCAAGAGAAGTTAAATTTTTGTCTGGATTGTTACCACAAATATCGAGTGGAATGAAGAAATGGAAGCTTACCAATATAGTGTTGAGAAACCCTATCAATGGGGTAATTCCTCACTATCATCCTATAGCCCTCCCATTCCTACTTCCCAACCCACGCAATCTCATCCCAAATTTCAAGTTCCTAGCTTTCTTAAAGCCTCTCCTTCCATTCATTCTCCTCCACAAGATCTTACACCTCTCCAATCATCTCAACCATTGCAAAATTAGTAACCAACCCAACCCACCCCTCCCCTCATATTCCCAAATCCATCCCGGAATGAAACTAATCGGCAAATCAGATTGGAATAGCAGCCAACTAAAGAGCCAAGTGAAAAAAGTTCCCGGGCAAAATCTAATAAAATGGAGCTTACGGTTTGAGGACAAACAAATTCCATAGTAGATTAAGCCTACAATAGAGAAGGAATGTAAGAAAGTGGTTGAAGTTACAAAGCAATCGGAGGAATATGACGAACAAACAAATGTTAGACAAAGTTTTCTCAAATCTCTTGAGATACAAAGGAAAGATAATATTTTGAAGGAGCATATGAATGTTTTTAAGGATCGAGATCAACAATCTCAAGCCTTTATCATCTTCTAATGAAGGAAATAATTCAATTAAAGTTGAGGAGGAAATCAACAAAGAAATTCAAATTCAAAAGAATTTTTCCTCAAACATGAACAATAAAGAGGATGAGGTTTTATCAGACTTAGAATATTCTAATGATGAGGAAGAGCCAATTGAAATTGTAAGTATTACACCTCCATCATCTATCTTCTTTAATAAAGACTCTCTTGTTATTAAATCTTTTTTTCGAGCTTGAAAAAGAGCCAAACATGAGGTTGTTTGCAAATGATGAAATAGAAAAAGTTTCAGATCAGTCTCTAGACATCCAATATGATCACGAAAGTGCCTCAAGTACTCCACATGTTGAAGTTGCACACAAAGAAGAGGGGCATATAAGAAAGATTAGTTTATCAGCTATGAGGAAACCATGTCCAATCAGGTATTTGGCTAGTTTAAAGCCACATAAGGAGTTGCCATCAGTTGTGCTCAATTCAGAGCATAAGCAAGAGCTTCAAGTTGCCAAAAATTAGCCTCAATATCTCCAAAAACTAAGTGCAGATGCTATAGAGGCGTTTATTATTTTCTAGACTAATATTTTGAGCAAATCAAAAGTGCGAACGATGTTTTCGCTTTTCTTGGGTGATCTAGTTGCCAAACTAATCTCATGGCCGCACTTTTGAGAAAAGGAAGTTATTTCTCCTTACCAAAGATATGGTTTGGTTTAGCTTTCATTTCTCTTTGTTTAGATTAGGAGTAGGCTAGGTTTGTTTCTTACATAATAAGTGCTTGCATGCACATCTTTTCCTTTTGTTGGAGAGGGTATTTCAATTGTATTGATTCAGAGGATACAAGTTTTCCAAACTTGTGTGAACCAGTTGTTGACAGAGGTATGTGACTCCATAGCCCAATGGATGTAGAAGGCTATTAATCTCCTTGTTTAGCAGAAAACAATCTCGTGATGTCGCCAAAATGTTACCATATTTCCACCACCTTCTAAGGTTGGCGCCAAAGAATAAAGGTGAAAGAAATAAGGATAAAAGTGCATGGGATGAATAAAATTAAATAAAAGGTGAATTGTTGTTCTGTTCCTAAAGTTGCGCCAAAGGAAGAGGTGCATAGAAATAGATTAAAAAATACAAGGCAGACCTATTTCTAGCGCAAAGGGGTAAAGATGCATGGAAATAATTAAAAATAGAACAGCGGTTCTATCTTTGGCGCCACGAAGGGATGAAGATGGAATTAAAGGTTAAAAATAAAAAATAGAAGAAAATAAGAAAAACATGTTGTTGTTCTATTTTTGGCACCAAGGATAGAATGAGTTATTTTTAATAATAGCAACTGATGTTCAAAGATAGAAGGTGGCATCAAACATGAGCAAGGAAATAAATAAAATAAATAAAGAAGACAACAGTCCATTTTTAGAGGTTGGCGCCAAGGTAAAGAAGGAATTAAATAAATAAAAGAAAGGGAACTTCTGTCCCATGCGCCAGCCATGAATAGAAATGAATTTTTTATAAATAAAAGATTGTTGTTCTATCTTTGGCGCCAAGAATTACAAGGGAGTAATTAACTAAAAATAGAACCGCTGTTAAAGTTGGCGCAAAGAATAGAAATAGAAGGATTTTTTTATAAATAGAAGTCAATTGCTGTCCCATGTGCCAAAGGGTAGAGGAAAATAAAATAAATTAAAAACAACAGTCTATTTATTGCATGCAACAGTCCATTGTTAGGTTGGGAGCAGCCTATATTGGCTGATTTTGATTGTAAAAAAGACATACTTGGAGCAGCTGATTTGCTTAGGCATCTTCAGCTATTGTACTTGCACCTCTGAATAAAAAAGTTTCATTTTTGCCCTCTCATATTGTTGTTTTCAGATTTTTCATTGTGTTTGATAGGATATTGTGTTGCCTTAGTGTGGAATTCAATCCCTCTACCGCTGTCATTTTTCCTAAACCCTTGAATTTATTATGCAAATAGTTTAGAGTTGTGCAGGTGTGTGGATCTTTAATTTTCTGTGTGTAGAGTTACATGCAAGTATCAAACTTTTGGTGTATTAGCCCTATTTTCTATTTCCCGCATTCCATTTCCCTTGTCAAAGTTTTTCGTTTTTAAGTGATTCACAAGGGAACCAGCTCTCTCTGGAGGTTCACCTCAAACATAGGTTACCCACAACCTTGAGGTGTTCCAATTTTGTCAACAAGAGAGAGAGTACACACACCATTCTCTATCGGGTGCAATTTCTAGGTGACAACAGTTAGTAGGAGGGTCACTTCTATTATGGTGTAACCATAATTTGCATAAGGATCATGGTATATTGGTGAATCAAACCTACAAACTAATTGTATGAATAGAAAATGGTTTTAGATACACAAATGTACTTACTACTAACCAACCATATTTAAGAGAGTAATTAGCCTACTCACATATAAATCAAAAATACAAGTCTAATTATAGAAATTCGGACAAATCTAGAGCATAAGAAATCAAGAAATAACTAGAAACAAAAAAGAATTAATTAAATGCTTGAAGATGGAGAATTAGGGTTAGAGACATAAATACATTGAAAATAGTGATTGTGAATCTAGATGCATATGTCAGTGGCAGTCCGAAGAAACATGTCTACCTAAAGAACAAAAAACTCCCAAAGAAGTCAAATCATGAAACCCTCCTCACCATTTTTGTGAAGACCAGGCTAACTTTTACATGGTTTGAAAATGGAAATGATACAACAAAAATGGCTCAGTATGTGCAAAACTGAATTTAACTTGGAAAATGCATGCTTTGTGCCCTGATTTGCAAAAGATTGTCTCAATTGGTAGAAATGTGTTGTGTATTTTTAATGATAAGAAATATGCCATTGTATACTTTCCATGATAAACACTCTATACGATTTACAATCATCTAAATTATACATGAAGGATGGTGGAACCACCTATAGTCCATGTGTGGGTTTGGAATCCTTATCACTGGTTTTGGAATTATATATGTTTTATTGAGGAAGGAAGATCAATGAACATTTCTTACAATGGGAGGACTATCTATTTTTTTCTTTCTTCCTAAGAGATATCTTGCTTTTAATTTAAAAAACCGGGCATGCTATTGCATCAAAAACATGAACGGTAGAAGCAGAGGTAAAACAATCCATATTTTATGTTACCATTTCACAGCTAATAGCTCTAAATTGTGCTCAGCATGGAATATTAAAAACACAACCCCGACCACGTTGCACACTGCTTGAAAGAACAATATGTTAATTAGGCTTCTACTGAGCAATGCAAAACGTGTTAGTAAATACATCTCACAAGTTTTAAACAAAACCATTAATCCAAAAAGACTACTCTGACAGATACACAAATTACGCGAAGTTGATTCCTGAGCTATCCATGGGCTTCTTCATATGCAACTGCTAGAAATAGGTAAAGCAAAGTGAGAATGTATAAAAAATGTCTGAAATAAGGAAATGATCTGACAGAGGGGAGCGACCGAAGTTTTGACTGAAATTTGAAGCTATTTTCAGCGAATTGATCTGTAAAATATGAAGTTTTTGCCTCTTTGCTGCAATTATTCAGGTTTTGCAGTAGATAATCTAATGCCAAAAATCATTAAACATAAGCTGGCAATTGGAAAGAAATCTCCTTAAACATCTGAGCAGGTCCAGCTGCCCCTAAAATATCTCCTTTGTAAAAGTGGTGGCACCAGTTTAATTGTGAACATTTTGTTTACTCATGTTTGGCTGTTTGGTGGATTCATTAAGCCACCCACACAGGAAAATAGTAGCCATAGTCCCCTACATGGGACCGAGTCTAAGCTCCAAACCAAGGACTTTTTATATCCTATAATTGATGAGGGTTTAAGAATAGATTCCAAACCTAACAGGAATATAATGAACAACCGCACCATCCTGCTGAAAATATATGCTATGAATTAGGAACTAATCTGCACCTCTTCTCGACATGGATTTTACAGGTCCTCAACTTGGAGTATTATTAGAATGGGGATATCCCTGGAAGTCCCTCCAAGATCAAAATTTTGATTGAGGGCTGTAATCCAGCTGAAAATCTTAAGGAATTCACCCCCACTAGCACAGGGAGTTGAGCCTCACTAGAACACAGGTTCGAGTCACTACTAAACTCCCCAAGAAGGCAACTTTTCCTAGTACCCACAACGATTTCAATTATCCACACACTTCTGTCCCAAAATTGTGAAGAATTTGGTATGAATCACGTCTCATTGAATAGATCCAACAGGGGGCAATTTAAAATCCTTTTAATAAAGCAAGCGAGAAATTAAAAACATTACCCCACAATACCCTTCCCCAAATTCTTCAACTGTTAGAATTTCTAATATTAAAAATTGAAGTAGCAGATAAATTGGGAACAGAGGAAATAACCATAATTTCTTTTGAATGGATTTGTTAGCGTCAAGATCGTCGTCGGGATCGTAATTGGGATCCAGGGATTTGTCGATGGCCTCTCTGCTTTGATCAAGACTTGGCTTGAAAGCAAACTCTATGGCTGCCCAGCCGAGAGCCAATCCTGCAATGGCGACTACAGAGGAAGTGATTGATGACATTTTGGAACTTCCAGCATTTGAGGTTTCCTTATCTTGATGCTTTTTTCTCTGCTCTTCCATGGTTCCAGACTTCCAGTATTTATTGCTGCTACAAAATTCCTCCAATTTGTTTAAAAGCAGATTATAATAAATATGTAGAACCATACGGGTAGCTTTAAAAGACTCGCAATGAAACTTGTGACGAAGAATCTTTGAAGGGAAGTTTTCCGTTGGTTAGGTAAAGGGGTTAATCAAAGGAGAGGCTGGAATAGGGCGCTGGGCGAGGGTTATTCTCCCAACAAAATGTATCTTATACACCCTATGTTAAGGGGTCCGAGATTGTAATTTTTCACTAATATGTAGTTTAGATTTGTATTAGCTTATATTTTTTCTTTGGAATGTTTAATTGGAGGGAAACCCATATTTTGAATTGATTTAAAATACTAAACTTGAGTTACACTACAACCATGGTGGAAACCAATACTTGAATATGGGTGAAATTGGTTGAATATTGACTTTTTGTACTTGTACATGGGTGAAAGGGCTTACATGTCATAATGTGATTTGTTATTATACATAATTATTATGTCAAAAAAAAACTACTACATAGTACTATGACAACTATTGGGTATTGTGTGATCAATAGTCATATCAACTATTGGACCTTGTTCACCTATTGGCCCTCTCCCTAAAGCGATCCATGTAGTTAACACAATTTCTTACCAACCCGTCTACTCCTCGTCACATCCTGTCACATGTCCTTAGCTTTCGGCATGGCATAGTGCTTATTGTTAGGGAAATATTTTTAATGAAGTTTTAGAAGAGTATTTATATTTTTATTATTATAAGGTAATTAATAGTGAGTATTTATTGAGAAAGTGCGTTGATTGAGCATCGATTATATAGTGGTATATTTTGGAGGACGCATAGCCTATCTCCGGGCTTGTACTCAAGAAGACTTGATCCTTGGTGGGCTTACTCAAAGCCAATCAACTTCACCAATGAACCAAGGGGCCTTTGATGATGAGTCTTAAGAAGGGTATTTATATTCTTTATTATTATTATATAATGTAATTAAGAGAAATTAACGTGGTAAGATGATCTAAAGAGGTACATGAGATTTTGTAAGGTATGCAATTAAAGGTACTTAAATATGATTTTTTTGGTACTATGAAGTTAAAATGGACGAAGGAAAAGTTAAATAAGAATATAATCCCACAACCAATCAACCATTGCCTTAGTAGGAAGGTCCCTCTATTATGGTCTAACCCTAATGTGTATAAGGATGGTGGTATATTTGGTTTATATTTTATTGTGAATTAAACCTATAAATTAATTATAAGCACATAAGGTGGTTTTAAATACACAAATGTATTAACTAATCATATTTAAGGGAGTACGTTAGCTTTGCTCATATATAAATCAACGAGGCCATGATATGACAAATATTGCCAAAGTTGGATTTTGGGAAGTGAGAAAATAAAAATTAGTGTGGAAAATGAAGATATTTTAATACAAAAATTTGCATGGAGCAAGAAGATGAGTAAAAGAAGAGTAGATGTCATTTTTATATTTAAAATCACTAAATTGTCTCGAGCTTGAATTTTAATACTTGTATTACGAAACATACTAAATATTTATGCCTTTTAGTAAGTGGGAATTTTGATTAGAGGTTAATATCATTTTTGAAAAACAAGCATATTGTTTAAACAAATCAATAAAAATGAGAAAACTCTTGACATGAAAAAATGACTACAAAGAAGAAAAGAGATCTTGGTTATACTCTAGAATAGTCATTTAGAATATAATATTTTGGTAATAAATATGATTCATGACATCGCCCCCTCGCTTTTTGAAAAAGCCCGAACTTTGACGGAGCCTCGAAAGGCAATCCGGGCTTATCGGGAGCGGGGTGTTTAATTAGAGATGCAGATGGAAGTTTAGTGATAGCTGGCTCCTTTCCTTTAAAGGACAGAACATGTAATGAGGCAGAGGCTCAAGCTTTGCTTGAAGGTCTCAAATTGGCAATCAGTATTGGTTGTGAAGCTTTGGAAATTGAAGGTGACTCCCAGGTGGTAATAAACGATGTCCGTAAGGGCAAAGCTTTGTCCTGGAAGTTGGAATATTATATCACCAACATTTTGCATTGGTTGAACAAAATCCCTAAGTGGGTTTTAAACCATAAATATAGAGAAGTGAATTGTGTCATTGATTCAAGCTAACCAGGCATCATTAGGAGAGATGGCCCGATCAAGTCTGAGTGTGTGAACACGTGAAAAGATTTTCCAAAGATCATCTCTCGGGAAGGGAGACTGGGGTGTTTTTAATTTTTGGTGTACTGGTTTTCTTTTCATTTCTTTGTTCGTTTGTGGTGGTTCACGGTGGTGTAGTGTTTTTGAGCGCTGAGAATGGAGAGCCCTCCGCTTACATTGCCTTTTCTTGGAAGGAGCGAAGTGTGAGATGACGTTCTTTGGGAGTATTTCTCAGGAACATATACGGATAATCTTCGTGGAAGCGTTGAGGTCTATCTGTGAGACCATTATGAAGATTCTGGGGATGAATATTTGGGAGATTCTCGCTAGGGCTCGAGTGAATTAATTTACTTCTTAGTTTGTGTCTCACCCGCTTTTGGTGCGAAAAATACCGTCGAGGTGCTTGATATAGCCCTTCACTTCTTAAATCCCAAAGACCGAGTCAACTTGGTCAAAGCTCGGTGGCATTTGGGAGGGGGTCAACTGCTGCTGGATGTAGTTCGGGAGGGGCAGGCCATGGACAAAGCTAAGAGGGTGATAGAGGAGATTTCTTTCGGAATGTGGTTCTGATTTGGTTTGCTTCGGATGTCCATGTGGCTTGTTCGGAGGGGTCTCGATAAAGGACACATGCTTAAGAAGTTGGATTTTTATGGGCTTTCGCTCCTATTGTCCCAGTTATTCGGCAAAGATGGTCTTCTGCGTAGAAAACTAGGCTTTACATACAAGTTCTTGTTTCTCACCGCTCACGTTGGTGTCTCTATGGGTGGGAGGATGTCTTTGAGGCTGAGAAACTTTGCCTCTCGTGCCTAATTTTTGGTTCCCATCCTCGGGTTTATAGTGTTTGGGTTTTTGTTTTCTATTTGTTGTTGTTAGTGTTGGGTTTCCTCGGCTTTGAACCTTGTTCATTTTTGTGGTTTTTTAGATGGGTTATGTGGTGATTGGTATATCTTTTGTGTTTGTAATTAGGTGGGATCCCATCAATCCCTAGGTTCTAAGCTCTTTTCAAAAGTATTAAATCATCTAAAAAAATATGATACGTGACATATTATTGTTGAAAAGTGTTGCCATGCAAATGTGTTGTATAAAAATTCAAACTTTCAAGCATGACAACTTCGCCCAAATCTGAAAATTTGCTCCCAAGTCTTCCTAGATCCCTTTTCCATTCATTTTGTCTCTTATGTCATGTCTATATTGACCTTGTAGGTACTTCCATATGATGAACAAGCAAGTACATGTGTTTGGAATGGTGCGACAAGGTCAACACTTTCATTCAGTGAAGAGCAACTGAAGACTAGCTCTTAGGCAGGACTCGAGAAAGGCTAATTTTGTTATTTTCTAGGAAATTGAGCATCCTTTGAGAGGGTTTTCAAGAGCTCACAATCATTCGGAGGTGGTATTGGAGAGTCTAGAACATGTTGGAAGTGATTTAGGAAAGTTTTGGGAAGATTTGGAGGTTTAGGGACAATCTGTAACAACAGTTTCTAAGGTGCAAGAAGTGTATAGCTAAATTTGGAACTTGGAATTCACTAGATGATTTTGAGATCTCCGTAATGATTTATAAGTTGATAAAATATTAATTGGAAAACTTGAAGAAGCCTCTACATCATGGAATCATAAAATCTTTCATAAGACATGTTTACTTCTCAGGGCAACTCAATATGTGTAGACACACCCTGTTGTCCCAAAGAAAAAGGAGCCATTTCAGGGAGTTTTAAGCATAATTTAAGGTTGAGACACATCCCATTGTTTTTAGAATGATATTGGGAGTCAAAATCATATAATAATTCATCATAAAATACCTCCTGAAGCTCTAACAATCATGTCATTAAGTTATCTCTCTTGCGTGTGTGTCTTCCCCGAGCTTAGAAAAATTTCCAAGTGGACACATGTCACCTCTAGGTTGAGGCACACTTTTGTGTCCCTCGTGTCCCTTTCCCAAGGATACAAAGGGGACAAAAAATACATCCTTCCTCATCTCTCCCCCTTGGTCCTCCACATGACCCAAACGCACCCCTAAAGTGCTTAATAGGCCAAAGCCCTTCCCAGGATTACATCCACTTTGCGCCACATGGAATCATCGCGACGAGGGCACATTTTTATGTCCCTTTTGTCCCCATTCCCAAAGGGACATCGGGATACAAAAATGCGCCCTCTCTAACCCCTCTCAAGGTTCCTCATGCGCCAAAGTTCAAATTTAAGTGCTTAATCAAGGTTTTCTCCATCTCCCTCTCATCCAATCTCGGTATGCCACTTTTCCTCACCAAAATTTTCCCCATGTCAAGCCATTACAAACCATAGTTTTTGCCCTAGTCACCGCTACTTGTGATTAAATTTTATGGTAATGTAAGTTCGAAAACGTGAAATAACTACATGTCAACCTTCTTTCTTCAACAATTTGAATGATTTACCATTTTGGAGGTCATGAAACCTAAAAAATTTCTAGAGCACAAACATCATGATGATCATCACGTTCCATAGCCATCCAGGATTATAGGAAATGAATTTTTTCTCATAACTCTTCATCCTAAGCCTAATTGCACCGAAGTTTTCAACTCGATTTTTCTTCTCCCAAGCCACTTGTGATCTCTGTAACTCCAAGAATCCATTAATGGATTCCATCATAGCTTCAAACATGTAAACCATAACCCTAAATGTTGTTTTCATGATTTCTAAGAGTTATAGCAGGCAAAACATAACAAAAATTGGAGTACAAGCACATGTAATAAGGAGTCAATCCAAAATGATATTTCTAATGCAAATTGATACCATTTTTACTAGGTACTAAAAATAGCATATGCCCTTCCCTTCATATGCTAAAAATATTAAGTCTGTCAAAATTGCAAGCTCGATCACTCAAATTGTCTAGAAATAGTGCAAAACAATAAGCAAGGCAAAATTGACAATTTTCCCAAAATAACAATTCCATTAAAAACAATCTACTAAAAGTAGAAACTTGCTAAAAATGGTAAGGCGTCATCAATTTATTTGAATTGAATATTCTAGGGGACTTAGAGAATCAAATTTGAGCAAAAAGCTAAATTTCCCAAAATAAAGCAACTCCCGGGTCACTTTCTAAAAATAGAAAGTCTTAGTTTTCGGTGTAGAAAGTTGTAGTTGGCTCCATTTTCACTCACCTTGATAATTTTTTATTTCCTCATATGGTTGTAAGGTGATCTCATAGTTCAAAAAAGGAGATAAAACCTCCATAAGGATCTTAGAAGCATTCTCCTAATCATAATTGTGTCAAGGAGCAAGACAAAACATACCAAGGCTTAACAGTGAAAGTCAAAGTCATCATGCATTCTGAAAGGAATTGAAGGTGTCGAGGATCCATTGAAGTTCAAGTCCATCAAAGGAGGTTATTGTAAATTTGTGGGAAATTTTCTCATTATCTAATCTTGAATTCTTCATCACCTAGTAAGGTAAGTTAATTGAGGTGAGCCAAATGAGTTGGTTGAGCGAAGTCAGATGGGTGAGCCGATTGAGCTAGCCGAGTTGGGTGAGTTGGTTGAAGTAATCCAAGCAAGTTGGTGGAGGTAAATTGAAGTGATCTAGGTGACGGAAGTGAGTTAGGTGAATTGGGCGAGTTGATTGAGCTATCCAAGTCAAGAGCTCATCATTTTTCCACAAGGAGATGTAGACACAAAATCTATGCACTTGGGTATATTTCTAGGTCTTAAAGCATGCTAATATACACATGATCCCTAAGCAATAAAACTAGTGGCTGAAAACTCCTTTTGGCATTCTTTCTTTATCTCTTACATTTTTATTGGTCATACACGTATTCAACCTTGTCGGTATTGACTAATTTATATTTTATGGCCTCGAACACTAGCGCCGCTTAAAACATAAGCACTTTGGCACTCTTATCCCTCTTGGGAATTACTTGACCTTCTTTATCTTATTCTTAATCTGTTGGTTCTCTTTTACTCTTTGGGTTACCTTTTAGAACTCGGGTTGACCTTTTAGTTGTCAATTATGAAATTCAAACAAGGGAATCATATATGTGTGTGTGTGTGTGTGTAGACATAAAATCACGCACTTGGGTATATTTCTAGGTCCTAAATACATTCTAGTATTCATATGATTCCTAAGCAAGAAAAGTAGTAGTTGAAAGCTATCTTTGGCCTCTTTTTGTATCTTTTATGCTCTCTTTCGTCTTACACACCCTACAACCCAGTCATAAGTTTACTTGTTTATATTTTATGACTTTGGACACCAAGATCCACCAAGATGACAATGCCTAAACACCCTCATCCCCTCTCGGGTGCCTATGAGCTCTTTCTACCTTACTCGCTCTTTTTGGGCCTCTTTTATCTTTTGGGCTTATTATTTTATTATTATTATATTTTTTGGGGGATTAACGTTTCACTTAATCAAATCCCACCCACACATATGCTCTTTCCTTGCACCGTTTAAGCGATCTTGGAAATCAAAAATGTGGATTCACTTCATTGTCCGGTTTATTTGTTTTGATTTTTTTTACCTCATCCAGGAAAACATTCTAATCCTTTTTCGTAGGACCCGCTCTTACAAAAGGTGGCTAAACATCCCAAAAAATACTAACTGCAGGTTGCCAAAGGAGTTCAACCAAACCACATTTAAATCAAAAGATACAAAAACATGACATTCAAAACACTTGAGTTGCAGGTTCGATTAAGAGCTACGGTTCGTTCGCTTAACTAGAACACAACCCCCTTGGCATAAGCCTTAAGCTACAACAAAGGGGGTTGTTCTAGGAACCCCAAAATAGTCCACATCTTGAGGGAATTGGTGGACAAAATGGGAACCTTTTCTCATACCTAACTAGTAAAGCCTTGTGAGTTAGAGTCACGGATATCCTTAGCGGGGACCCCAGTGCAATTCAATATGAGGAAGATCTTTGCTCAGGGTTTCAAAAGGGGTAAAGTAAAGCCGAAAGATAGCAATAGTGTTGAGCTCGCTCAAATATACTACTGACACCTACTTGAGAGAGCCACCTAGGAAGCCACGCCTTGTCCAAGCCAATTTAAGGTAGAGGCCACAACTTTCACTTCACCACTTTTCATTTTTCTCGCATGTTACACACTTGTGTTTCACTTTCATCATTCATATTTTCTCTCTCATCCATCTTGTCACTTTGTACACGTGTCTAAGTCTTGGGTTGTGGACATCCATATTCACACTTAAGCACTTTCATTTTCATCTAAGTCTTGACATTGTGATACTCACTTTATCACAGTCAAGAACTCTCTTGATCACCTCGATCTTTCATTATTGTAAGTCTTAAGTTTAACGTTATTTTGTTGAACTATAAACATTCGCCATTCTTACATTATTGCATTTTACATTTACTTTCTCAACTTATCGACATTCTTCACTATCATTCTCTACTCACTCTTACGTCATCGCATTTTCGCATCCACTTTGTTGAGTTGCGATGTCTTCCATTTTTTATCCTATCATCTTACGTTGTCATACTTCACAATCATTTTGTTGTATTATCGACATTCTCATTATTTCTTCACTTCTCTCATTAAAGCATTCACTTTGTTTTAATTTGAGGTCACTAATCCCTTACTTCCCCTTGTCTCTTATCTTCATTTTTTGTGAGATTCAGACCTTTTATCATCGTTTATTCACTTCTTATGATGACCTTTACCTTTTCATTCTTTTAATGCTTTCACTTTCTTGTTGTGTCTTATATTTTAACACACTTTTTGTTAAGAGTTGACATTGATCATTTTCTTTCCTAAGTCTCCCTTTTACCATTCATCTTGTTAAAAGTTGAGCAAATCCATCATTTTCTTTCCTAAGTCTCTTCACTTAACATATTTTTGTTAAGAGTTGAGCATCTTTCATTGTGTTAAAAGTCTCCTCTTGTTGCACTTACAATTGTCACAAGTTGAGCACACTAACCTTTCGTCTCTCCCCTCTTTACGTTCACTTTTGTAAAGGATCGTAAAATCATTTCAAACCTCTTCATATTTCTTAACACTCACTTTGTTAAGAATCATCTAAACTAACATTTCAACCCATCTTCCACCTTAACATCACTCATTTTTGTTAGGTGTTGCGAAGTCCCCTCTTGTTATCACTCTTATCACACATTTTGTTAGGAGTTGATCGACTTCATCTTGTTAAGTCTTGTCTCCCTTGACATTCATTTTTGTTACGTGTCGAGCACGTTTCACTTTTCCCCCTTTTTTTCATTTCTCTTAACACTTACCGTGTTAGGAGTTAACCTTTTACATTTCTTTATCACTCTTGTCATTCATTTTGATTATGAGTTGATCGCGTCCACCTTGTCCAGTCTCTCTTCCTTTAATACCATTTTTGCTATGGAATGGAGCACATCTAACTTCTTGTCAACCTTTTTTCTCTTTACTATCATTTTGTTAAGAGACGGAAATCTACTAACTATTTTTGCTTCTCCCCTCTCAAAGACTTATTTTTCCATGGGTCAAACTTTTTCCATCTTCTTCCCTCTTTCATCTTAGCATTCCCTTTGCTAGGAGTTGAGGTTTTTCAAAAAAATCATCACTTCCATCTTAGCATTCACTTTTATAAGCGTTTTGTTATTCATCGTACCTTTCTTCACTCTCTCTAATTTTTCATTACAATGGTGGAATAATACAATTCATCCTTTTCCCAAGAATGGAAAATAATGAAGGACATCGTTGGGGTTTACAAAAACAACGCAAACAATTCAATTTTGATGAATTTTCTCCATACCCTTTTATGGAATTCTTACGCATACCCTTCCCACAGTATTTTGAGATGCCCAAATTCAAAAATACAAGGGAAAAACTGATCCAAGACAACATATCAAATAATTTTCCATAGCATGTCACGAAGTGGCATATAACGATAGCTTTCTCTTGTGTCTTTTTCCTATAAGTCTAGGAGGAAAAGCTTTGGATTGGTTCTTACACCTTCCAAAGGGATCTATCACCACCTTTGCGGACCTCTCAGAGAAGTTCATCAAACATTTTTCTTTCAACCTCACCCGCAATAATCACCGTACTAGAGCTTCTCACGATGAATCTTGGTACATCAATCACAACCGCAATGTCATCACTATTGGTGTCACGGATAATCAAAACATGCCTAAAATACATGACCAATCAATCAAAAATTCAATCATATAACCTAGCGAAGACACTATGCCACACAAAGTTAAACGTAAGTTTACACCCCTTGGTGAAAGTCTCTCTAGTGTCTTTCATCAACTCAAAGTGGCTAGGATGATAAAATATCCCCTTACAAGACCTTGGATTGAAGGAGAACCTAAGACATACTTGGTAAAACCTCATGCATATTGTGATTTTCATCACATTGATGGCCACTCAACCGATAAATGTACACATTTTAAGAACTATGTCCAAGACTTAATTGACGATGGAGAGATCTTTGTAGATCTTGATGATGAAGCTCTTACAACCGATGACGTGTCAACTTCCACACCTTCAAATGAAGAGTTGAATGTTATTCCCACTTCTATTCATACTGACATTTTGCGAGATCACGACGAAGGTCAAGTATCTCCCCCTTCAAACCAATCCATTTCTTCTACAGATTTTCTTCCTATAGTCCAAACAGACATTGAACCTGTTTTGGACAACAATCTTCTAACACCTAACGAGAACTTGAATTTTCTTCAAGACTCTCTTTCAACACTTGACATGGCAAAGGAGGGTCCTTCATCAAGCACAATTGAGCTTCATTCCATTCTTCCCATTCCAGCTCCTATGCCTAACATCTCTAGTCTTGTTGTTGAAATACAACCACAACAAGCTTGGACACTTGCTTCAACACAACCTTCTGTGTCCATTATACCTCACATGATCCATCCTGCAGGAATATCATCAATGATGATTCCTACTTGTCAAGATATCTACATGCGCACATTCTTTGAGGTACGTATACCTAGGAATATCCTTATTCAACCGTTTCAAGATTTAATTACAAATCTATCATCAAATCAACTAATTCACAACCTAGAAGGAGAAACATTGAACATCTCCTTTCTACGACCTATAAAGAGTCTTGGGTATACATCTAGAGATCAATCCTTCTTTCCTCATGCTCTTTCACTCACAGGTGAATATGTATCTCAACATCTTCCCCGCATCGATAGTCTTTTGTTAACATCACATATGTCTGTCGATCTCATCGAAGACTTATCTAATCACACATCCTTTGACTTGGATCCTGTTTGCCCAAGTCTAGTACTTCAAGACCCATCAAATCATTTGATTCAATATTTTGACTTGGCTCCTATCCATCCAAGTCTCATATTACAAGACTTATCAAAACTTTGGTTTCACTCCTTTGACTTGGCTCATGTCTGTCCAAGTCTCGTATTTCAGGACTTATCGAATATTTTGATTCTCCCTCTTGACTTGAATTTCATCTACACCAGTTTGTATCTCATGAAAATTTAACTTCAATAAACATGGGAATTTTTCTTGATAAGTCCATTTCAATTCCTCATCCACCAACATTCGAAAACTCAAACAACATAAAAAAGAGAATAGAACTCTGTATTAGAGCATTGTTTTCCAATCTTAAATGACAAAGCATGTACAAATAATGTTAGGCATTCCATCTATTGGCAGATATTTTAATCATACCATTATCATATACTCACCTTCTTCACCCATTCATGACATGAGTTAACCTTATTCCTCTTGGGAATTATGTGTCTCATCTTTGTTATGGTTCTTACCATTTCATATCTTTTTACCTACGGTTTTGTCTCGAAGCTTATTGATGGAAAACTCCTCCTTTCAAATAAGCTCTCTCTTTAACTGAAAGCACTAAACTTCTTTACCCAGTTCTTTTTTACCACCCATCTCAATCTATGGTGTTGAACCCTTACATCTTACTAGTCGCATGAGGCTAAGACTTGGGGGTAGAATGTTCCTTCCCAAAAAACACACTATTGACATACAAGGCAAAATTTAATCAATCTAAAAATACAAAAATTATAAAATCAATACACCTTTCATCCTTCACAATATTTGGTGATAAGCCCATACTTCTTATTGGTAGTATGATATTGGGAACAGAAGAAAGCCCTTACTCATCTACATTTTTCTTCGGTGTTGAGCCCTTGCCTTTTACTGATGGCATGGGGCAACATGTAGGGGGTCCTTCATAAAAATAAAAATAATTAACTAATAAAGCCTTTATGAAATCTGAATCAAAGTTCTTAATCAAAAACATCCCAAGAAGTAATTTAGCTTCTCATGTTAAGAGAGACACCAATTCCTTCAACCGGATTTTTCCAATCAGTAGGCCATCAATGGATCTAAGTCAAGTCAAAACCTATAAAGTGGAATCATCTTGTAATTAGTTAGATAATCTTGATTGGAGATGAGTTACATTTTTCTCATACAGATCATTGTTACAACTTGTGTCATCACATCCTTTCTCTTCACCTTTCATATCATTATTCATCTCGTTTTCACGTCCTTCTTGATCATGATGATGAGCCCTCACATCTTCCTAGTTGCGTGGAGCCATGAGCGGAGTGAAACACCCTATCATTTTATCATCTACATTTCTACCAATTGAATGGAATGATTTTAATTATTTGCATCTCGCTTTTAAGAAATGTACCTTTTTACCGAGTTTTACAATTACAAAAAAAAAATTAAAAAATGTATCACAAAACACAAAAACAATATAAAATTGTCTAAAACTCTAACAATAGTTCAAATTTTCATAATCAAAACATTCAGATAATGTTTGACAAAATTTTAGCAACTAGATAACATAGTTCAACAATTTTTCCATTTGATGATGCTCCTCATGATTGTTCCAGATCATAATTATATTTATTGCCTGTGGTGTATATCTATGCTCAAGGAAATCATTTCGCAATATCACATTGTTTAGGGAACGCTTGGATTTTACATTTTAATCCAATACATATCAAACTTCAATGGGATCCGACAAGATTATCTTTTGGAGTATCTAAGTATCACTCCACTCTTTAGCCCAATCCAATCCTCTCATGTGCTAAGCTATCGCTTGGGGCATTCAAATTTGTCTAGTTCTTCAATGTGGAACACATTTGGAGTGTCATTAGACATCATTTTTACACATTGTTTTGTATTGTTGTAGTTTGTTAACATTGTGATGATGCTTTTTATTCTTTCAGTTTGTCATTATGTTTTACTTTTTTATCTTTACTGTGGACCAATTGCAGGAAATTTATTCACATCCTAGTTCACATATAACTTTGGTGTGGTTTCTTTCTTGTTCATATTGAGTTTCTTTTTATTTCTTATTTTATATATTTTTGTCATTTGCATGTGTTGTGTTTTCCTCCTGGTTTATTTAAGACAAGTGGAAATGTTCCTTTTGTTTACATTGTTATTTCAAAACTTGTGAAAATCCACAAAAAAATTAATAAAATTACAAAACTTTCAAACAAACATTCACGTATCATAGAAATCCTACAATTGGAAAACACTTGAAGTTAATTTTTCAACATCTCAATACAATCTTGATAAACATCATACATTTATCTATTACCTCGTTGATCGTGCCAATATTACAACTATCACTTTCTTCCCTTCATATGATATGCTAACTCTGCTTGGGCCAAGTCACAAAATTTTTTTTCCTTCATGATATAAATTCACCTGGGGCAATTTCAACTTTGATCATTTGCGCAACGGATTCAACAAGAGTGTCATAAGGAGTCGCTTTAACTCCGCTCTTCCAGTCTAATCTTATTCCCACTTGGGAGCATTTGTATCTACTTTATCATCATTGTGGCACACATTAGGGGCATAACTGATTGTCTTCTTTTTTAACTTTGTGTTGCGTTGTTGATGTTTACTCTTTTGGACCACTTACAAGTAGTGTGATCACATCTTGGTTCCTTTATAACCCTGATGTTGGCACTTGCTTTGTATATTGGGTTTGTTTTCCTTTTTATCTTTTCTTTGTTGTGTGTGTTTATTTACGCACATCTGGGTTAACCATCTTGATTCTTTCATAATCATGGTGACAACTCTATTGTGCAACAACAAAAATCAGGTGTTCTAAAAAATTACTCTCCAAATAACGCTCATGCTACGAACACAATCCTTTCCCATCCTTGTTTTAATCCCTTGCTTTCTTCCTATCAAGTGGTCATCCACCGCCTTGCTATGTCATCCACCCACTTGAGGGGCATTCCTCTACTGTTATGTTTGCTGGGGCATCTCAATGCTTCACAATTTTTCCACTCGCCGATTTGCATGCGTCTACTATCTTTAAAGCACTATTACTCTACAATAACACTTTAAAGAGGGGAAAAATGTAGACACCCCAAAATTACACTTCTATTTCCACTTGTTCCCAATGTTATCCTAGTATGCCTTGTTATTCACCCATTTGCGATTAATTGATTAAATTAATTAATTAATACACATTGTACCCCTTTGGATTAATTAAATTAATCCCATGTATCCTTAGTACCCCTTTAGCTAAATTAATTATTATTTATTAATTAAATAATTAATTAATTAAGTGTGTGCACATCCTAGTCATCTGCCACTTGATCAAACTCCACCTTAGACTCCACTTAGACTCCACTTGGACTCCCTATCCTTATCCTAGTTAACTACACTTCTAGAATCCTAGAAAGGTGGGGGAAATTAAATTGCACGTACAACCACCTTTCCGATGCAACTTTTTGCAATTAATTCATTTATTGCCCCTAACACTATTGCAACTTCCCACAATGCTATTTTTAGCATATTCATTTATCCATGTATAACCAACTTTAACTACTTTTGCCTCTATAAATTACAGGCTTACCTTCCTTACAAATCCTCTTGAATCTGACATACAAAAACTCATTGAATTCACTGTGTTGATAACATTTGCATTCAAAGTTTGGAGAGCACTCAAGAGCATCCACAATCATTTCTGATATTCATTTACAAGGTTTCACAGGAGACCCTTATTTGAGGTTTGCACAAAAAGTTACTGGAAGGTTTGCATTATTTATTTGTCTTTCATTACTTGTGATTTTTCATAGATTACACCTTATAATTTTCAATTGTGAAATTCAAACAAGGGAATCATAGATATACATAGCTATGTGATCAAAATCAAGGACCAAGCTCTAAGCATATACTATCATCACCTAAGCTTGCATCCAAAGGCACCAAAGTATTTCAAGGCATCCATCTAGCATCCATTCAAGGGATAAGGGACTACATTTTATGCATACACAACATATGAAGGGGAAGTTCATTTTGCCATCCACACATTCTATTTACATTGCTACATCTAGCCAGCTCATTATCAAGTGCACTTGCACAAGTGTATCCTAGAGTACTATTCTTATGCACACACACTCGAAGTACATGGAGTCTAAGATGTAGTGTAGGGCTTGGTTGTAAGATCACTCTATCGGGTGACCACTGAGGTCACCCAACTCCCATATTACATCATTATTTTTGGATTTGATGTGGTGTTATGGGTTTTACATGTGAGTCTTTGTTTTATAGGTTACAGTACTTGACAATCATACCGCAACACACAGATGACCAACACAGGGTAATAATGAAATTCTTGCGACATAATAGAGATCATGTCCAGAGTTTCGTGCGATCACCGATGCCCAATAGAAAAATCTAGCACCCGACGCCCATGCTCTAATCCATGAGCCGATGTCCAACTTGATCCAAAATTTCTAGATTTTACACTTTGCACATATATGACAATCCGCCCTTCCTTTTCATCGCCTTTCCCACTCTACATCAGGTCCCGGATCAAGTGTTAATCAACTAAGTTATTCTTCCAATACCTCTTACTTAGGGTTTGTACTTTACTTTTTACTTGTGTCAAATCAGTATTATAGCATTCATTATCATATGTGACTTTGTAATTAGGGTTTTAAAAAGTCTATTTTTCTTAAATCATTTTGTGAACCCATTGCTCGAACCCAACCTAGCTTCTAGGCATATTCTCATCTTCTTAACATGGATGAAATTTATCCTCCCTTTTTTGATGAAGACCTTCATGATCTCAATGCTCATATTGTTGAACATCTGCAAGATCTAGATCTTCTTTTATTTGTTGCTCATGAGGAGGACACCAATGTAGCTGAGTTTAACCTTCTTGCTTCTAATATTTCTTCTATTCCTATTGCAACACAACCTCCTTCTTCTACCCTTCCACCTACTTCTATTGTTCCCATGTTTGTTCCTACTCCTACCAACCACTTCACTCCACCTCTTATTTCTCACACTTGACAAGTCTCTTCTTCTGGTACACAAGACCTAACTTCTCTTTATCAAGACTTACAAGTTCAAATCCGTCAGTTGCAGGTAGGATACTTCACACTCCTCTCCATCTCTTGACTCCTCTTTACTCCTTCACACTCCTTTTGCACCCACCATTTCTACTTACACACTTCCTCTCAACTTGTCACCCCTAAGCTGCCCATTTTCAATGGCCATGGTGGTCGTCAAGAGAATCTTTGAGCTTTCCATATAGCATGTCTAGATTATGTGGATGATTATATATTATTAGCTAATTTATTTCGTATGATTCTTCAAGATTATGCTATGCCTTGGTTTTACTATTAACCTGTTCATTCGGTAACATATTTCATGCATCTAGCCAATGCTTTTTTGCTCATTTTTTAGCCAATATTGACAATAAGATATCTTATGCGTACCTAGCTCAAATTAAACAAAGATCTAATGAACATCTAGTGGACTATGTATTACGTTATAAGAACAATATAGCTAAGATGATCAATTTATTGGTTAATTCGAACTACAAGATCTATTTGTCCGAGTATATTACCACCACTTCAGGAGAGTGTTATCTTTGAGACATCTCCTTTATTTGATCAATTATGTCATATGCTCAAAATGCATGAAATCAAAATTCTCTCTATGGGCTAGCTCAAATACCAAGATTATTCTTCTTCATATTCTTTTACTAGGTTTCAATCTAAGTCAATAGTCAAACCTTTTCCTAAACTTACCAAAGCAAATACGGTTGTGAGTGTCTCTCCTCTTGAAAAGCTTCAATGACAACCTCCAAAGCATACTTTCACTAAATTTCCATATGCATCTCAATTTCTGCTTCCTCAAATTCTTGAAAGCAATCTCATTACTCTTCCACCACCTCTCAATATTGATCCATCTCACCCTCACGACCACAATTATGATGAAAATGCTAAATGTGATTATCATCAATGTATTGGACATTCTATCGATCATTGTTTCAAACTCAAGCATCTTATACAAGATCTCATTGACAATAATTCACTGGAGCTCCCTCCTCCATCTTCTTCTTCTTAACCAGTCAATAATAACAACAAACTCAAAATATTCAATGACCCTTTGCCTAAACATGATACACAAGCTTTAGATTCTTCTACTAATCATACATATCATGTTGTGCCCCCTCCTTCATCGGGGCCCCTTGATTTTCTTTTCGCTTCTATTGATGCATCTCCACCAACTATTTCATTTTCTAATTATGATTATCATGCAACATTTTCTTTTGATTCATTACACATCAATGTTTTTATTAGTTCATACACTACATGCCAATAATCATGTAATCCATCTAAAAGCTCCTATTTGTGTGTGCTCTATTGCACTTCTTTTGGCTATCAAATGTCCAATTTTTGTTATTTCATATCTAACTCCTAAATATTTTGGATACATTAGGCTTCCCATTACAATTGGGCCTCTTACTATGCTAGTGCCATTCGTTGTAGCATCTTCAATAAAAGGTTGTGACATGTTCTTAGGTCTCCATTGGCTTTGTGCTGCTCAAGCTATCCCATCCATGAATCATATGTATCTTAAGTTCATACACAATAAACAAGTTATCACTATTAAAGGTGTTCCACCATGCACACCATTACCTCTACCTCCTCTTGATGACATTCTTTAACCAACTACAATATCTATGTGTAGTCATAAAATCACGCACTTACTATTACATTAATACCGTTGGGTATGTTATTTTATATATGGATCTTACGTAGTAAAAGTATTCACTAGTGACCCATCCTTTAGTCTTATTGTCAGTTAGTTAGGCATCATTTTTGTTTTTCTAGTTCAGTCGTCACTTGTCATTGCAGTTTTGGGCATCTTTTAGGATGTCTTAGGTGTCATAATTTGCTCAGTTGTCATCTCTAGGTCTATGTTAGGGCACCCAGGTTTGTTGTTTTAGGTGCTCGTGTCATCGTAATTTTTTGTCTTAATTTATTTTTTTGAGGTCGATCTTAACAGTTACCCCGTGCATTCCCCTAGGTCGTAGTCGGCAGTTTCGGGTCACTAGTGTCGAATTTGAACAAGAGATCCCTATATAAACATAACATACTCACTACATTATGGGAAAACATCTTACTATCAAGGGCAACTATTTACTAAGGTAATGAACTAAATTTGGGCATCTTCTACATCTCCTCACACAAGAATAGGGGAAAGGGTTGTATTCTTTCTATTCCATCCACCATTTTCATTTTACATCTAGTTATTGCCCCTAATACTACTTCATTGGCGCTAGGGCATCCTAGGCAAAAAATTACATACACACACATATAACTACATTGGGTTTGAAATGTAGTGCAATGCTTAGTTGTAAGACCACTAATTTGGAAGTTGAGGTCAGTCTGACCTATTTATATGCACTTTTTTTATTTTTAGGAATTGATGCTTTGGATAGGGTTTTGCAGGTAATATATTCATATAAAATTTGCAGTGACATAGGTGACATTATTGCGACACCCGTACATAACATTATTGTGACACTTCCAAACTCAAGTTTTGAGATTTTCTACAGCCTACACCGCCCAAATTACATACCAGGGCACCCAAGGGCACCCCAATATCCTCCCAGGTGCCCTAATATAGAAAAATATTTAGTTTTTTCCCTTCCCGAGGCCACTCAGTCACAACCTTCCTAGTCTGCATACCAATATGCTATAGTCCAACACATAGTGAGGTAAGTCATTTAAAGGTTAGTAACATATCCCTCTTAGTTCTATTATTTTGATATATTCAAATACTAAAACAAAATATTTAGGTCTTGCATTTCAATATAGCATTTAGTTTCTATTTAGATTAACTTATAAAATAGATACAAAAATACCAATATTTCTATTTTTAGTTAATCATTTTGGTGAACCCTATGTTTCAAACATTTTGCTTTTGGATCCTCTTTCATACCTTAGTGGTTACCACAGTTCTTCTTTTTCCTCATCATGTCTCATTTTAGTGTCAACCCTATTTATGATGAGGTCTGTCATAGCTGAGATTAAGGCTTTATATAGTGCTCCTATGATCTTACCTGATGATACTCAACAAGCCCTCTTGGAAGGCCAACAATGTGTGCCAACTAATCCTGTCGATTCTCCTATAGGTATATGCCTTGTTGATGACCTTGTTGCTTTCAATGTTGTATGCCATGCCATCTAGTTGCATGTGATCCCTCTTATCTTTCTTCTGATATGCCACTCGATGTTTTAGATCCCTCTATCATTGATTATTTATTAGGCATTGATTCCCAATCAGGTGTACCTCCTACCTCTCCTCCAACCACTCCTATAACTACTCCTATGTCTTCTACCACTTCCAATAGTCCTCCTCACACATCTCCTTCGAGCATGCATTCTCCTTCATATTACGTTGATGATCCCATTGATTCTTATGATGACCATAACATTATTTCTGGAACCCCATCTTCTACTGATCACCATCATGGATCTCCTTCTTTCCATATTGTTGCATGTGACTCTCCCGCTCCATTGTTATCCTCTCCTGAGATTTCCTCTACTATTTTCCATGAGTCACCCCTTGCCATTGCTTCTTCTTCTTCTATTCCCACATCCTCTACCCCTCCTACTACATCTTCACCTATTGAGGTTTCTTCCTTTCTCACCACACCTACTAGGGATTGTGTTGATACTCATCATACTATCGCTCATACACCCTCATCTTCCACCACACCTTTAGCACCTGACTCCACTCTATCACCTCTTGACATTCCCATGATCACTCATAATGGAAAACTTCAACCACTTAATACATTATTGTCATCTCATACTATCCCTTCGCAAGATATCCTATCCTCATGCATGTTGTAGGACAACTCCAATCGCAAGTTCATACTCTTACTTTAGAAAGTAGAGCCTATTATGCCTCTATTGACAACAACTCTTTACATGGAAATCTTGTCCCTAAAAAGATCCATAATTCCGCCTTCCCAAATATTTTTCATGCCTACTTTCACATGCTTTGATGGTACTGGTGATCCTCATGCCCATATCCTACATTACCGCACACTCATGGTCGACTACTCTAATGATTGCTTATTGCTTAAGGCATTCCGCTATAGTCTTACTTGATGAGGCACTACAATGGTACACCCACTTACCCTTTGGGTCCATTAGCACTTTCTATGACATGGAGGATGCTTTCCTCCATCGCTTTATTCTTAACAATGGCCCTAGGGTTACATATGACCACATTCCTACCTTACATCAAGGCTCCTCTGAACCTATCTCGAGATTATATTTTATGGTTCAATGCTTGTATACACTAGCTCATTTTCCATCCTAGTGGCTTGGAAAAATAATTCATTTTTTTCGTGGCCTTATTCCCCCACTTAAACAAAGACTATAATATGATGCTTGTGATTCCTTCATTCTCTCGTGCTATAAGGTTATCAATCTCGAACAAGATCTCACATAACTTTGCACCCCCACATGTTTCTCCACCAATTCCATCTGCTGCTCCTCTCACCTCACCATCCGTTGAGCATTCACAACCACATCCATTTTTGTCTAAGGTGCCTTCTAAACAATCTCAACCCTCATCTTCCCTAACATTACATTCTCATCTAGCTCCACAGCTGGCTCCCACTTCCACCACTCCACCCCCTTCATGAGAGCCTTTGTACTTATCTCCTCACACTCGACCACATGATGTACTTCACATATTACTCAATGAGCGATTGATTTGGTTACCCTCCAACCAACATCATCCTCCACACCACTTGCAACATCAGCATGACCAACACTATTACAATTATCATCGCATTTCGGCCATAGGGACAATGGTTGCCTTTCCCTGTGAAAATATACAACAACTTGTGGACTCTGACATCATCTCCTTTGCCTCTCGTGAGCAATCATTGTCTCCTTCACCTCGTCAACATCAGCGTACCCCACTTACGTCTTCTCCATCAGGGCTCAATTTGATCATCATGCTCCACCGCCACACATTCGCTCTTTCTGCACTACATCCATCAT
The DNA here is from genome assembly GCA_018340775.1 of Taxus wallichiana var. yunnanensis. NCBI lineage: Eukaryota > Viridiplantae > Streptophyta > Pinopsida > Cupressales > Taxaceae > Taxus > Taxus wallichiana. Next base: position 223,273,480 of record CM031241.1, read on the forward strand.
TTCCACCATCACATTCCTTGCATCCATTATATTCATATAATCCACCGCTTCATGTTGCTACATCTCATGGTTTTCCACTAGTTCCTTCATACCATGTCATCACTCCACATGATCTCCCTGTTCGGTTCATATACTCACGCTCATCCATTCCACATGTCTCCACCACCAACTATCGTTCTTGGTATTTGGTAGGTGATCTCTATCACCTTACCCCGATGATGCACTTGTGTTCTTATGATTCTTACACGATTGTTGAGGGATTAGTTCTAAGAAATTTTCATCACGTGCTTTATTGTTTATCTAGCACACTTCAATCATTTCGTAATGATGCACTCTTTCTTATGTGGCTCATACTTGACTGTTGAGGGGTGTTATTACATGAGCCTATTCATCCATACGTTGGGGGCATTATTAATTCCCCCTCCTACTTTAATCACCTTATCATATTATGATTATATTACATTTTCACATATTCATTATGATACATTTATCTATTTCCACATTTATTCTATTATCACCATTACATTGCCTACACGTTACACATTTTATTTATCCAATTACTCATACTACATTAGTTATCTACATCATCATTTACCATGCCTATTTTATCTACCATTACTAACATCATCATACAAATTTATATTCATCACATACATTACAACAAATAGGCTAGAACCATAACCATAGAGCCATACCATATCCATTACATAAAGAAATGGAAAACCATATCAACATCGATCTAATATATATAAAAATAAGTGTCCATACGTATATCATCCATACAATCATTGTCACAAAAATGTTTCATAATTTGGGGGCAAGGCCCCCACATCATATACAATCATCACTATCAAACCTTATCATCACTATTACTCTCGTGTACCATGAAATCCCTAGAACTAGATGCCTCGCCACCAACATGATGCCGCATTTTGTGGCCTCGAAACTTCTCCACTGCACGCATGCGTAACATAACAATATCCATATTTTTCTCTGAGAACTGACACTACAAATCTAAATATCGTGCGAACATGTATTGGGCTAAGGGACCACCACCTACTGCCTTTTGGGCACATTGAGTCTCCTCACATGCCTCATCCTTCTTGCCAAGAAGCACTATATAAGTCGCCGTTGCTATGGCCACTGGTTCAAACAGATGGGCATGCTCACTTGCAATATTGTCCACACGCTTTAATATCCCTCCACATATCACATCTCTCAGCACATTCCAAATTAATGTGGGATCGATGTGTCTACTATCAACAACCAATAGGCGTCTCCTACATATGCAACACACCACCCCATGTTAGTCAAACACATACAAGCCAACATAAGTAATTCATTAACCATAATAATAAGCATACACAAATACTATGCTCTGCCACAACTATCGCTACAGGTCGGGGACACCTCCCTCACCGCTCCTCTTGTGGTAGCTCCATAACACTCATAAATACTGGATATAGTAATACCCACCGATGTGTTACCCGCCATAATCGATACTCCTTCATATACCCCGTGCCATCTCCATCTATAACTGCTATCACTGGGTCTGCCTCATCCGACCTTGGTGGTGTCAACTACTTTTTTGTGGGCCCTAGCCTAGTACCTTCCCTCCTCGAGGATCTGATAGATCACACCCATATGTATGGCTCTGGGGGGTACATCTTACACCATACCAAATGTGTCGTGATACTCCCTCCACTGAAAAAAATCCACCACACTGAAAAAGCGGTCCTCTAGCACATGGTCCTCCTGATACATCACAACTCTGTATCATCCTCAAGCCATCCCCCATAATCACGATATGGTCTCCATACAACCAAATATGTCCCCATCATATCTATCGGGCTTTGAAACTATTTGTGTCCATATTCCTACTACGAATATCAACCCAACGTCGAGCAAATATCTTTGGACGAGACCACTCTCCTTATGGCCCTGCAAATCGGTCTCAATATGGCTATATGTTCATATGCCCATACATGTAGTAGTGTGGTGGCCCCTATACCCCCACCATGCTCATCCTACATAAACCAATACAAGTCCCTATATAAATGGGCCAACACACACCGTGCCCATGCATATCTCATCCCATCCTCCTCTATCCACTGATATATATTGTGTATCTTATATAAGATGCCTACACCTCCTCTCTCTATGACTATACATGATGTAATCACCACTGCGATGAATTTCTGCAACCACGGAACCCTAGATTACAATATTGCATCCTTACTGATATGGGCCTTAGTAGGTACCTGGGCCCCTGGAAAATATTTTCTAGCTGAGCGCATTTGACGCTCCATATCCACTACTACCATCACTCATACCCTCTCCCTAATAACTAGAAATCCCGAGATGCGATATACATCCTCCAACATCACCATCATATCCCATTTAGGCAACCAAAATATGCACGTATCGGCACACTCTCACATAACACATTAAACATGTGAATATTATTGGGAACACCCCCATCTATGCTATATTACGTAGGCTAACACGGTCCATCACATCTCGATCATCATCTAACAAACCCAATCCCAAGAATTTACTCAAGTGAAGACCATCGCGAAGTCCCTCGAGTGGATATCCCTATACATAACACCAAAAAAAAAAATGCAACATTAACACACCTCCCACAGTCAAATACTACTTTTTAACATACTAGAAACCCATTCCTTAACATGATTCACTCAATCAAAAAATTCTAGACTAGGGCACCTAGATGCAGGACTGGGGCGCCCGGAAGCAGGACACTAGCACTAGGTTCGGGTGCTCCAATCCTAGGGGTCACTAGTACCCTCATCGCTCTTGTCTAGGTCCCAAATGCTAAGAAAATAAAAAACCCTAAAATTTCAAAAATTTAACTCAAATGCCTATTACACCCTACTAATGCACTTACCAGCTCTACTGGTGAAGACGCGACACTATCGCGGTCCGCTGCTCTCTCTCTTAAACCGGCTAGATGCAATGGTCTCGCTTAAGGCACCTCTACTCACTTTGTACACACTCTCACACTCACGCAAAGAAAATGAAGTGATAAGATACCTTTTCACTTTACTATTTATAGTCACTTTTCAATATTAATTTTACTATTCACACTTATTACCACAACTAATACACGCTACACCGTTTTTGTCATATCTTGAGCATTATTACTCTGATTTACACCTTGTCTACAACATTATTTTTAGAATTTTTCCTACCATCATATTGTACACATTTAAATTGCATTGTATCTCTTCCCTACTATTTCCTATCCACTGTACACGTGTTTTAACCTCTTGTCATTACTTTTGGCTTAGAGTTCATTCTTGTTCCTCACTCCCTCTTTCACCGAAAGGGGGCATATTATTGGGGGTCCCCTTATAATCCTCCCTTACCTTACCCTACATTTAGATATCATGAATTCAAAACCTCGTAATTTATACCACGACATTTCACCATCAATCTCCCTAATGACCTAATATGGGAGTAATAATCATTTAACATTTCCTAAACACAATCACACACTATAACCTATCAATTCCCCCTAATGACCTAACTTGGGGGAAACAAGTGACTAAAAATCATTTTATGTGACATCTCATCAATTTTTAGCAACTTTCCCCTAATGACCTAACCTAGGGGCAATTAGCGAAAAACCTCTCCATGAGTAACCAATCAAAACAATCAATCAACCAATCAAAATCAATGCATTCAAATCCATGAGTGGTCTCCCAGATGACCTAACTTGGGAGTTACATTCACCACTTCTTTCCCAAATGACCTAACTTGGGATTTTATTCTATTTTCTGTGTTCGCTTCCAGATGACCCAACTTGAAGCCGTCTCTTTCATTATGTGCTTTCTTCATGATGACCTAACTTAGAAGCTATCTATTTCTATCGCATTCGCTTCTAGATGACCTAACTTGGAATCCATCTCATTCTCTATCACATTTACTTCTAGATGGCCTGAATTGGAAGCATTCACATTGCGGCAACACCCATGGAGTGGGGGAAAGAGTTCCCTTCCTTTATCACTCCTATATGGGTCAACTGTTTAATCAAAATCATTTGGATCCAAAAATCACAACATTTTGATCTAAGTTCGTTTACGAGCTATATCTTGAGGATGTAGTTAAATTTTGGAGAATAACACACTTTTCTCCCTACACTCTTCCTTTGGCGGCAGGATGCCCAAATCCTCCAATTATTCCATTCATATACAAGCATTTAGGTTGGGAAATGATCACTCCCTACCCACCTATTCGTTATTAAATCACGTTCAAAATCATCATTCTACATCCTAATCATCATTTTCATTTTCCACACTTCATTGTGATACTTACACTTTTTGATACATTGCATGGATCAACTCGTTGATCCATGGTTTGACACACTTTTATAGTTCTATCGGAATGCTTCTACTACACATCTGCGTGTTCTTCTACAACATGGGATTCTCTAGATTTTTCTCAGGTACGCATCTCTATCTACTTTATGTTACTGAGGATTTCCACTCACCAACATAGAGTGGGGGCAAATGTAGCCAAAAATGACGCACTTACAATTACATTAATACCACTTTGAGTATGTTATTTTATATATGGATCTTACGTAATAAAAGTATTCACTAGTGACCCATCCTTTGGTCTTTTTGTTAGTTAGTCAGGCATCATTGTTGTTTGTCTGCAGTTCAGATCGTCATTTTTCATTGCGAGTTTTGGGCATTTTTAGAATGTCTTAGGTGTCATAATTTTCTTAGTTGTCGTCTCTAGGTCTATTTTGGGGTGCCTAGGATTGCCTTTGGGCATCTCGAGGCACCGCATCTTGCTATGATTTTAGGAACCCATGTTGTCATAATTTGTGGTCTTAATTTATTTATTTGAGGTTGGTCTTAAAAATTACCTCGTGCATTCCCCTAGGTCGTAGTCAATAGTTTCGGGTCAGTAGTTTCAAAATTTAAACAAGAGGTCCCTATATAAACATAACATACTCACTACATTATGGGTAAACATCTTACTATCAAGGGCATCTATCTACTAAGGCATGGGATTGCATTTGGGAATCTTCTACATCTGCATCACATAAACATAGGGGAAATGGTTGTATTCTTTCTATTCCATCCACCATTTACATTTTACATCTAGTTATTGCCCCCTACTACTACGCATCATTGGCGCTAGGGCATCCTAGGCACAAAATTACACACAGACACACAAACTACATTGGGTTTAGAATGTAGTGTAATGCTCATTGTAAGACTACTAGTTTAGCAAAATTGAGGTCAATCCAACCTATTCATATGCATTTTTATTTTTTAGGAATTGATGCTTTGGATAGGGTTTATAGGTAAGATCTTCATATAACATTTACAATGACATAGGTGGCATTATTATGACAACCGTATGACAAGAGTGGAGGTATTGCAGAGATATTACAATACTACTAAACTCAATTTCGAGCTTTTTGCAGCCTACGACACCTAGATTACAGAACACGACACCCTGGGGCACCCTAATATCCTCTCGGATGCCCCAAGATGCAAAAAATATTCAGTTCCTGCCCTTCCCAAGGCAACTCACCACAACTTTGCCTTGGTCCTCGCATACCACGGTCTTCTACATCTAGGACATAGTGAGGTAAGTCATTTAAAGGTTAGTAACATATCCCTCTTAGTTCTATTATTTTGATATATTCAAATACTAAAACAAAATATTTACATATTGCATTTCAATATAACATTTAGTTTCTATTTAGATTAACTTATAAAATAGATACAAAGATACAAATTTCTATTTTTAGTTAATCACTAGGCCTTAAAGGCCTCTCCAATCTAAGGCACATTCAACACCTAGTTCTCTATCACACATCCTACTTCACAAAATTCTCTTCTTTATAGGTCCACTAGTCCTTCACATAGGTTCTCATTCTTCAACTCATAGGCATTCTTCACATAGGTTATAATCACCTCTTAATCCTTCTTCACATAGGTGTTCACTACCTCCTTCACCTCATAGGTCTTCTTCACATAGGTGCTCATCACCTCCTTCACCTCATAGGTCTTCTTCACATAGGTGTTCATCACCTCTTTCACCACATAGGTTGCCTTCACATATACATCATTCTTTTCATACACCACCGATCTTAGAGCATTGTCACATGCCTTTATCTCCTTGAACATTAGGCGGAGAGGACCCTTTCCCTTCACTCTTATTGGGTAACCTACTCTTCATCACCCACTTGGGGGAATCACGCTTTATTCCCCCTTTAATCATTACCAACTCTTTCTAGTCTCTACACATACACATTACGATATGTGATTTACATGTAGTTTATGTTTTACATATTGATACACATTTTGCATCATCATTACCCTATGACGCACTCTAGTTCCATAGTTCATACTCAACTACTAAGGGTATAAATCTGAAATGAACCTTACCACCCTCATACTTTACTCTCTATGCTTCGTTGACCTATCTTTCCAGTGAACATTATCAAACCATTTCCTGATGACAGGATCTTGTTTTATGGTTCATTCTTGATTATCGAGGGCTATTTTATAAATGAACCTTATCTCATACACATTTGTTGGGGCTACACTTCTTGTATTCATCTTCACACATTGGATACCCTTCCATCACACTCATACACTACATATTACATATCTTGGTTGCTTTCTTACTTATACTTACATGTACACTTTGTTTCCATTGCTAGATGGATACTTGGTATGTCAATATATTTTCTATATATGCATGCACGTTCACTTCATATTTTGAAGTGAATGCAAATCACTTACATATATTTACACTTTACAATGATGTTTGGCATTTTACCTCTTACGAGTCCCATTGAGGCTCCTAGGGGAATCTACTTTCTCACAGATTACATGTGTTATTGTTTCATTATTTACTACTTATACTTCATAGCACACTATTTTCTATTGGTACACACACACTTTTACATACTTTTTATCTTTCTAACATGCTAACAAGTGCTTCATGTGCAACATTTTCCTTACAGAATTATTTTCCACCATGGTTGTTCGATACATTTTGTTTGGTATCACTTTCTACTTTTATGCTATTTTTTACGAGTTATGCCCTATGTCTTACATGATCACTATTTGTACGCTTTTGGAAGTTTCAACCTTGATTATCTTGTGACATTGTGAGTGATGTCCCATGTTTGAAACCCACTTTTTGTGGTCTATTTTGTATGCACACTTGCTTGTTACATTATTTTTCTATGACATGCTTGCTACCTTTTGATACTAACACATGTATCTAGCCACTTTATTTTCATGTTCCTTATTTTTACCATGCACATCTCCTCCCCTACAGGATATAGTTCATATCAACATCAGGTCCTCTCCTTTGGGCCACATCCACTTACCAACATCACATGCACACAAAATGAGGGGGCATACATTGGGTGAATAAATCACCCCATACAACATCTCAAAGCTATAACATAATACAAAACAACATAGAATCAGAACAAGACTACATTTACAGTTGAACGAGAATCTAACTTGGGTCCTCATCATAACACAAACACCAATGCCTGGTGGTCGATAGAGCTCTTAGGCATCTGTGTCCTCCCCTGGGCACTAATTTCCTATGGGAAGATACAATCAGTTTCTTAGATAAACACATTTCACAATAGTTTACAGAGTAATTTTCACAAGAAAGTCACAATCCTCTAACAAGAAGAATGAATTATATCTCCATTTTCAATTAGAATAAACAATACATTCGTAATAAACCAGGGACAACAAGGACAAATCAAGATCACACCATATGTAGTGGCATACAATCCTGGAAGATTCATGGAAGGAGAATAAAACTAGACCTCTCTCCCTAACACTTTCTCTTTGGCATGAGATCAAAAAAATTGTGCTTGGTGCGAGATCTCCCAAAAAACTCTCTTGGCGTGAGATCACCCAAAAAACTTGCATTTGGTGTGAGATCGCCTGAGAAAACTTGTATTTGGCATGAGATCAAGAAAAAAATCACACTTGGTGTGAGATTGCCCAAAAAACTCACTCTTCACAACATTTTCGGGACATATTTCTATCCTTTACACTCTTTCACATTAAGTACACACTTTCCTTTTACTACTTTTTACACACTTTTACATAATTTTATAGAGTCTTCATAATACATGACTTTGAATACTCTTTTTATCTTATTTTTATAGGTCCATCCATATAAGAAGCAAAAATATCAAGCACAACAACAAGCTACAACAACAACAGGTACAATGCATATGCTTAACCCTAGGGTCACTTTCTCTTCCTAGTCTCCATGCTTCATTTTGCATTCATTCCATACTTCACATGTCTCTTCGGTTCACTATCGCCATCAAACTCATCTCTTATATAATTTATCTTACTAATTATTAATTCAACAACATAAATTGGGGGAAAATGTAGACAAAAATCATGCACTTGGGTACATTTGTAGGTCCTAAATACATACTAGTATTCATATGATTCCTAAGCAAGAAAACTAGTAATTGATAACTATCTTTGGCCTCTTTTCTATGTATTTTATGTTCTCTTTGGTCTTACACACCCTATAGCCCAATCATAAATTTACTTGTTTATATTTTATTGCTTGAGACACTAGCTCTCGCTAGGATGCCAACGCCTTGTTGCCCTTGTCCCCTCTCTGGATGCCCCCCGACCTCTTTCTAGCTCAATTACTCTTTTTGGGCCTCTTTTATCTTTTGGGCATCTTATTTTCTTTTGGTTGGCCTTCAAGTTGTCAATTGCGAATTTCAAGCAAGTGAATCATATAAATACATAGCTATGCGATCAAAATAAAGGACCAAACTCTAAGCATATACTACCATCACCTAAGCTTGCATACATAGGCACCTAAAGAACTTCAAGGCATCCATATAGCATTCATTTAAGGGATAATGGACTGAATTTTATGCATACAAAAAAGGAAGGGAAGTTCATTTTGACATTTACACATTCTATTTACATTGCTACATCTAGCTAGCTTGTTATCAAGTACACTTATACAAGGGTATCCTAGGGCACGATGCTTATATACACACACACACACAAAGACACCCGAACTATATGGAGTCTCGAGATGTAGAGATGTAGTGTAACAATAGATTGTAAGCTTAATATGTAGGGTGACCAATGGGGTTAGTATGAATCCCATATTACAGCTTTTTTTTTTGTATTTGATGTGGTATTTTGGGTTTTGTAGGTGAATAATTGATTTACTGGAAAGTTACAGTACCTCGACGATCATATTGCGACACATATGCGATAAATAATGGGTAATAAAAACATACTTACATGACATACTAGAGATGAGGTCCAAAGCTTCTACACACAATCACAAAGTGCCCGATGCAAACTCCAATGCCAATTCCCAATAACAGATACGACAATTTACCCTTCCTTTCATCAATTTCCCACGATCTGCATTAGTCCCGGATCAAGCGTTAATCGCTTAATTTATTCTTCCCATACCTCTTTCTTAGGGTTTGTAATTTACTTACTTATTTCTTATCTCAAATATATATTATAACATTCATTATCGATGTGACTCTAAAATTAGGGTTTTAAAAAAGTCTATTTTTGTTAAATAAAAAACGTAGTTATTACTCTCAAATAAGGGACCAATCAATAAACATTACCTATCATCACCTAATCTTTCATCAAGGCACGAGCACTTCAAAGGCATTCATATAGCACATACATACAAGGGACAAGGGTTGCATCACTTTGCATACACAATATAAGAGGGGAAGTTCATTCTATTCCATCACACACATTCTAAATACTTGCTACATTCTAGATCTACCCCTCTATCATTGTGCAACTTACACAACGGAATATTAGGGCAGCATTACACACACAAGCACTCATAACTACATGGATTCGATATGTAGTGCGGTTCTCTATGTTAGGAAATATATCTTAGTGCTCCATTTGTATGGGTGAATAATAATTACATGTGTAATTATTATTATGGTAAATTAGTGAAAGTACATTTACTATGTAAATGTAAATAGTAAATGTAAAATGTGGTTAGTATGTGGTAAGTTAGTAAGTTAGAATAATAAAACAATTAGTATTGTTTTATTATTATATTGGTGAGAGGTTGAAACCATATGGGTGTATGGTTGTACATGAAGACAAATGTTGTTGTAAGGATTGTTATTTTACATCTCCTATATAATGGAGTGTAATGAAATAGTGAATATATAATAAAAATATAATATAGAGTTGTTGATTTCAATTATTGTCTGTGTAGCTATTTCATGGATTCTTTGTATTAGATCAGATTAATTTCTACATTTGGTACCAGAGCAGGTTAAATCTGTCTCAAGATGATCTTGTAACTTTTGTTTCGCGATCTGGGTTTCTCCAAAATTTTGTGCGTGGAACGATCTATTATATGGGAAGCTACAGGAGAAATTTCAGCATAACCCAGTTCGTAGTTTGGAAGAAACGTGCAATTTACTATACAACACATTGATCACTGTTGTTTTTTTGAAGAAATCAGAGAATCAAAGGTAATTCAAATCTACATTCAATTTTTTTTTGATATTTAGATTCAATAAAATGGATACACCATTATATAAATTTAATGGGCTGAAATTCCATACATGGAGAGTAAAAATCCAGATGCAGTTAATGAATAAAAATCTATGGAGGATAGTAGATGGAAACAAAAAAGCACCTACAAATGTAAGCAAAATTGTAGAATGGGAAGCTAGAGATGAAAAAATAACAGATGAAATTGACTATAACTATGAAGAATTTCTATACTAAGTGAATTTCTTGGAGGAAGGAGGCACAGGAGGTTGGAGGTCATTCAACGACCTCTCGTCAGTCACCAACGACGGGGCCGTATCAGTTATGGTGATTATTTTTTTATACAGTGTGTTCCTGTTGTTTCTTTGTATTTTTGGCAGAGTGTTTGGTTGCAGATTCCTATTATGGTTTGTAGAATAAAGGAAATTTCACATTGAGGGGGGAACATGATCTCAATGTTCCATTTCTAGTTTTCTACATTTCTGGTATTTTCTATATATGCAGCAGATTTCAGCAGAATTTCCTATGTTATTCCCTGCAGTGAGATGTGATGAGGGCTAAGAATAATACTTGGCATATCATGATGTGGTTGTAGGTAAACCACTTGAAAACCTTCATTTTTTGGTTTGTGGTACACCAACAGTAAAACCACCATTTTCGGTTGTTGGTAAACCCATGGAAAACCATCACCCTTTTGGTTTGTGGTACACCACTTTTAAAACCACCATTTTCGGTTGTTGGTAAACCCTATGCAAAACCATCACCTTTTGGTTTATGGTAAACCAGTTGCAAAACCATCATTTTCGGTTTATGGTCAACCCTATGAAAAACCATCCATTAGGTTTATGATCATCCTGTAAAATCATCAGATCATGAGCAGGTGCAAGTATAAGGCAGGTTTTCCCCATGTTCGCACTAAGGGGGGGAATGTTAGGAAATATATCTTAGTGCTCCATTTGTATGTACGGGTGAATAATAATTACATGTGTAATTATTATTATGGTAAATTAGTGAAAGTACATTTACTATGTAAATGTAAATAGTAAATGTAAAATGTGGTTAGTATGTGGTAAGTTAGTAAGTTAGAATAATAAAACAATTAGTATTGTTTTATTATTATATTGGTGAGAGGTTGAAACCATATGGGTGTATGGTTGTACATGAAGACAAATGTTGTTGTAAGGATTGTTATTTTACATCTCCTATATAATGGAGTGTAATGAAATAGTGAATACATAATAAAAATATAATATAGAGTTGCTGATTTCAATTATTGTCTGTGTAGCTATTTCATGTAATTTGTGTATTAGATCAGAGTAATTTCTACACTCTATTGTAAGTTCACTCTTCGAGTGATCGCTGGGTCATTCAAACTCCACATTCTCGCATCTTTTATATTAAATTTGATGTGGTTTGTGGACATGTGTATGTACATATCTATTTTATAGGCTATAGGTATGACCAAAGACATTGTAACAAAACCAGAGTTAAAAAAGAATATATAAAATGAAGCTACTCTAGCCTAGAAAAGACTAGAATCCAAGCATTTGAGTGGACACTAGCACCCAATTCGGTCACCAGTTCCCGTGTGCCCCCGTCCTCCTGTGGGTGTTTCTATCTTGTAAAATTATGAGTTCCGTAACCTCACCAAGCCTATTCAACATTTTTCCTAGCTTGTCCCAACATTTATCTAGTCCAAATCATCTCTAAATTTCATAGAAATCAACTAAGTCATCCTCCTCTTTCATTTACTTAGGGTTTCATATTATTGCTTGTTCATTTCTTGTGCACGATGTACATAATTATCGAATATCACTAGCTACATAAAATTTGCTTTGAATTTAAGGTTTATTTCAATTTAGATTAAATGATTTTGTGAATCCCATGCTCGAACCCTACCCTATTTCAATGGTTGAGACTTATGAACCCTTTACCGATGAATACCTTCATGATCTCCAGGCTCATGTTGTTGAACACCCTCAAGACCTAGACATCTTCTTAGTTGCTTCCCATGAATAAGCCACATGGATAGTTGAGCTCAACCCTCCAAAGATCTAATGATACTTCACTTCTTGTTGTGACACTTCCTCCTCATTCAACCACCCCTCCACCTACATCTATTATCCCTGTTTCTATTCCTACTCCTACAAATCACTTTACCATCCCTATCACTTCTCACACATGTCATGTCTCCTCTGTAGGAACCCATGGCATAGCTTCTTTATACCATGATCTACACTCCCAAATTCACAAATTACAACAAGCTAATTCACATTCCTCTCCATCTCTAGAATCATCTCTCCTCATTCATATCCCTTTTTCATCCACAATTTCCTCTTATCCGCTACCTATTAAATTTTTGTACTCAAGCTTCCCACATTCAATGACCAGGAAACCCTCGGAGCACCTTCGATCCTTCCATGTTGTATGTCTTGACTATGCTAATGCCCATACATTGTTGGCCAAATTATTTCCTTGAATTTGAACCGATTATGATATGTTTTAGTTCTATGATATACCTTTCCATTCGTGATGCAAAGAGAATTAAAATCAATAAATACATTCACTAATCACGAAGGTTTACAAACAACTACTTTACCAAACTCTTTGCATACGAGGATCTTTAAAAACAACTACTTTACCAAACTTGTAAAATTTGATCAATTTTCACTCTAGGTTTCTTAGAGCATTGTACCTGTCTTATTATTGTCACAAAATGTCCTTTCAACTCTCAAAGTCATCTCATTCCATAAAGAATCCACAAACACTTACTTTCGCCAACTTGCTCCTAGTTTTACTTGTACTAGTTCTTCACTTTGCAAGTAATTTTTGACTTAATGAAATTCAAGGACCTCTTCCACTCATACACCTTATTTAACCACATGAAATTAGTGTTAGCCTAATCACTAAATTGAGACAAAAACTTCAAAAGATCAATCTTATACTAAAATTGTCAAAACTGCTCCTTCTTGTTCTTAAGAACTAGTAGCTTGCATGGCTCATGGTTAGGAGGATTGGTAGGCACCCACAACACACTATAAAAATATTTAAATACCATTTAACCTGATCATGGTATATGCCAAATTCTATAACCCCACTCCTTTTCCTTCTTTCCCTAACACACTTTCTTCTCCCTAGGCTCAACATACCTCAATTAGGCATGGGACAGCTCCTTTTCTCTTCATATATTTCTTTACATGAATTTGTAAACCATAATAAAGGTATATTTAGATACCCATTAAACCTTTCTTCCCATCCAAGAAGTTTCACAATTAAATTATAAGTAAAATTACTACTCCTTTGCTAATGGACCCTCTTTATTAGGCCTTTCACCGCGCACACCGTCCTCCTCATAAACTATCATGTATATCTTTAAATTTAACTAGTGAATTTTTTTAATCAACTTAATTACCTAATCGCCATGTTTTGTACCAAATTTCAGATCTTATCTTCATGTCTAGAAGGTTCTAATGAACTTCTAATTCAAACCCTAACTAAGCACTACATAGAACTCGAGAAGGATAAATAACTTGTAATTCAAGGGGTTTCTTATTTCAAGGCTTAATCTTTGTTTCCTAGGCCTGTTTCAATTCATTATACATTAGTTATTTACTAATAAAGGTTAAAACTCAAGTGAAACGTTGTTGCACTCAATTTTTCTTACTATCATGTAGGTGTGTAGTTCATACAAACCTCCAAGTATTTCTTCCTCTAACAATACAAGCATAATCCACCTAAGTACTAAAACCTCAATAATCTGAGTCCATATACCCCTTAGAAATATAATCAACCAAGAGTTCCTCAAGATACCTTTAACACAATTTACACAACATTTCTCAATCATACACATTCACAGCTAGCTCTTTCTTAAGGGTTATCTAACATGCAATAAGGGTTCTAAAAGAATCTACACCTTCCAATCATATGAGAATCATTATTAAACCTCTCTCCATATGAACCAATTATCTACTCATAAATATATCTTTCCAAAATATTTCAAAGTCATACATTTCTTTATACAATATTTATACTAACCAAAATAGGGTATAACTTTGAATCTACTTATTTATACCATATAAACACAAATCTCATTCAAGGTTCTTTTACAATGAAAGAATCATGAGCATACTAACAATAAAGGATATCAATCACACCGAGTCTCTTAAAAAAGAATAATTTCATGCTTAAAAACCAGAGCTTTATTGCCTCATAACTGTTTACATACAAAATTTAATGTTCCTTTCTTTCTTCATCCTCCTCTTCATATTCCACCTTGAGGAATGCCATCTCCAACCACTCTCTCCCTCTCTTATTCAAGTTTTTTCCTCATCTCATGTAACTCATTGAATTCATAGCTAACTCTATGATGACTCATTATATCCCTCTTATCACATTTGGGAATTTTACATTATTTTGTCATTCAACTCACTTTGTTAGGACTCATGTCTATACTTCTAGAGTCCTAACACACTTATACACACTTTAAACCACCTCTTATTCACATTGAAAATCCATATTGACCCATTACATGCATTATAATTTGAATTTACATTTAGGAGGGAAAATGGAAAATTTGAAATTTCAACCCTCAATACCTAAGTATTTCTCTCTCATGAAAACCACATACCCTAACACAGCTATTTGGTCCTTACAACCATGATCAAAGGATGATTTTACATTTTTGGTGTTCTTCTTGTGGCGCCCTACACAAATACTTGTGAGGTGGAGAAAACGTTTCCATACACTTTCTTGCATAACCGATTCTTCATCATTTTTACTTTTTGTTGGTCTTATTTCCTTGCTACCATTGTCCCTAGCTACCTCATAACCACTCGGGTCCCATAATTTTATCTTTGTTCTTCCATTTTCCTTGACTTTGAATCATCCTCTCTTGATCTTCATCTTCACTCTCATCATCTTCATGCTTCTACTCTTTGTACTGCACACACAAACATTATAACAAAAAAATACATTGTTCTTCATCTTCTAACACCTTCTATTTATATTAAATGAGAAAGATTAAACAAAAAACACCGGAGTAATATATTGTTTATTCAAATCATCCAGGATACAATTACAATGGAAGCACTCCATATATATAGGAGTCTTCTCATAACAAAATCTCCAACAACATTTGTATGCATATACAACCATACACTCGTATGGTTTTAACCACTCACCAATATAATAATAAAACAAACTATTTGTTTTATTATTTAACTTACTAACTTACCACATACTAACCACCACTAACAATTACATTTTACATTTACCCAATTACCAACAATAAATATGAATACCTATGTTATGCACTAAAATAATGATATTCTTAACATTCCCCCTTAGTGCGAACATGGGGAAAACCTCCATACTACACTACACCTGATTTCACGATCATGTGATTTTCTTTTGGATTATCACAAACCACAAGTTGGTTTTCCATCGGTTAACCAAAAACCAAGAGTGAGGTGGTTTTCATTGGTGACCACAGACCACAAAGGGGTGAAGGTTTTCAAATGGTTTACCTACAACCATATCGCGATGTGCCAGTGCATCCTTCGACCCTCACCGTATCTTCACCTTCGTGAGATTACTTCGAATCCATAATAGAGAAAACATAAAAATCCACACATATAAACTAAAGCATTGTTGCATTTCCCTCCCACAATGTGAAGTTTCTATAACACATTTATTCTGAAAACACCACACTAAAATAAACACACACTCACACATGTCACCATAGCAGAAGTGACCCCATCGTTGAAAATCGACGAGAGGACACAGATTGTCCTCCATCCTCCTTTATCCTCCATCCTCTAGTAAAAGACTTCTTAATACAAGAAGTCTTCAGACACGTATCCACATTCGTTTGGTTCAGTTCCTCTTCTCCCGATGATTCTTCATCTCATTGCTATATTGGCTTCATTACCAATTTTTCCACTTAGCACATCTCGAGCACGAGATTTACAAAATGAAGAAGTATGCCCCTTCTTTTTGCAGTAGTAGCATTCAACTTCTCCTTCATTTTTGGAAAATTTCTTATACTTCTTTCTACTGTATAGAGATTTTTCTTCATCTATGTCTTCTTTGGTTCTCTTTTCTTCAGCTAGGAGAGCTGAAATCATGTCCTCTAGAGTTTTAGAAGACATTTGACCAAGTGTAAACACTACATTATTGTACTTGGGAGGAAAACTATTCAGTAATATGGCTTTTGCATCTTCATCATCAATAGAGCACTAATTTCTGCTAATTGTCTAGTGAGAGATCTGAAATCATTAATATGACTAGACATGGTGACTCCATCATCCATTTTGAATCTAAACAACTGAAGTTTTAAAGAAAACTTTGCATTGACCGCTTTTGCACTAAACAATTTATTTAGATTATCCCACATTTCCTTTGATGATTTCTCAAGATCAACATAGTGCAATTCAGTATCTAAAAGAGCTAAGCCTATAATGGCTTTGGCTTTATCATCTCTTGTTTCCCATTCTAATGCTTTTTCTGCATCTGATGGTAATTTTTCTTGCCCATTTACAATCCTCCACAAATTCTTATTCATGAGTTGCATTTGAATTTTCACTTTCCACGTATGAAAGTTAATTCCATTGAATTTATCTACCAAAATTTCTGGTGTATCCATTGATCAGAAAAATAACAGAGAACTTACCGATATTCAAATCATGTAGATCAATACCTTGGCAGATAGAATACATGAAATAATAGATCTGTAAGTTGTCGTTAATGGTTTACGTTTTTGTGCGTAACCAGAAAATGGGTTTTTCTAATTTTTTGACGTGAATGTGCTCAAAATATAAATAAAAAACCCAAAAAATTTCTAATTACATGGTATCTGGGTTTTTGTGCAATATGCAATTTAATAGTCATATTTTTAAAGCAAAAAAATAGAAACCTTTATTGCAATTTGAACATTGCTTTTAACATCCACGCTTCCCCTGAGCTGTAGGATGGGCATATACACATTTTCCAAAGCTAGAGAATTTGTAATGATCAGAAATAATCACTTTGCACCTCACAAATTCTTATTGATCCATACCTGCTTTGATACCACTGATATTAAATGAGCAAGATTAAACAAAAACACTAGAGTAATATATTGTTTATTCAAATCATCCGGGATACAATTACAATGGAAGCACTCCATATATATAGGAGTATTCTCATAAAAAAATCTCCAACAACATTTTATGCATATATAACCATACACCCGTATGGTTTTAACCACTTAATATAATAATAAAACAAACTATTTGTTTTATTATTTAACTTACTAACTTACCACATACTAACCACCACTAACAATTACATTTTACATTTACCCAATTACCAACAGTAAATATGAATACCTATTTTATGCACTAAACTAAGGATATTCCTAACATCTATATCCTGTGTAGTTCGTAACCAACCTATTCTCATCATTCTTCTTGCCATTTTCTTCTTTTGTTTACCCTATTGTTTTCTTTCTCATGTTCTTCATCACACTAAGTTGTCCCATGGCTGTACTTCCTTCACCTTTACTTCCATTTTGATCATCTTGTGCCCAATAAACCACTACATTCTTAGCTACACATGCACTCTTTTCATATTCATCCATATCATCCAACAAACTTTACAAGAGAACATCCATTTCATCTATAAAAATCATTATATCCTTGATCATCCTCATGCTTATCATTCTCAAATGCACAATTGAAGTCATTTTGTACAATTTCAAGGAATTCACTCACACCATCATCAATATCAATAAAAATTTATCAATTTTACTTATCTTACCTACATGCTTTGCTTGCTTCACTTCCTTGATCACTGAAAGTTTCTTGTTTGTTATGAGTTCATCCTCTTTGTTCTTCATTTCATCTTATTTTACCCCCTCCAAAATAGTTTCCTTTCTTTTCCATATCATCGTTGGTGCTTTATGCTTGGTTTGTACCTACAATGAGTGTGTTTTCTCTCTCTCTCTCTCTCTCTCTCTCTCTCTTGTCTTGTCTTGATTCACTTGATCTTGCTATCACTTGCTTTGGCTTGTCATCTTCACTCTCTACTACTGGTTTCTTCCTCTACTTAGACACTATGTATCCAGGCCCTTGAAATAGTTTCAAGGTATTATCTTGGATCTTTTCTTAATTCTTCTTTTCAATCTTTTCCTATTTCCTTTCCTCTTGTCTCATATTTTCCTCTTCACCTTGATCCTCTTATCTAGCTAAAATATTTGATTTCTTCTCACAATTTACATTATAGGCCATTTACCTTCGTATTCTTCATCAAATATCCAACCTCTTATTTCATATCTCTCTCTCAAGCTTCATCAATTCTTCAAGATTCTCTATTTCTCTTCTAAACTATGTCATCTCATTCTTCATCCATTCCTCTCACTTTTAATGCTCTTATCTCTTCTTAGCCTCTTCTTTCTTCTCTCTATGTCTTCTTGTCTTTTCTTGTGGCTAAACAACTTCATTATCTCTCTTACCAAATATTATTTATCCATCTTCTCTCTCTGACAAGTATTTTTCACATTTCCTATTCTCTACACCTCACCTAGGATTTAAACATGGCGTGTTGGTGTCTTGTCACTCTTCTTTCACTTTCACACTTCACTTCTCAACCACTTTCAATTTAACACGTCACTTCATTCACTACACACACTCACACAACATTGTTAGCCACAAAAGCAGTCATTCAAATCACAAAAAGAGCCTAAATATTTGATATCAAATGATGCGAGATAGAATTAAAATCAAAAATACATTCACTAATCAAGAAGGTTCACAAACTACTTTACCAAACTCTCTGCTTATGAGGATCCTTAACCAACCTACAAGGCTAAAACTTGTAAAGTTTGATCAATTTTCACTCTAGGTGTCTCATAACACTGTACCCTATCCTATTATTGTTACAAAATGTCCTTTAAACTCTCAAAGTCATATCATTCCATGAAGAATACATAAACACTTACCTTTCCTCAACTTGCTTTTGGTTTCACTTCACTAGTTCTTCACTTTGCAAGTACTTTTTCACTTAATGACCTTCAAGGACCTATTCCATTTATATACCCTATTCAACTAATTCAAATAAGTGTTAGCCCAATCACTAAAAAGATATAAACTTCCAAAGATCAATCTTATACTAAATTTGTCAAAACTTCCCCTTCTTATTCTCAAGAACTAGTAGCTTGCATGGCTCATGGTTAGGAGGATTGGTAGGCATACACAACACAATAAAAACATATTCAAATACCCTTTACCCTGATCATGGTGTATGCCAAATTCTATAACCCCACTCCTTTTCCTTCTTTTCCTAACACACTTTCTTCTCCTTAGGCTCATAATACCTCAACCAGGCTTGAGACAATCCTTTTCTCTTCATATATTCTTTGCATGAAGTTGTAAACCATAATAAAGGTATATATGGGCACCCATTAAACCTTTATTCTTTCCCAAGAATTTCAAGGTTAAATTCTAAGTAAAATTATTACTCCCTTTGTTAATGGAACATGTTTATTAGGCCTTTTGTTGTGCACATTTTCCTTCTTATAAACTGTCACACATATCTTCAACTTTAACCAGTTAAAAATTAAATTATTTTTGAATCACCTTAAGGACCTAATCACTATGTTTTGTATTAAATTTCAGAGCTTATCTTCATGTCTAGAAGGTTGTAATGTACTTCTACTTCAAACCCTAACTAACACCACCAGTAGCAACCCGAGAAGGGTAAATAACTTGTAACTCGGGGGTTTCTTATTTCAAGGACTAATATTTGGTTCCTAGGCATGTTTTAATGCTTTATACATTATTTCATTACCAATAAAGGTTTAAACTCACATGAAACCTTGTTGCACTCAGGTTTTCCTCTTTACCGTCTTGTAGGTACATAGTTAAAAAAATTTCCAAGTATTTCTTCCTTTAACAATACAAGCACAATCCACCTAAGTACTAGAACCTCAATAATCTTAGCTCATTTATCACCTTAAAAATATAATCAAACAAGAGTTCCTCGGTATGCCTTCAACACAATTTACACAACATTTCTCAATCATACACAACTACAATTAGCTCTTTACTCGGGGTTATCTAGCATGCAATAAGAGTTATAAAAAAATCTACACCTTCCAATCATATGAGCATCATTATACAACATCTCTCCATATGAATCAATTATCTACTCATAAATATATCTTTCCAAAATCTTTCAAAGTTATGCATTTCTTTATACAATCTTTATAGTAGCCAAAACAGGGTATACCTTTGAATCTACTTATTTATACCAAACAAACACGGTCTCATTCAAGGTCCTATTGCAATTAAAGAATCATGAGCATACTAACAAGAAATGATATCAATCACACTTGAGTCTCATCAAGGAAGAATCACTTGTTTACATATAAAATTTGATGTTCCTTTCTTTCTCCATCATCCTCTTCATCTTCCACATTGAGGAATGTCTTCTCCAACCACTCTCTCCATATCTTATTCTAATTTTTTCCTCATCACATGTAACTCCTTGAATTCATAACTAACTCCATTATGAATCATTATATGCCTCTTATCACATTTGGGAATTTTACATTATTTTGTCATTCAACTCACTCTTAGGACTCATGTCTATACTCAAAAAAATCCTAACACAATTATACACACTTTAAACCACCTCTTCTTCACCTTGACAAGCCATATTGACCCATTACATGCTTTATAATTTGAATTTACATTTAGGAGGGAAAATGGAGAATTTGAAATTTCAACCCTCAACACCTAAGTCTTTCTCTCTCATGACAACCACATACCCTAACACACCTATTTGTTCTTTACAACCATGATCAAAGGAGGATTTTACATTTTTGTGTTATTCTTGTGATGCCCCTGCATCAATTCAATAAATTCCTTTCCAACTCTAGATGATGCATTTCTTTCTCATTTTTCTATTGATATTGGAACTAAGATATCATATGCCTAATTAGCTAAGATCAAACAAGGATCTAATGAACACCTTACCTTACAAAATTTGTCTTGAAATATAATAACAAATTGGCTAAAATGACCAAGTATCCTCACCGATTTCAAATTACAAGACCTATTTTTTTCGAAGTATTTACCTCCTCTCCAAGAGAGTGTTATCTTCAAGACCTCTCCTTCTTTCGATTAGTTATGTCATACCCTCAAATTACATGAAACCAAATTACTATCCATGGGAAAACTCAAGTATTATGAAATTTCATCTACTTCCTCTAACAAGTTCCAATCCAAGTCCACATTCAAACAATCTCCTAATCCTACCGATGCTCAACCCACTATGAATGTTGTTTCCCCACCTACTAAGCTTCAATTTTAAATCACTAGGTGAACTTTGTACTAGTTTCCTTACGTACCTAGTTTCTTATTACCATAACTCGGAAAAAACAATCTCATTACTCTTCCTCCACCACTCAACCTAGATCCTTCTTGCCCACACATCCGTAACTATGAAGAAAACACACACTGTGATTACCACCAATGTAATGACCAATCTATTGATCATTTTTTTAATCTTAGGCATATCATTCAAGATCTTATCGATAATAATGTAACCGATATACCAAAGCCATCTACTTCCAAAATGGTCAATGATAATCAAAAGATTAAAAACTTCAATGACCCCTTTCGAAAGCATGAAAATCTAGCTACTAATTCATCTTCCAATCATACATATCATGTTGTGCCTCCTCCTTCATCAAGTTCGCTTGATTTCCTTATTATTATTGCTTTGACATGCCACCACTGGTTATTACCTTCTTAGATCATGATCATCATGCTACATTTTCCTTTGATTCATTGTATATTAATGCTTCTATTGGTACTTATACAATCAACAATACTTTGGTTTATTCCTTTACCCTTGCTAATGCATGCTATGTAGTGCTCCTACTAGCTATCAAATGTCCAACCTCACTAATCACTTTTCTAGTCCCTAATTATTACATTTGTGTCATCCTTCCCATCAATATCGGGCATCTTACCATAATTATACCATTCCTCACTATACTTTGAAATAAAGGGTCATGAATTGGTCCTAGGTCTTCCTTCTCTCTATGTTACCTAGGTTATCCCTTCCATGCTTCACCTATGTCTTAAGTTAATCCATAACAACCAAGTTGTCACCATTAAAGGTATCCCACCACACACACCATTACCTCATCCCACTCTTACCTTTATTTTTCACTAGCCACGACATATAGGCCTCCTACATTGCTCAAGTATAAATCCATCTCTACACCTACCTCTCTATTTCATACATAACCTCCATCATGACCTTGTCATCCTCATCAATCCATTATTCCACCTCATCGCCTAAGTCCCCTACTCAAGAAGCCCATTTCTATAGGTTTTCTCCACCCCATTCACCACTTCTCTTTGACATACACATAGGCATTATCTTACACCATCTGTCCTAAACCATCGTCACATGCTCTCTCTTTATTTGATACCGCTTAAGGGACCATCACTCTTTTCCATCGTTGGATATATTTCCATCACTTACACACTTGGGGAGCATCACTTATTCCTCCTCCATCCATCACCATTTTATGTCTCTATTGGCTACTCTTAGTTCACTGCTACACTTCAAGCTTCATGCTAAATATTTTCTAGCATCTACTCTCATAACACATACTTTACCTTCATTACCCGATGACGCACTCTTGTTCTATGGTTCATGCTTGATTGTTGAGGGTATAATTCCTCCATGAACCTCACTTGTCCCATCTTAGATACTCTCTCTCTCTCTCTCTCCTCTCTCCATGCTTCATGAATACTTTTCTAAGCATTACCACATTTCTGGTTCACATAATTTACCTTCATTTCCCATTGATGCACTCTTGTTCTTGTTGGTCGGATATTTTATCAAAGAAAAATATGAGGCTTAACCACAACATGCGAGACAAAGTCCCTCCTCAAATAAAGGGAGGTGCCTTGTTTATTACTAATCTAAATAATGCCAAAGAATATTTACAATATCTACATTAAGTTAACCATTCAGGGGTTTGGATCTTATCCTTGTAGATTGGTTCATAGAATGGAAGACATGTAGAGAAATAATAAGAAGAAAGATAAGAGGAATTTCAAAGGAAAAAAAGAGAATAGAAAGAAACATGCTTTATCTTAAGGATAATGAAGATCAAAAGAAACTCACACATGAATAGATAGTAATAATAGCTGGATGCGATTCAATAAATTATATCTTAAAACAAAGAATCTTTTGGTGTATTGAACTTAAGAACAATACCTCAAGTAAGAGATTCATCTACAACACAAAGTCTATAAAAAAGTCTTTAATATTATTTAATGGTGAAATAGAAAACACACAGCTTTTATCCTCTCTAACTTAAAGATCTATTTCATGCATGTAGAATCTCCAAGCCTTGAAAAAAATATCATTTTATAACATAGAGAGAGAGAGAGAGAGAGAGAGAGAGAGCTTGTCATTAATGGAAAATTATTTCTTTCCCTTCAACACAGACGAGTTTTAAGCTTCAACCACCATCAATCATCCATTGATCCTGAAAAAAATCATGTGAACCTTGTTTAACTCGTTCCCCAATGTCATTTTTCTCATAGAAGAAGAAAGAGGCCAAATCGGACTGATTTGGGTGGTTGAACTAACTAAATTTACACATTAAAGGCCCGATTGACGTTTCCTATTTTTCACCTATCCGAGTCTGCTAAAAATGATTTTGAATGGTCCAAAGTGTGGTTGATGTCAACATATTTCTAACAAGACTGAAAGTGCATGAATCTAATATCTCATGCAATGTTATGGTGGTTTGAAGATTGCAGTGTAAACTAAACATGCAATGACATACGATGCATTTTGGTTGATATGAGGATTAGTTGATTAATGACTAAACTATTTTTCCTCTTTTCTCTAATCAAACACCATAAATGTTTGATTCTAAAGATTCAAAATTGAAGGGATAGAGGAGACCTTTCCAATGATATTTTTTTTTCCAATTTAGAGCTTTGGAGCAAAAGATATGGCCATTTGAATATTTACATACTGGGATGCACATGAACATGACACATGTTAAAATTTGATTAGATTCGAGATAGCCTTCACCCATGTGTTATTGCTTTTGTCTTTTCCATGTGCTAGTCTGTGATTGGCTCGTGTTATTAGGATTTACTTCTTTGATTTTTTTTGCATTTTATGGCTTTGAAAATTTTGGCTAGTAAAATAACGTCACGTTCCTTCATAGTGTCACTTTCATTTGCTCTAGTCTGCCCCCATATGAGCCAATAGAACATTTCCATGATCCTCACAATGTCATACTTCCTTTTATTTGAATCGACCATCTGCGAAACATGAGCCAATGAGAAGGCTCCATGTTTATTTGCAACTCACTTTTCGATAGCCCTTTGATCGACCAAAGTCAAAGTGTGAGACAATGAGAAATATACACACCCTTTTCAATATAAGTACATTTGATTTCCCCTCTGAAACCCATGAAACATTAACCAATGAGGAAGCTACATGCCCTTGTAATTTTCTATGTGTCATACTTGCCTTAACCTTCACAATGTCATGCTGTAAAAGGTTAGCTAATGAAAAGGTTCAACGTGTCATCGAGATGTCGGTTTCTAGGCTCTTGATGGCTTCACGTCATAACCTTTAACTTTAGGAAGACTTATAAAATTTTGGATTTATAAAATTATCACCATGTAGCCTTATTGACCTCTTTAACTTCCCATACAGAATCCTTAATCGAACTCGGTTGATTATGTAGAATTGGGGTCCGCAAAATGTAAATGATTTGAAGTTCATCAGAAAGGTGACATGTGTCCCACTGTGTATTCTTTGACCTCTATTGACTTAGTCTGCTCCACCGTGGACCCGAAATGCTAAGGGATGTGGCTCATCCTGTGGGTCTTAAGTCTGTTAAAGCCAAAACCTTTGAGGAGATCCGTAAGCCCGCCACATGGCCTTCCTGTTGATTGTTGAAATTAATGGCCAAATAAACATTGCATGGTCTTTTAAATATAACCCACCAATTCTTAAAGCTTAGTCTCTCATGGGTTTCCAAATGTTTGGTGGATTCACCAAGTGTAGTGTGGCCTTCTAGTATTCCATGGATTTATCAAAAACCCACCTAAGTCCTTGATTGATGCTCCTTTGTTCCGTGGGTTAGGAGAACCCACATAATAGTTCTTACACTCTACGGTAAATTGAATCGGTGTCCCGTAGCTTTCTTAGAGAAAAAATGACTTAGTCCATTTGATGAGTTATCAAAATTACAAACGGTGCAAATTTGGGATAATAATGACCACGAAAGTTGATTTAGAAAGCACCTAAGGGATTTTAAAAGAAATCCTGAGTGAAGAACGGGACATAAACAAGTTCTTCATGGAAATTTTGATTGGCTATCCCATTTTATTGATAAACACAAAAAAAAGATAACATCTGGCTCCGACTGGGGACTTTCTTTGATACTTTGAGGAAAGAGAAATCTAGATCTCTCGAAGTTTTAATCCATTGGGCTACTGAGTCGTCCAACCTTGAGGAAGATGATCCTTTCCTTTGAAAATTTGTCCCCGCAATTTTCTATGAACCTAACACCAAACCGGAATGCCTGATGACCACCAACCAAAAATTGATATGTGGAGCTCCATATAAATCTCGAAACCGCTGCTCCAACTATCTGATTTCACCATGAAATAAATTGTTCATAGTAACACAATTCCACAAAAACTATATATAAACATGTAAACTCATACATGTTTCAAGTAAAGCATGTAGAGTGTGAAAAGTAATTCTTTTGCTATAAAAACCCGCCTACCTTACTTTAACCCGAGGTAAAAAAAACTCAAAAAAATATTGCAGCATATAGGGAGAAGTAACTGCCTTTCTACACAAACTTAGGCCATGTAATTGATTTTGTAGTGAACATGGTCTTCAACAAGAGTGATAAACTATTCTGAAGCTATTTATCCACCCTTCTTATCTAAGTATCAACAAAAAATAAAACAAATACCTCTTTTAGTTGTTTTGTATTTGGATTTGAGAGGTATTACAACTGATATTTGGTGCGTTATAGCTCATCCTCATGCTCTGAAATAAGCATGACCGGTTACATCTCCTCGGGTGGCTCTAAACTAGCTAGATATCTTATTGGGCAAGGCCCCTGTCATCATAATTTTCCCATCTCTTTGAATCTCATCTCCATGAATTGGGAATCCTGCCAGACTTTCCTCTCCATGAATAAAGTGGCTTGCAAGTTGGTGATCTAGTCCTTGTTTTTCTTTAGCAAAAAAATTTAGAAAATACATTACCTTCTTCATGATGGCTTCTAATTTTTCAATTGATTCATCATGGCTCTCCTCTTCCTTGAACATGAAGTCTAAAAATCAAACTCCTTTTTATCCTCCTCATACAGACTGATTTTGGCAAGAGAATCTTATTTGAAAATCTCCTCCATGGCTGATTTTTGGGAGTTTTCTACAACAAGAGGCTCTTTGTATTGGAAGATAGACGGTAAAAATGCGCAAGTAGTGAGTTCAATGGGTTCTTGTTCACCAATGAAATCTTCCAAGTCTGATAAGAAATCAACCTCTTCATGATCAAATTTTATGGGACACTCCCCTAGGATCTCAACTTCCCCATGCTCCTCTTTTGAAGTTGATTCATGATCTTCTAATTTTTTAAGGTGGGATGCATCAACAACTTCAGGACATGGTTCCAACATGCACACTACACTTAGAACATAGAGATTGTTGATCATCTTCTTCTCATGCTTTCTCTTCTACAAAACAACCTACTTCTTTATGGTATTTAGTGTCAACTTATGTTGAAGGCCTAACCAAGAGTGGCATATGAATGGTTTCAAATTTTAAGTCCCAATTCTTTAAAATTTTGTTATCTCTTCTCTATTGGGTTCTTCAATTTTCTTTCCTCCTTAACTCGGTTTCTTGATTTATTTCTTCCCAAATTGGGTTTGGGAATGTAAGAGGAGGGTGGACTAGGTTTCAACATTATTTTGTAAAGATTCCACTAAGAGGAAAGGTGTGATTTCTTCTTATGGAGGAGGTTGGGGTTTAGAAGATATGATGGTAGAGAAATGGAGGTTAGATGGAAGGAAAGAAGATGGAGAAGTTCAATCCTTAATAGGAGCAGCCAAAAAGATAGAAACATAAAAATTAGGTTGAGATTGTGTAGGTGTTGGAGGAGGAATGGGAGGGTCAGTAGATGGTAGTGTAGGATTGACCCATTGACAAGGTTTCCTAATGCTTGATTCATGAGCCTCCATTAACTCAACTCACTTTGTAATTTAGGGCAACATGTCAACCATAAAATCTAGCTTCTGTTGAGGGATGGACCAACTTGGTATAGGGCCAACCCATGGAAAAAGGGACCTTGAAACCAATTTTACGTGCCTTGATTACACATGTAGCCCTGATCTAAACCATGCTTGATTCTATTTCTTAAATATACCTCACGAAGGCCAACATCTATCATGAAGTAACCGTAATCACCTGTATGATCTCGCAATCATCTTCTTCATATATTAGATACCTAATGTTGAAGTTGTTAGCTGACTCATCATTTGACTTATTAGCATAACCGTAAGATTTAAAGGCATGTGCATATTCTATGGGTTTGAATCTGGATTCAAACTGTGTTCTCATAGTGGCTTAGTTGGTAATACATAAAGGTGAGAGATGATAAAACCATTATGTGGAAGTGCCTTGAGTGTCTCTCAATGAACAACCGAAGATACATCTATTGGGCCCCTAAATTGATGAAGTACTTAAGGCACGAACGGTTGTGATATGAGGAATCCGGGTGCAAAGACACGCGTGGAAGTAGCTCTTGGGGATGCGATGGCTTGCGCCCAGGAAGAATGGATTCATGACTATGGAAAAGTGACCAGATATAATTATGGATAATCTATGGAGACTTACAACTCAAGAAAAGAATATTCCAAGGAATTATTACGGTTATCATAAAGGGATAAAGAGCCGAGTGTGTTATGGATTACCTGGAACTTGTATGCTAAGGATACTCGATTAAGGAAATGCATGATGAAATTTGGCATGTTCTTGGGTAGTGGTTGAGAGATCATGAAAGATTTCTACAGGCCTTTTCTTGTAATGATGAGTGGTTAGAAGAGATTCCTTCTAGTTCCTCCTTATGTATGGTTTTGCATGACATTTGAGAGATAGAGATAGAGGTAGATAACGAAAGAACGTGTGTGTGTAGAGGATGGATAGAGAGGGTAATACATGATTGTAAGCTCTGTAATGAAGCTATGATAGAGAGCATGTTGAGGCTCTACTATTGTATTATCTCCATCCATGGAATATTTTAATATATTCTTGGCTATTGTAATGTGATGAATGAATATAATGGAATGGTTATGAACACATGTGTTATAGATATTGATCTGTGTGTTCTTTTTATTGTCTATGAATTTTTACCCTTGTGTTCTTTATATTATTTAAAGTTTACCTATGATATTGTTGCAATGTGATCATGTTTACTTCCATATGTGGTGTGCTTGAACCTAGATCTAGTTCTTGATCTGGGTTGTAAAAATGACTAATTTCTATATGTGTAACCATATATTTATTAATGGAGAAAATTCTCATGAAGCTCACATAAAAGAGGGTCTTGGTGCCTGCGTGCACCTTGGACAAGCATCCATATGAGTTTGGATGATGTGCCAACGCTCTTGGGTTAAGAATAGAAGTTGGAGGCAAATATAGACTACATTTTGGTTTCATTGCACAAGACCTCTTTTGAAGATGTTGTAAGAATGATGTGTAATGACGGAGTGTTTGACCTTGGACAACGTAAAAACATGGCTTAAAAGCACAAATGATGATTTTCTCGGAGATTTAATACTAGATCTGAGTTTGATGAACGTAAATGGGTAAATGAACACCTCTATTATGAGTTGTATGAGACATTCTTTTGCTATTTTCTAGTGGAGTTATATGAATGGCTTTTAGGATATGCATCTAGGTCAAGTTGGTACTATAGACCTCGTGTATGGACCTAAGATGAGTATAAGAGGCTGCATGATGCCAATCCGACCTAGACTTGTGTTGTTCATCACCGGTGGAGTAGAGTGTTAACGTGTTATACCCTTGAATATATGATCTCTACATATTCCTTCTCAGAGATTGTTGAGTTTGAATTCTTAAGGGAGCCTAGAGGATCATTCTTACATGTTATTCCTTTATCTATAAAGATCATGGTTATTACTTTGAGTTTAGAAGCCTTCCCCATGGATGGATAAAGTCCTGCTAGGCGTGGGGTGCGGAAGCTAGTGTGGTGAAAGATGGCGGATCCTATGGCAAAGAAGAAGAGAGAAGAGAGGTGACTCAATTATGATGAATCACGAGAGAGGGATTGGCAAGACAACATGAGGTTTCTCATGTAATGGAAATATGGAGGAAGATGTTTTGGGAAGGATTTGAGGTCTCGTGGAAGGCATGTGATCTCGAGTAGTTTGTGCTTTTTTGGAAAACTTGGGAGAGTTCCCCCTCGGTTTCTCTAGTGAGAGTTTTTATGTGAAGAAAGGAAATATATAGGTGTACATCTTGGCCCACCTGGTGACCTAACCTTGGTGCTTAGCCTTCTCGATTATGAGGAAAAATTTTCTTATTCAGTTGTTAGTGGTGTTGATATCAGGTGGGCGAGTGACACCTAAGAGATATAATTTTCATTTGGCACATGTATGGCCACAAAGTCGTTTCCCGTGTTCGGAGGGATCTTATGTCTGGTACAAAATTTGAGAAAGGTGGGGGTACGTAAGGCTTGAGTGCCTCATTTTGGAGTGTGTCAACTTTACAAACTATCAACACACAATTTAGCTTAATGGTGGGATTACAAGCGTAATTGCGTTAGGCCCCTTTCTTACAAAGTAGGAGGAGGATCTCGGTGGATCCAAATGAGTTAGTGCTAGTGGATCTAGTGGTGCCGGAAATATTGGAGGAGGCCAAGGTTCGGATTTGGTGGGCAAGGGCGTTAAAAACCTCAATAGGTATTTTTAAGATGTCTTTACATTTTCTAGATTATAATTGTGTAGAAGACACAACAAAGCATGTGAAAAAAGTGAGTTACTATGGCATGTGAAAGGTATCACTACCCCGCAGTAGAAGGAAATTCAGTTTGTAACCACGTTGTAGGGACACACACATAGATGGTACATGAAGTATGATCTAAACCAAACAATGGTGGATTACACTACGCCGTGTGATGCATTTTTGGCGGAGTTCTACATTCCCGAGTTCGAAAAAAGAGCATCGGTGCATTGAAGGAAATTCAACAAGGGATGACAGAGAGTGTGTGGGAGTATGACACATGCTTTAAGACTCTCTTATCAAAGTTTTCTTATGATATTCATTCGTCTTAACATGCTCAATGGTTTGTCAGAGGACTAATCACACCATTCAGATGGTACTTTCACATAAGACCTTCACGAGATCCATGCAAGGCCCAGAGGATGCCCCGTATGCCGAGGCCATGGGAAGCATTGATACTAGGGTTATTCCATTTATTTAAGCCTATATTGTTGCCATGAAAAAGAAGTCGGAGAAACTGTCTACAAACTCATCTCATGAGACTCACAATGTGGGCTGTGGTGCACTGAATCTAACCGAAGTAGAGGGGCATATAAAGGATAGTTTTTCGTGAATATTGATGAGTACCATGATGATGGATTGTGAGATTTTCCATTGAAATCATGATGCAAGTATATGTCTTCTACTGGAGCACCTGATCCAGAAGAATGTATCTTGTTATTGTAAGATTTGCACCTCTACTACTCATGACACAAAGGATTGTAGACTGATTGACTAGATACATGATGATATTGATATCGATGAGGGTGCACCAGACAACGTTTTAGAAGTTCCAATGATGAGGTACATCATTATGAAGGGAACATGGATGGAGGGGGTCATGGAAGAGGCTTTCAGGAGGATTTAGAGATCATGGCAATCACGAGGTGGAAGAAGTGAGGTTTTGAATGGAAGCTATTACAACTGTGGGTTTACGAAGCACTATAAGCACGAATGTCTAGACCTACTATAGTGCTCTTGGTGTGGGAATAAGCAAAAGTGTGAGGAATGCCCAAAATTGTTTGATCACGTGACCTGCAAGTAGCGGAAGGAAAACTCGTCGGGATGGTAAGCGTGAAGAGAGATGACATGTAGTGGATGTCAAGGGTGACATATGAGTCAAAGTTAGAACCTATAATAGTGACAATGCGAGCCGAGGTCAGTGCACACACGGGAGATACCAAAGTAGAGACCATTGGTTATAAGAGAAGAGGTGGTGCATGGAAAGTATCCAAACCCTATTCACTAGAAGGAAGTTTATCAGGAGACCATAGATGTGATTCTAAGCCTACAAGGAGAGATCTAGTGCCTAAAGGAGCAATCGTGGTAGTTAGAGAAGAAGAGGAGGAATGAGGATCCATAGAAAGATATGGATGAAGTTAGGAAGGTATGTAAGATGCTGAGGAAAGAAAATATCATCCCTCTTCTAGGAGAATGGATATGGAAGAAATTACCACACGCTGAGGTGAGCACGAGAGATGTGTCTTGCACGCTAACCTTTCCTCACACAAAATTGACTATGATAAGGAGATTACCTTGAATGCAGTGGTTGATGGGTGGCTCCTGAGCAATATTCTAATTGACATGGGCATGAAAGTCAATGTTCTCACCTTGGACATATGGAATCAAATGGGAAGTCCCCATTATAGCCATATTCAAATGTGTTGTATATGTCTAACAAGACAAAGATGATGCCCATTGGTGTTTTAAAGGATGCTGCTATCGCTATCCAAGGGGTGAAATTCACTGGAGAATTTGAAGTCTTGGCGCTTGCTGAGGCAGACAACTTTCCAATGTTACTTGGGCACCCCTGGTGCTATAAGAACAATGCTGACTTACATTTCAATAAGGGATATATAAGTTTTGAGAACAAGGAGGAACATGTTATCATTCCTTTAATGGATGGAAAGTTAGCACCCTATACTGAAGCCTTAGAAGAAGAATACCTAGACAAAATCTATGTATGCACTATTAGAGACCCTAAGGTTTTGGATCAAAAATGAAGGCATTTTTCAGGTGGGAAGCCACTCAATCTATAAGTGATACAACTAGTGTGGTATGTGACAATTGGGCACATGGGGCATATGAGTTAGTTGAAAGGTAGTTAAGAGGCTCTGATATAAGAGTGACAAAGGCACACTCAATGAGGCACCCGTGAGGAAGAAAATTACCGAGTTACATTGGGGAAGGTCACCCCGATGTTTCCTCAGCATGAGTAATAGAGACCCATTGGAAATGTGAGATCAAAATGAGAATCAAGATTATTGATGCTTTGCATGAGACCTTAGCATGTTGGTGGGTGACCCATCAAGATAACCTTCTAGAGTGGTGCAAGGTGATAATCAAATTTTCTCTTAGGTTTATCTAAAGCAATGCCCCTAATGCTATACAAGACTATCACTAGAAGGAACTCACCTCATTTCACGTCCAGGCATGTGAGAAGGCTTGGATGGAAGGTGTGAAAGCCTTTCCTCCATCACTATGGGTGCATAATATTTACTCCACCTTACAAGGATACACACGCACATGGTACATTCATTTAGAAATACTCCGTAAGACAGAAAAGTGGTAGGAGTTGATGGTTGACCTTATTCAAACCTTTGGGTATCAGAGTACTAAGCCATTGGTGGATGAGGTGTTGCAGGTTGTTTAACACCTAACTATGGGAGATAATGCCATGGCGGAGGATAGAATACTTGGGTTTTTGGATAACTTGACTTGGAAGCACACTTCGATGAGGAATAATTAGAGGAATTACAACTTGAGTGTGCTTACACAAAAAAGAGAAAGGAAGGTTAGTATACGTAATAGATGGTGAAGAGGTGGAAAACTTAGATTTTAACCATATTATCGGTATGCGTGAGGTGATGGATAGTGTTGATGAGTAAGAGAACACCTACCATG
Source organism: Taxus wallichiana var. yunnanensis (assembly GCA_018340775.1). Lineage (NCBI taxonomy): Eukaryota > Viridiplantae > Streptophyta > Pinopsida > Cupressales > Taxaceae > Taxus > Taxus wallichiana. Next base: position 223,307,069 of record CM031241.1, read on the forward strand.
AACCCATGTAAACTAAGAAGGTTAGCATTGGATCGCAGGTGGAACCTAAAGAAGCCATTATTCGAGATTACCGGTCAAAAAGGGAGGTTTCAAAGATTATTGATATGTTGCCCGAATTTCAAGATTTTTTTCTCGTGGATACCATGAGCTTAAGGGAGTTCACCACTCTTTAGGAGAGATATGGATCAAATCAAGGAGGGTGAGTGACCAATTTTGAAGAGACCTTATTGAATGAATCAATATGCATGTCAAGGTCAAGGAGGATATTGACAAGATGATAGCATCGTATAATTGAGGCTATTGAGGAATCAAAGTGGATAAGCCCGATGGTCATCAACATTAAGAAGGATGGGATGATAAGGATTTGTGTTGATTATAGGGATTTGAATGTGGTGTGTGTCATTGATCGATTTCCCAACCCCATTCACTGAGGATATCCTAGAAGGAGTAGCCGAGTGTGAGATATATTCTTTTATAGATGGATTCTTAGGATATCATCGTTTACAATTACAAAGGAGGACCAAGAAAAGACAACTTTTGCCACTGAATGGGGAAGTTTTTCCTACACGGTCATGATTTTTGGACTAAAGAACGTGCCTACCGTGTTTTTACGTATTGTGTTTCAGAATTTTAGGACTTCATCCATAAGTTTCTTCAAGTCTACCTAGATGATTAGATAGTTTACAGACTAGTAAAGGACCATTGTGACAACCTAAGGTTGATGTTTGAGAGATGTAGGTAGTTGAGTATATCTCTCAACATTAAGAAATGTGTTTTCACTACTCCATTTGGAACCCTGTTGGGATATATAATATGTAAATAAGGCTTGCTGGTGGATCCTACCAAAGTTTTTATTATTATGGGATTGGGGGAGCTTTACCAAATTTCACCGGTAGAGCAGAGCACGTGCACGACTCCTTGGCATACGAGGTATTACTGGAAATTTATCAAGGGATATGCTAATATTGACACACACCGTTGGAGGAATTTCTTAAGAAAAAATGTTATGTTTGTGGAGCCTATTTTCATGTTAGAGTGTGGTACACCTTCTATGTGTTACACTCAGATGGGTGGTTTATTAACCCATGGGTAATGGGTAAACGTTATGGGCTGTTTTTGGGCCCATGGTTTTTTAGTACCCATTATTTTGATACTCATGGTTTTGATACCCACGGTTTTGTATCAAACTCGCTTAAGCAATTGTCTATTTATATGGTCTTATGCATACGGTACACGACAAGAAAATGTATTGCAGATGTGCTTTGAATTAGGGTGTGAATTTCAGAGAGTTTGTTGAGCATAGCTACAAACGGATCTGGGGTATTATATTGAGAGATTGAAGGCTTGTAATAAAATCTGAGCAAGTGATTCTTGGTGGACGTAGCCCAAATTTGGTGAACCACGTTAAATATTGTCTCTCTATGTTGTGTTATTTATTATGGACTTTTATTTGAGATCTCAGTAATATTTTCTACACATTAGTTTCTACTGCACGATTCTGTAAGGTATTATTCCGCATATTTTATCTCTTATTTCCTAACAATTGGTATCAGAGTATGGTTTGGTTTGCTAAAGTGTTGAATCATAGGGAAAGTTTTATCTTGAGTGGGAGCTATGGAAGATGATGAAAGATCTAGGGTTGATAAATTCAACGCGAATTTCACTCTTTTGAAGATGCAGATGGAAGGTTACCTTTATCAGAAGGATCTTTATACTCCGTTGTCTGAGAAGGTGAACAAACCCTCGAGTATGATAGATGTAGAATGGGATTTGTTGGATCAGAAGGCACTTGGAATGATCTAGCTGTGTCTTGCATCTTCGGCATTATTTAATGTTTCAAAGGAAAAGACTACAAATGAACCGATGGATGCATTAGGGAAGTTGTATGAAAACCCTCCGCCTCTAATAAGATATTTTTAATGAAAAAGTTGTTTAATATGAAGATGTTTGAGAATATTTCAAAGAGTAGATCATTTAAATGATTTCAATACGGTTGTGAATATGCTAGCTTCAAGATTCAATAGAATTTGATGAAGAAGTTAGGGCTTTATTAATTATATGCTCTTTACTTGAAAGTTAAAATAGCTTGTAATGGCAAGCAAGCAACTCTTGGTTCCAAATAACTCGAAGTTGAAGTTTGAGGATGTTGTAGGGGTGATTCTAAGTGAGGAAATGTGAAGAAAAAGCTCTGGGGAATCTTCTACTTCAGGGAATGCTTTGACAGTGGAAACTAGAGGGAGATAGAAGAATAGAGGAAACCGTGGAAAATTGAAAGATCGGCAAGGTCAAAATCCAAGAGCAAGATTGTATGTTGGAATTGTGGAAAGTCTGGGCATGCAAAGAAGGACTATTGGGAGCTTCAGGACAAGAAGAAACAACAGGAAGAAAACAAGGAGGCAAATGTGGCATTAGGTAATGTATGCCAGGATGCTTTGATTCTTTCTTTGCATAATATTACTAAATCTTGGGTTTTAGATTCAGGGATTCTTTTCATGCTACTCCACATAGGCATTATTTTGTTGATTATGTTCAAGGGATTTTGGGCATGTTTTTCTTGGTGATGATGTGCCTTGTAGAGTATAGTTGGAAAAGGTTCTGCTCGGAGTTAAGATGCGAATCGGAATACATGGCTATTGAAGGATGTCGACATGTGCCTACATTAAGGAGAAATTTGATATCGGTGGGGCAATTGGGAAGTGTCTGTTGTTGTCTTGTGATATTTACAATGACTCTTGGAAGGTTACCAAGGGTGCTCTTGTGGTGGAAAGAAGTAAGAAGGTTGGAACCTTGTATTTATCCACTTATAGTAATAATGATTGTAATCTTGTGGCTTCAAATGCGAGATACAACATTATGGCACTATAGGCTTAGTCATATGAGCCATAAGGGCACGGACATCATAAAGAATATTTTGCCTGGATATACATAAACAGTTTGGATTTATGTGAGAACCGCATATATGGGAAACATAAGCGAGTAAGTTTTCTCAAGGTTGGACCTATGAAGAAAGAGAGTAAGTTATAGCTGGTACATTCTAATGTGTGGGGGCCACTGTATCATCTCTTGGGGTTCAAGTTATTATGTTACTTTTATTGATGATGCAACAAGGCAAGTTTGGGTTTATTGTATTAGAACAAAATTTGATGTATTTGATACTTTTGTTAAATGGAAAGCCTTGGTAGAGAATGAAACAAGTCTTAAGTTAAAATGTCTCGGTCGATAATGGAGGGAAGTATTGCAGCAATGAATTTGATGATTATTGTTCTAAGAATGTAATCCGCAGAAAAGACGGTTCCAGAACCCCGCAGCAGAATGAGGTGTCGAAAGGATGAACAAAACAATAATGGTACGTCTAGGAGCATGAGGATACATGCAGGACTCGCCTCTTTATTTTTGGGCGTAAAAGGTGAGCACAACTATGTACTTAATAAATAGAGGACCCTCGAGTGCCTTAGAAGGAGGCATACCCGAGGAGGCTTGGTACGGTAAGAAATTCAATTACTCATTTCTTAGAGTATTTGGATGTGAGGTGTTTGTTCATATTGACAAGGATGATAGGACCAAGCTAGAGGTTAAATCAGAAAAATGCACTTTTATTGGTTATGGTGGTGATGACTTTGGATTTAAATGTTGGAGTATTAAGGACAAGAAAATAATTCGGTCTAGGGATGTGGTCTTTAATGAGAAAGTCATGTATAAGCAATAGTTGTAGGAAAACAGGAAGAATCCAAGAAAGAATATGCAGTGGTAGAGGATCTTCCGGATGGGACAAAGGACTATGAATCAGTTCAGAACCTACTCAACAGGAACCCCAAACTCCTATAGTGAGGAGGTCTTCTAGGGTAAGAAAAGAACCTGAACATTTTTCTCCTTCTCTTTATTATTTATTACTCACTGATAGTGGAGAGCCATAGAGCTTTGATGAAGCAATGCAGGTAGATGCTAGTAAGAAGTGGGAGCAAGACATGGATGAGGAGCATAAGTCTCTCATGGAGAACCAGACTTGGGATTTGGTGAAGCTACCGGCAGGAAAAAGAGCATTGCAAAACAAGTGGGTGTACAGAGTTAAAGATAAAGAAGGAGGAAAGAAAAGATATAAGGCCAAGTTGGAGGTCAAGGGGTTTGCACAGAAACAATGTATATATTTTGATGAGATCTTTTCTCCTATAGTAAAAATGACTTCTATTAGAACTGTTCTTGGAATAGTGGTAGCAAAAGACTTGCACTTAGAACAATTAGATGTAAAGACTGCATTTCTCCATGGTGATTTGGAGGAGGAGCTATATATGCAGATGATCTAGAAGGATATGAAGTCAAAGGTAAAGAGGAGATGGTGTGCAAACCAAGAAGAGCTTGTATGGCTCAAACAAGCTCCACATTCATGGTATAAGAAGTTTGATAGCTTCATGATGGAACAAGGTTATATCAGATGTCATTCTGACCATTACGTGTATACAAAGAAATTTGAGGATGGAAGTTATATTATCCTGTGTTTGTATGTTGATGACATGCTGGTTGAAGGTAAAAACATGCAAGAAATAAAAGTACTCAAGAAACAACTAAGTGAATCCTTTGATATGAAGGATTTGGGGGCTACTAGAAAAATCCTTGGTATGAGGATAACTCGGGATAGGAAGGAACATAAGCTGACTTTATCTCAGAAAGAGTACATTAAGAAGGTATTAGATAGGTTTAACATGCAAGATGCTAAACCGGTTGGGACTCCTTTGGCAGGCCATTTTAAGTTATCAAAGGAGTAGTGTCCCAAGACAGAGCAGGAAAGAAACCATATGTCCAAGGTACCTTACTCACAAGTGGTTGGTATTTTGATGTATGCTATGGTATGCACTAGGTCGATATTGCCCATACAAAGCAGAGCCGTGAGTAGATTTATGAGTGATCCGGTAAAGAGCATTGGTAAGCGGAAAGTGGACCTTTGGTATTTGAGAGGGACCATGGGGAAAATTTTATGCTACAAGTGGATCGAGACACCACTTTACGTGGTTATGTAGATTCGACATGGCTGGAGATGTAGACAATAGGAGGAGCATGACAGTTATATATACACCGTAGGTGGGACAACAAAGAAGTGGATTTCACGACTACGTGAAGCTGGTGGCTTTGTCAACCACGGAGGATGAGTATGTTGTTGCCATGAGGTAAGCAAAGAGATGATTTGGTTACAAAAATTGCTTGAGGAGTTGGGGCATAAGCGGGGAGGAATGTAAGCTACATAGTGATAGTCGAGTGCTATACACCTAGCGAAGAACTCTATTTTCCACTCCAGGGATGAAGCATATACAGGTTGAGATATCACTTCATCGTGACAACTTTGGAGGAAGATAAGTTGAAGTTGGAGAAGATTCATACCACTTTAATCCTGAAATGGACCACATGGCATTGAAGTACTTGGTAAAAAAACCTATTTTATAAGGGCGCATATGCAGGTGGGTCCTATTGTTTCAAGATTTTGAGTTTACTGTTGTTGTAAAACCGGGTAAGAGTAATTTAGGGCTTAGCCATTTATCTAGGATTGACTCAAGAGAGGACATAGAAAGTATTGAGGATACAATGCAAGATGCACAACTATTTATATTGTATCGTGCTACCTATTATTTGGAAGATATTTCCATGTTTCTCAAAATGGGTGTGGTGCTAGAGGGAATGAATATTTTGGAAAGAAAATAGTTAGCTATACGTATCATGCCCTACATGTTAATTGGTGAAGAATTATACAAGCTAGGCCGTGATGAGGTCTTGCACCAATGTGTGCTAGAGCAAGAGTGCGCTGAAATCATGGAGGAATTACATGGTGGAATTGTAGGAGGATACTATGAATGAAATGCTATCGGGTGGAAGATCTTATTGGAAGGTCTTTGGTGGGAAACCATTTACCAGGATTGTATTGAGATCACAAAGAAGAAGAGATGAAATGCCCTTGAGGTTGATAGTTAGCGTTGAATTGTTTGAGAAGTGGACGGTTGACTTCGTAGGCCATATTTCACCTACCACGCGAAGGACTAGTTCGCGCTATATAATTACTTATACTGATTACTTAACATGATGGCCGGAGGCAACACCTACGAGGGATTACACGATGACCACAACAAGAAGATTTATGTGGGAAAATATAATTAATAGGTATGGGTTCCCTTTGAGTTTGACTAGTGATAGGGGTACTCATTTTTTGAATGAGATAGTCAGGATTTTGTTGACAGTTCATGGTGGCTCATCACAAGACTACTCCTTATCACCCTCAGGCTAATGGGACTACTGAGGCATTTAACAAGATATTGAGTCACACGTTGACCAAGATTTGTGATGTTGGGAGACATGATTGGGATGAAAAATTCTCAACCGTGTTATGGGCATATAGAAAAACTTACAAGAGATTAAACAAATCCACACCATTTCAATTGGTGTTTGGTGTGGAAGCTGTTTTTCCAGTAGAGTTTATGCTACCCTCTCTTCATATTGCACATGCAGGAGGATTGTGAGTGCATAGATAAGTTAATGTAGTTGGATGAAAGGTGATCACTTTATAGATGGAGTCAAAAGGATGAGAAGGCGATACAAAAATCATGACACAATCATCACATTAAGAATAAGCAATTTGAGTTTGGGAAGATAGTCTTATTGTATGATTCTAAGTTTCTGTGCCATCGAAAAAAAAACTCGGGTCCATTGGTTAGACCATATTATATTACCTTTATACTTGATTCAGGCGCCTGCTAGCTACAAGCACTAGACATAACATGACTGCCTGGGTATTTCAATGGGAGTAGGCAAGGTATACTATACATAAAGCTTTTGTGTGTTTGTAAATAAGGAAATATTTCAGCTTAGATTAGGTTTTCCTTAATGCATTTTCCTTTTTGTGTGTTTCCTTTGTCATTTTTTTTGTCTTTTCAATTCGGTCTTGTATTGCACATCAGGTGGTGCACCAATAGCTAATTACATTGAAGTGATTTCATGCGCAAAGGACCACGCATATATTATGTTTGGGGTATATTGGTAGATATGTTTGGATATGGTTGAAAAATCCTTTGAACTGATTGGGAGACTCATCTTGAATGATTAGCACAAAGGTAGAAGAATGAGTGGTACGATGTTTAAGGTGTTTGAATTCATGCAGTTATAAAGGTGTGTCGAGAAAATTTATTTAAGACCACGCAAAAGAGAGATAACGATCACGCAGCCTAAAAAAATAAAGGTGACACGTTGGGGAACTACTTGGTGGACAACACAAAGGTTATGTAATTCGGCATGGTGACGCGTGCAGAGGAGGTCATGGCGAGGGAAGTAATGTTGGAGCGCAAGAAGGTTATAACTACGACACATGAAGGGAAGTCCCAAATTTGATTTATGTGGAATAAATTTATTTATTTAAAAGGAGACATTAAGACATGTGGTCGATGAACTTTAGTTGTTGAAACAATATAAATATAAGGGTAAGGGTTGTCATTTTGACTACTTTACCTTAACAAATTTTGTACCCTTTGACTTGAAGTGTGATGAGGGTTTTGAAAATACGAGTGATGTACTTGTCACAAAAATAATTAAATTATGTGAGTTATGTCGTGATTTTATGGAATAACAAGAGGAAAAGAAGACAACATAGCAGGAAGGGGTTACATAAGAGAGAAATGTGGAAGTCATCAAGTTCTGGTAGAAAAAGGAAAATTTCAAAGCACCTAGGGCATAAAAAAATCGAAAGAAAGGAGATGACACCTAAGAAATCTTGTTCAAAGAGACCATTGGTAGAAAACGAAGAACCCGTGGAAGTCTATTAAAAAATGTAGTAACCCCAGGGGTTATTAAGATAGAGAAGTGGAGTTCAAAGTTGTACAGTTGTAAAATTAGTGAATATAACCATAGGATGAGTGACAACGAGAAGAGGATGCGAGAGGATTTGGTTTTAGACACTCTAATAGTATATGACCTTGGAAACCCTAAGGTTGACAACTTGGTACAACAAGAGTTATATAAAATTTGAATTTTGCAGCTATATGAGCTATCATTCTTTGCAAAATCCACACCGCTATTTAGATGGTTAATGTCACGGGTACACGAAAACTTCTTCTACTTTCTTTGGAAGAAGGATGAGGATTACAGGCCACTTAATTAGGATAGTTACATGCCTACAAAACACTTGGCAAAGACATGACACTTGGTTTATGTGCCACTACAAAAATTGAGGAGTTAGCAAAAAAATTGAACTATGAGCAAGGGCTTAGGTAATTACGGATCTTCTAGATCTAGCATCGAGAGTCACTTCCCAAATCATTAGTTATAAGTTGGGCACATCGGAGAGGTAGAAGGACATCAACAAGATGTTATTTTATGTGGCCTATAGAGTGTTCAAACAAGTAAATTATAGTTTTACATAATTTATTGCAAACAACATTATTGAGGAGGTGCGAGTGTAGAAGCGAGATAGGAGAAAAAATCACATGGGGCTACATACTTCTATTGAACATATGGGTTCACCAACCGGTGCACTTGTCTCTTATAGTATAGATCACACAATTCATTTTTGATGGGAGCATCCCGAGCACCTACAAGGCATGAACGAGCATATGGTATGAACAATTGCACGAGGCTTTTGAGAACAAGTGGTGAATCCCCCATGAATTACCACAAGTTTTTGGGGATCAGGTCAAATTCACGGTTACACAACAATTTTTTAGCAAAATTTATGATGGCCAAGGGAGAGATGGGGCCATGGTGTAAGCTCTCACTTGCATTTACCGCTAAATATTAGAAGTGCGCCATCAACCAATTAAATGACATGAAGAAGCTGGTTTTTGATGCGGGTAAAGTGGACATTGATGTCCATACCCTGCGCGTGACATACACATATGGCACCCGACCCGCCTATGTTGAGGTTTTGGAACCAAATGTTCGTACTCGTACCCGCAAGTCAATGTCACCATCAAGGGTTATGTCAATAGGTATTTGTGTAGCTACACCCCAAAACACGAAGGGGATTGAGGTGGAGATTACAAAATCCCCATTTTCAAAGCCACAGGAGGTGCCAATCCCGCCAATGAAAGTAGTTCAGGTCAAGAGAGAGGAATAAGAAGAACAAAGTGAGGGGAAGTTGGACACCTCCTAGAAGAGGAAGTATTACACACACCACAATGGTAATAAGGGTGTGATCACATCATAGTAAGGTGGCGTCGAGGATTCAATACTAGAGTGCAAGGCAGAGAAGAAACATGAGGAAGAAAAAATGAAAGAGAAGAAGAATAAGACACACAATACATCGAGCTCCGTGTCGTGCTCGGAAGATGGAGAGGAGGAAGAATACACTACCTTTAGGGTGGAGTCATAAGTAGAGCTTGAATAATAGGAGAAGTGAACTGCAGCTAAAATCAAGGCTACGGCCGAGGTGCGTGAGAAGGAAAAGAAGCATTTTGTAGAAGGACCCGTGAAGAGTCCAAAGTGCATGAGGCCTCCCCTACACAGACCACCAACCCAAAAGAAAAAGATAAGGGAGACTCCTTTACTATAAAGAAGGATAAATTATTCACCCCGGATCAAAGAAGAAACAATCTTAGTGCAAGGAAAAAAGCAAGAAGTGGACATCTGTGTCCCTCATATGGACTTCATGGATGACCCCACGAAGGTATTGTGTGCAAGGTTTCAGTTACCCTTCTACCAAAAAAACTACATGGTTGGGATCTTATGGATCAAGAAGGGGGCATGCATAGTGTTAACCATTTAACCTACCTTGAAGAAAAATATGTCAAACAATTTTTTAGAAAATCCTTGTAGATTGAAACTTTCTAAGGCCGAAATCGAAAGTTTTCAATCTTTAGAATTTGGAGATTTTGCTCTTTTAGAGTTTTATAGTTCGGATTCGAGATTGCTTTTTAGCTCTCTCGAAGTTTGAAACCCTGGATAGTTCAAAATTTTGATCTTTCAAGTTTTCAATTTTTGGGACTTTTGGCCCCTTTTTGTTTAAATCCCTCTCATACTTCTAAAGTCAATGTCCAAAACCTAATTTTTCAAAGTTTTCGAGTTCTCCAGTCTTTTTAGGATTTTTTCTTGAAAATTTCCGAAGTCCGAAAGTCCAAGAATCTAAATTTTTGGGTTTTCAGGTTTTAGAATTTTCCATCGCCATTTCATTTTCTCGTCTCCCAAAATATGAAGTCCAAAACCTCGAAATTCTGAATTTCGGGCTTTCGGGTTTTGGATTTTTGGAGGTCCTCACACAATTAATTTTTCACCTACCTCCATACGGATCAAATTTCTACCATTAATATTGGGTTTTCTATTTAAAATCAGTTTTTACTCGTCATTTTTACCTGACACTTTTTCTCTGACATTTCATTTCTTGTACTTTGCGACGTCCTTTTCAAGGTATGGTAATTTGTTTATTTTCTTTTGGTTTTAGGTCTTTTTCTTTGTTTCCTTCTCATTTTGGTTTTCCTTTGGTCTCCCTCTATTTTTTTCGAAATGTCGACCCCTTGGTTCACCATGTTTCACATTTTGAGTTTCTTTAGGTATTCTAAGTTGTTCGAAGGATCTTCTCGAGTCTCCCATTCTTCTTCTCGATTCTTGTTTTCTAATTTGGGAGTTAGTGATTCTTTGGTAGAGTCCTCCTCTTTTCTTTCAGGTTTTTAGAACTCTTTTCGGAAATTTTTTTTCAGAGATATTGTTTGGGAGGTTTTTCCTTCAGGTTTTTGAGGCTTCCAACTTTAGAGAAACTCTTTCGGAATTTTCTCGTTCTTGGGAAATTTTTAGAAACTTCTTTTCATAAATTTCTTTCGAGAAAATTGGTCGAAAATTCTTTCAGAGATTTCCTTCGAATTTTGGTTTCGAACTTTTGGTTCGGGAAACTTTTTGGAGATTTCATTGCGGAAATTTTTTTAGAGAAAGTTTTTAGAGTTCTCGCTTGGTGTTTCCTTTCTAAATTTTCAGTTCGAATTTTGGAAGTCTTTCTTTTGGGTTTTTGGAATTTCTAGTAATTTGGATTCTGAAAACACAGGGCTTGATGTCTGCTTCCACTTCAAAGGAAAAGGAGAAGATGAAATACTCATTTCTTGGGGTTGCTCCTTAATCATGCCTGTCCTCCAACTTAGGAAATATTGGGGACATTGATCTAGGAAAAATTGATCTTCCCGATTTCTGGGAGAGATTAAAGGCTCCAAACAAGAAACCATGGATGTAGGCCATCTACGACAGTGGGCTTGCCCTTGCCACCGGTTTTCCCACATCCATGCATTGCCCATAATTTGTTTTAGCTGTAGCAGCCCACTTTGACAAAGACTCCATGTCAGTAAGAGATAATGACGATAAGGTGGTAATATTTTTGGACCTAGACTTCTTTGAAGATCTCCTTAAACTTCCCGATGTTCAAGATTATGTCATAATTTCACCGAAATAACAAAGGTGGAACATTGGGATAAGAAAGAGAAAGTATGCTAAAAATCATGATGAAATCTTATCAGGCCAAGAACTTCACCAAATTACCCAAAAATATACATCAGTCATATTTTATTCAGCAAGTCAATGATCTTATTGTGTTGTTACGAAGAGTTTCGGGTCTTCCTTCTGTGAAGGAATTCCAGGAATTTTCTATTTTCATGGGAGCATGTTCCCTTAATATTAATGACATTTATATTTTTATTTAATTGTTAGTTAAGGGCCCAAATGTAATGGCTCACCCTAAAACTTATAAATAGTTGAGTGCTTCCAATTAGTGATAGAGATAGATTATTTTTGAGAGGAGTTTCTCTTCAAACTTGGAAGAGTGCTTTTGAGATTATAAGATACCTTTCAATTATCTTCGATTTGTACCTTCTTTGTTGAAAATTTGATTTATTATGTTGAATGTTAATCGATGTTTACTTTATGAATTTACAATTCCTTAGTGATAGTGATTATCCAACCTTTATTTTATAATATTTATTTCATGTTTGTGAAGGAATAATACTACTATCTTTTATATGTCAGTTGTGGAAATCTTATTTTCCTTCGCATTAATTTTATGTCGTTATTATCCTGGTTGTAGGAATAGATGTTTGATATATGTATGTGTGGTTTCCTTATGATGAATTAATTGTGTGTCGAATCTGATTTGATCTACCCTTATGTACACTCAAGTTTAACAGAGGAATGTTTACCCCGGTTTGTGGTATTTTGTACCCTTTCTAGTTGCGATAGGTGAAGGTGGTAAGTGATGCAAGCATACCTCCCATATTAACCCTTATAGATGTTAAACATTCCTTAATTTGGTGCATCACCACTTCTAGTATAGGCTTTATTTCCTTGCAAATATCTTCCTCTAATCCCATGAAATGTTAGCATAGGACTAGATAGCCCTTTTTATCTTGCATTAGAAGTAGTGTTGTGTTTAGTTTAGGAATAGGAAACCGGCCTTCTCCGGAGGTTCACCTTGATCCCAAGTCCTATAGCTTGAGAGGTGATCCCATGTGTCCCAATCACACTGAACGTCCTTTTCACATTTTGGCCATTCAGAGGGTGTAGTGATTTGGTGAAAACAATTTTTGGAATGCCCGGTGGGAGGAGTTGGTACTTTTCTTCTCATTCCATTAACAAAAAGGTACCTGATGACTCCATCTTTCTGGATTTTAAATTTCAGTACATCAAATTATGTGAAGAATTCACACAAGAGATTATCCATGGTGGGAAAATTATAATCATATAGAGCTTTCCTTGTCTCCCCTAAGGAGAAGGGGAAGAAACCTTTCAAAGATCATCAATCGCCGCTTTACCTCAGTAGGGGGCATTCAACTCCTCCCGAGGGATGTTTTCCCTTACAAAGACACAACCAACTATTGAGCGTCATGGTAGCCAATACTTTTCCTCCTTTCAATGCCAACAATCCTTTGTTGTTAGCACAAAGAGACGTCATACCGAAAAATGCCTTAAAAAGTTTACCATTTTACACTGGGGAGACTAATGTTTCACCTCGAGAGCACATACTAGATGTAGATAACATTTATGTGGTACACATTATTACAGAAGATAACGTGGCAGTTCAACTCCTTGCTACTTCATTCAAAGGAAGAGCACTTTAATGGTTCCAGAGTTTAACTACTGGATCTGTTACCACTTGGAACAAGTTAGGCACGAAGTTGTGTAAGCAGTTCGAAGACAAAATTGATAATCTCTCACTTGTAGAACAATTCCATACTATTAAGAGGTCTCCTCAAGAGTATATGAGTGATTTCAACCTCCGTTTTGACAAGACTTGGAAATGAATCTTAGCACTTGTAAGGCCATCTCCAGATAGCACATTTCTATATTACTTACAGACATTTATTAGTGATGTTGCCATCATGATTCAATCCATGGGGAATCATTTTCTTTGATGCTTACAAAATTACTGTAAGAGCTAAAAATTGGTTGATTCAAGCAGGTAAAATTTCTCCTAGACCTCATATAACTTTGTTTGCAGATCTTACAGCCAACATCTAGTCATTGCCCCATTCCGACAAAAACTTCTAGTCCTGACAAATACGCATGCGTCTAATCCCTCAAATGATCTATTTGAGGTAAAGTCATTGTTACAAACTTTTGAGAATGAACTCGTAGTAATGAAGAGGCATTGGTCCCAAAGATGCTCTCCCCATTAAACCCCAATATCGATGAGCTATCCTCCATTCCAAGGAAACGGTCACAAAAACTCAAAGCTACAAGCCAAGCTAAAAATGTAAAACCTTTGAACTTTCGGAACCCTTCTCTACTGCCAATTCTTCCAAAGCTATAGTCCTAGTCCAGAACAACCTCATCCAAGACTATGAATGGTGTTACCCTTGTTCTCAACCACATAATAAGAATATCTACCCAAATGGAGTTTTGAGTCAAGCCCTTATGGTCCAAAGTATAATTGCTATACCTAAATCATCTGCTGACCATCCACTCCCAAAAGCCAAGATCAACCTCCTGATGAAACCACATTACTAAATTGGCAAGAAGAAGAATTTTGTGGTTTGAATATTGATGCCTCCACCATAGCATCCAACACACGTTCCAAGAAAAGGGCAATAGATTCATAGTCTTCTAATACTAATCAGGCATCTACTTCTCAGGCCCTAACCCAAATAACAGATGATAAAGGCACGAGAAATAAATCATCAGAAACATCTGTTGATCAGTCTACAAAGAAAGATGGAACTTTGAGTATCACAATGCCCAATAAGCATTTTCCAAAAGAGGACCCCAATGCCCCAAAAGGCATTAGCAAAGTGGGAGAGATTCCATTCAATGATCGTGGAGAAAATGAAGAAGACCAATTTGAGTGTCACAATGTGGGATGCGCTCTTGATTCCTTCTCAAAGGAACTTGCTACGGGAGGCTTTGAACAACTTTGGTACCACTAACAGATCACCAGGTCAAGAAGTAGCAGTGGCAACCAATTTATTCCAACCCAAGACAAAAATATATGCTAAGCCCAACAAACCTCCACCATTATATATCTCACTCGATTATTGGTGACCATTTGGTGCACAATTGTATGATCAATTCTAGAGCCAGTAGTTCTGTGATGCCTAAGTAGGTCACAGATGTACTACAAATTCCATATACTCCAATTTTGAGAGGGGTTATTCAACTAGATGGTACTGTAGTCCAAACTGTGGGGGTCATTAAGGGGCTTTAGCTTACTATCCATGCATGTCCTAGCTTGACATTCACACAGGACATATATTTCATTGATCTCCCTCCCCTCTTTGCCATCTACTTATCACAGGATTTCACCACAAAAATGGGTCGTTATTTATCATCAAATTGGTCGCATATGATCTTAAGGACCAGATATGGGACTAAGGAAACTATAAGGGTAGAACCATTCTCACAATCACATGGAACCTTACACAACCAAACCCATAAATGGTAACTACGCCATTTGTGATCCACGAAGATGAGGATGTAGATCATGAGCCAACTACTCTCATAGAAGAGGTTCTGGATACAATTCTCGATGAGGTGAGTATAGATCATCAATATGACCCCTATGTTGATTTATTGGAAAATGAAGAATCTGGTCTATTATTTTTGGAAGAGACTGGATTAGGTACATATTGCATTCATGAAGAATATGCCATCGTACCTCAACTGGTTAAGGCATCAAGCAATACTAAAAAGCATGGCGTATGTTCTTTGATGGCTCACGAAGTAAAAATGGATTTGGTGTAGGGGTTATGTTAGTTTCACCGTATAAACAAATATTTATCTTCCTTTTGATTGTAGTTCAATTTCACTAATAATGTTGTTGAATATGAAGCTCTTATACAAGGAATTTAGTTGGCCCAAAGAAAAGGAATCCAAACCTTAATGTCTTTGGTGATACCGAATTGGTTGTGCAAAATTTACACCGTAGTGCATCGAAAAATGATCTACCGTGGTCATACAAAAGTCGTTTGGGATCTGATAGAAGTTTTTTAAGCTTTTAGAATTCATGCAATCCCCATGAAGCAAAATCAAGCTTCGATAGGCTGGTTACTATTGGTTCTCAATACGACATACCTACGAACATCATAAAAGAAGGGCATCGATAGTCAAAATGGTGGTCCATCCCGGGTACCGTATAATGCGAGTAGTTGGCAGGTGTTTGATAGTGATCAACATATTGTTCTCTTCCTACAATAAGAAGTAGAGTTCGCTTCCAAACATCAAGATAAAATCCAATTTTTTTATGGTGATTAAATTATACAACTTGAAAGGAAACAAGTGCCAAAAGGCCTGGTTACATTGGAATCCATCTTCAATTCGGATGATCAAGCCAAGCAGAGCACTAATATGGTGGTCAAGGAGGAGGATTTTGAAGAGGTTGAGGTGGCAAGTGAAAAGGTTCTAAAAATTAGTAAGGTATGCACTGCTCAGAGAAGGAAGCTTTCGTTGAATTATGTTAGGAATACCATGATATTTTTGCATGGAGATACAAGGACTTGCATGGTTTCGATCCTGCTTAGCTTAACAATTGAACTGGATCCAAAATCCAAGCCGAGCTTCATCAAAAACAAGCCAATTAATCCCAAAATTGAACCACTAATGAGGAAAGAGATGGCCAAGCTTATCGAGGCCTACATAATTTTTCCTATTAGCATTCTTCATGGGTAGCTAATATGACACCCATAAGGAAAAAGAACAGTGAAATCTGGCTGTGCGTAGATTTCATGGATCTGAACCATGCCTCGTTGAAGGATCACTACCCTCTCCCGTCAATGGAGAAAATCCTCCAAACAATGGTAGGGGCTCAAAGATTTTCTTTTCTTGATGGATATTCAAGATATAATTAGATTCTGGTTCAAGAATCTGATCAATTCAAAATGGATTTCACCACCAAATGGGGCACATACGCTTACAACAAGATGCCCTTTGGATTATCCAATGCAGGGGCTACCTTTCAGAGAGCCATGGATATGGTGTTTAAAGGATTCTTCAATGACATGATCTTGGTTTACCTTGACAACATCATTGTGTACTCCAAACATGCTGAGGACCATATCACTGATCTAAGTAATTTTTTTCAAAGGTGTAGAGAGTTTGGTGTCTCACTAAACTTTGAAGAAGTACATTTTCGTAGTGCAGAAGGAAAGTTGTTGGGACATATTGTTTCAAAGAGAAGGGTTGTCTATTGTCCTAACTAGGATTCAGTCAATTATGTCCTTATATCTCCCAAGTCATAAAAAGGGTCTCCAGAGTTTTTTAGGAACTATAAATTTTGTTCGAAGATTTATTCCTCCATTTGCAACATTGGAAAAACCCCGATGACCATGCTTAAAAAGAATATCCCATTTTCATGTAATTTGGAGGGAAGAGAAATGTTTGACAGGGATTTCATTCTCTATGCTTTTGCAGGTCAGGAAAGTATTTCAAGAATTCTCACTTAACAAAATGATGACCTGATGGAGCAACCCATTGCCTTTTTCAGTCAGTCTCTTAAGGAATACGAACTCAAATATTCCTTCATCAAAAACCAAGTCTTTATGGTCATTTGATCCCTAAAAATGTTTAGGCATATGTTGTCTATCAACAAAATCCATTTAATGGTTTCTCATCCCACAGGCCAAAGATTTTTGTTGAATAAAGAGATGATTGAGAAATGTGCTAGGTGGATTAAGAAAGTAATGGAGTATGACGTACACATCAAGGTCACTAAGCTTTTTAGGGGCAAAGGGTTATGTCAGCAGCTGGCCGCGGACATGGAGACTAGAGATACAAAAGATGTCATGATTTTGAATGCGATGAAGGAAATGATCGATTGATTGGTCAACTAAGATCCAGAACTTCCTTCTTTTGGGGATATATCCTCTAAACATGGATAAAGTCCCGAGACATACTTTCCATCTTCAGTCTATTCCGTATGTCATGATAGATAATGTTCTCTTCTGAAAGGATCTAAATGGTGTTCTTCTATGCTGCATCAAGCCAAAACAAGTGAACAAGGTATTAGAGAAATTACACAATGGCCTATCTAGAGGACATTACTCTACACGAACAACCACCACCAAGATCATGCAAGCCGGTTATTACTGCCCAGAATTGTTCAAAGACTCTCATATATGGGTAAGGAAATGTAAGGAGTGTGCTCTTTTCACAGGCAAACAGAGACTAACAGCTCTCCCATTACACCTCGTTCAGGTGGACCAACCCTTCATTCAGTGGGATTATATTTCATTGGGATGATTAATCCTCCATCTAGTAAGGGGCATAAATGGGTCCTTACTGCCACATATTATTTCACTCACTGGACAGAGGTAGTGACCCTAAAAGAAAGTAATGAAAAGGTTGTTCTGGATTTTCTAGAAAATTTGATGACAAGGTTCGATGTTCCTTTTACTGTTATCTCAGGCAATGCTATGTCTTTCCTCGGGATGAAGATAAGTGAATGGACCATCAAGAACGAAGTCTACCTCAAGACTTTGTCTAACTATTACCCACAAGGGAATGGGTTGCCTGAATCAAGCAACAAGAATCTCAATAGAATCATCAAGCGCACAATGGAGGCCAACAAAATAACTTGGCATACACAGCTCAAGACTGCCCTATGGGCTGATCGAATAACACCTAAAAAGGACATTGGGGTTTCTCCTTTCATGCTTGTATATAGAAGGGAAGTGAAACTTTCACTTTCCTCGAAAATACCTTCCCTGGACTTGGCTTATCGGCTTGAAGTTATGGAAGATGAGGCCTTAACAATGAGGTTTTTTGAACTCGTGGAGCTGGAGGAAATTCAAACACCGCCATGAATATGTTGACAGAACATTAGGCTCAAGTTAAGAAATCATTCGACAAGAAAGCATCTGATAGGTTGTTCAGGGAGGGAGATTTGGTTCTAAAATGGGATGAAGATCACTCCAAACCCAACGGGCATGCTAAGTTCGATGCTCTCTGAAGTGGGTCCTATGTTATTACAAGTTGTAAAGAGGTGAATTAATTTTGCCTACCCAAATCAATGGAGAAGAATTTCCCATTCATGTGAATGGGATACACCTCAAAGATTGCTTTTGAGGATGTTCCACCTTGTACAGTGTTCTTTCTTTTCCTCCAAGTGCTCTGCACATTGTTTTGTTTTGTTTTGTTTTTCTTATATGTTTTTGTTTTTTAGAATCCTTTGCCCAATTTTTGCTTAAGTCTATTAGTCTGAAAGCTTAGCAGATAAGAATTCCCTGGAGATTTCCAAAAATGTTAACCATTTAACCTACCTTGAAGAAACATATGTCAGACAAATATTTAGAAAATCCTTGTACATTGAAACTTTCCAAGGCCGAAATCTGAAAGTTTTCGATCTTTGACTTCGAGATTTTTCCTCTTTCGAGTTTTATAGTTCAAATTCGAGATTGCTTTTTAGCTCTTCGAAGTTTGAAAACCCGAAAGTCTAAAATTCCAAAATTTTAGGTTTTCGTGTTCAGACTTTGGCCCCTTTTTATTTAAATCCCTCTCGACTTCCTGAAATTTGAATGTCTAAAACCCAATTTTTGGGTTTTTAGAGTTCTCCTATCATTTTTAGGATTTTTTTCTTGAATATTTCCAAAGTCTAAATGCTTGAGAATCCAAATTTTGGTTTTCGCTTTCAATTTTCCATCGCCATTTCATTTTCTCATCTACCAATATCTAAAGTCCGAAACCCCGAAATTCCAAATTTCGGGTTTTCGTGTTTCAAGTTTTCTGAGGTCCTCGTGTAATTAATTTTTCACCTACCTCCGTATGGATCAGATTTCTTCCATTAATATTAGGTTTTCTATTTAAACTCGGTTTTTTACTCGTCATTTTTACCTGACACTTTTTCTCTGACATTCTATTTCTTGTACTTTACGACATCCTTTTCAAGGTATGGTAATTTGTTTATTTTCTTTTGGTTTTAGGTCTTTTTCTTTATTTCCTTCTCATTTTGGTTTTCCCCTTAGTCTCCCTCTGTGTTTTTAGAAATGTCAACCCTTGGTTCACCATGTTTCACATTTTTAGTTTCTTCAGGTATTCTAAGTTGTTCGAAGGATCTTCTTGAGTCTCCTGTTCTTCTTCTCGATTCTCATTTTTCAATTTGGGAGTTAGTGATTGTTTGGAAAATTCCTTCTATTTTCTTTCATGTTTTCGAACTCTTTTCAGAGGAATTTTTTCAGAGATATTGTTCAGGAGGTTTTTCCTTCAGGTTTTTGGGGCTTCTAACTTTGGAGAAACTCTTTCAGAATTTTTTGTTCGGGAAAATTTTCGAAACTTCTTTTCGGAAATTTCTTTTGGGAAAATTGTTCGGGGAAAATTGGTTGGAAAAATTCTTTCAGATATTTCCTTTAGAACTTTCTAGTTTAGGAAACTTTTCGAGATTTCATTCAGAAAATTTTTCGGAAAAAGTTTTCGAGTTCTCGCTTGGTGTTTCCTTTCTAATTTTTTAGTTTGGAATTTCAAGTCTTTCTTTCAGCTTTTTAGAATTTATATTAATTCAACTTCCAAAACATAGGGCTTGATGTCTGCTTCCACTTCAAAGGGAAAGGAGAAGATGATATACACTTTTCTTGGGGTTGCTCCTCAATCTTTCCTATCCTCCAACTTAGGAAATATTGGGGACACTGATATAGGACAAATTGATCTTCCCGATTTCTAGGGAAATATTAAAGGCTCCAAACAAGAAACCATGGATGTAGGCCATCTACGACAGTGGGCTTGCCCTTGCCGCTAGTTTTCCCACATCCATGCATTGTCCAAAATTTATTTTAGCTACATCAACCCACTTTGACAAAGACTCCATGTCAGTTAGAGATAGTGATGATAAGGTGGTGATCTGTTCGACCCAGACTTCTTTGAAGATCTGCTTAAACTTCCCGATGTTCAAGATTACGCCACAATTTCACCAGAAATAGCAGTGGAACATTGGGATAAGAAAGAGGAAGTATGCTAAAAAATCATGATGAAATCTTATTTGGCTAAGAACTTCACCAAATTACCCAAAACTATGCATCGGTTGGATTTTATTCAGGAAGTCAATGATCTTATTGTGTTGTTAAGTAGAGTTTCAGGTCTTCCTTCTTGTGAAGGAATTATAGGAATGGATGTTTTTGTACATCGTGACCATCGGAAGAACGGTGAGTTTATCCGATGGGGGAGCATATTAGTAGCTCCATTTTCTATCAATTGGGTAGAGTGTCAGATACGAAGACTTTCTACATGACATCCTTCCTGGTATATGTGGCTGTTGCTATGGGGGATTTTGCTAGTTTGAATACCAGGGGTGTTCGCAACACCTCCCAAATATATGAATTTTATCCCCAACTCACTCTGGATGAGGGAAGCAGGCATTTTTGTAGAGTTAATGACGCTTTCTTTGCTGTCATCCTCTATCATTTTGAAATAGAACTATATAATTAGAGGATTTCCGATGAAGATTTCAAAGAAGTGCAGGAATGGGGAGCAATCTACTTTCAATTTCCTACATTCACCTTTATCCAGATTCCGGGTTTCTTAGGTGCCCTAATAATATTGCAAGGTGCCCCACTAACAAGTGGAATTTATTGGATTTAGTTTTCTAGTTATTGGATTATCATCAAATCCAAAATAAGTGTCACAAAGTGGGAGTGCATTTCCCTATTTTGATTAGCAGGTACTCATGCCCAAATATTCACAAGGTGAAAAATGTTGATGCAGAAATGGCCAAGGTAACCTTGCAGACCTTTCATCCGTGGACTAATTTTGATTATTGGGGTAAGTTTGGGGAAACATGTCAAGCCGGCCCATGTACCTAATTGGAAGATATCTGGATTCATTGTCAAGATGAATACATTGTGTGGAAAAGGGATTATGAAATATTAACCCTTAACGAGGTTCTACAATTTGGTTTGGCCGATGTGCCAAAGGACATGCAATAAAACGATGAGGTTTTGGATTCATCATACAAGGAAGATAATATCTCCAATCAACCGCTACCATGGATTGATTGGTATGTGGAATATTTCAACATAATACAAAGGAGAGGGTGGGACCCATTTTAAAGAGGACTTTCAGTTGGTTGACCACTTTGGGAATCTCACCCAAAGGGGAAAATCAACCTACAAATACAGGAGCTATACCAACAATAAGCCAACAAAAACCCACTAAGGGAAAAAGGTCGACTCAAAAGGCTCCTACAATCCCAAAGAATATTTCATTTATTGTTGGTGGCTCATCTCTCTCCAAGGCTTCTACTCCCAAGATCACATCTCTTGCAATGCCTGTGACAGAAGTGGTTGAAGTCAGTGACTCTCCTAGTATCATCCAAGATCCATCACATCTTCTTCTTCCTCCATTATCACTTCCAATATCAATTCCTTCCACTTCCATAATCATTTCTTCCTTCCCATCACCTTCTATGGCCCGAGTATTCTCATCACTTCCAGCCTCTATCACTAGGGAAAATATTCGGTCACCCATTTCCTCTTCACTTCCTTTAACACTTCCATTTTCTTCAATCACGACCCCCAACATTGTTACTCACAATTCCTATGGTTGTTCCTATGTCCATGCCTTCTATCACCGCTACTTCTACTCAAATACCTTCCAGAGTTTCTAGTGATCTTGACTTGACCAATGTTTCGTATAGTATCTACTACTCCATCTTCATCAGCTCTAGCCATACTAGAATGATTGTTTAGGCAAACTCCCAAGAAAAAGAAGAAGGTTCCTTTGGGAGATGTCATAGATCTTAGCATATTAGAGTATATGCCTAAGAGACAAGATAAGATACCAAGAACCTCATCAAGTCGACAGCTTAATCCATTTGGAGAACATGTGATAGAGGTTTCCACCCCTGTAGAGGGTAAAACTAAAAAAACTATCACAAATACGGATTACTTGGATTTCAAAATTGTCATTGGGGAAGGATACTCATGAAAGAGCCAAGCAAGATGTACACACTTTGCTCTTGGGCCATTTTGGAGAAATATGACAAAGATAAGGCTACCAAGGATGAGCTTAAAGACAAGGTCAAACAACTCACTGCACTGCTGCGTAAAGTAACCCAACCCACTCCATCCACTGAAGTCTCAACTGCTACGACTATGAAAATTTCATCTAGAATCGATGATATTTCTTATCACGAACTTGTAAAGCTAGGCCATAAAGGGAGATCGGTGTGTGGATGGATGGAGATAATTCTCCAGAAGCCAATCCTTTGATCAAGGAAGTAGTTAAGATATATAATTATTTGCAGGTTGTAAAAACCACCTTTTCCAAGATGGATGAGACCTTATCTCAAGGTAATAATAATTTAAATTTAAATTTGGCAACATGGAGTGACATCGAGAGAAGAGGAGACTTTCAATAGTGAATCCATTGACCAACAGTCTTATGTCAAAATTTCATAGGGAGACTAAAGAAAGTTATGAATAAAATTTGAAGATTGCCAGCTAGGATCACAAAAGATATCGAGATAGCAGATGTAGTGAATCACTATGCATGTGGGCCGGAGATGAAGAAATTTAGGGGATTATCAAGCACTTCTTTGAGTAAAAACACCGAATGGTCTGTGTGGGAAGAAGGGCAGTAGAAACTTGCAGGTGAGGGAGGTGTAGATGAACTAGGCCAAAGCTGAGTGACTATGAAAGGATAAGTCTAGGCTCTAGATTAGTCAAAGTTGTAGGGTTGACTGAGTCAAACACTTGCAACAAATTTTCTATTTTCATGGGAGCATGTTCCCTTAATATTAATGACATTTATATTTTTAGTTAAATGTTAGTTAAGGGCCCAAATGTAATGGCTCAGCCTAAAACTTATAAATAGTTGAGTGCTTCCAATTAGTGATAGAGATAGATTATTTTTGAGAGGAGTTGCTCTTCAAGCTTGGAAGAGTGCTTTTGAGATTCTAAGATACCTTTCAATTATCTTCAGAGTTACACCTTGTTGTTGAAAATTTGATTTATTATGTTGAATGTTAATCGATGTTTACTTTATGAATTTACAATTCCTTAGTGATAGTGATTATCCAACCTTTATTTTATAATATTTATTTCATGCTTTGTGAAGGAATAATACTACTATATTTTATGTCATTTGTGGAAATCTTATTTTTCCTTTTGTGTTAATTTTATGTTGTTATTATCCTCAAGTTACGTAAATTGATGTTTGATATATGCATGTGTGGTTTCCTTATGATGAATTAATTGTGTGTCGAATCTGATTTGATCTACCCTTATGTACATTCAAGTTTAACAGAGGAACGTCTACCCCTGGTTTGTGGTATTTTGTACCCTTTCTAGTTACGATAGGTGAAGGTGGTCAGTGATGCAAACATACCTCCCACATTAACCCTTCTAGATGTTAAACATTCCTTAATTTGGTGCATCACCACTTCTAGTATAGGTTTTATTTCCTTGCAAATCTCTTTCCCTAATCCCATGAAATGTTAGCATAGGACTAGATAGCAATTTTTATCTTGCATTAGAAGTAGTGTTGTGTTTAGTTTAGGAAGAGGAAGCCACCTTCTCCTGGAGGTTCACCTCGAGCCAAAGTCCCACAACTTGAGAGGTGATCCCATGTGTCCCAATCACACCAAACATCCTATTCACATTTTGGCCATTTAGAGGGTGCAGTGATTTGGTGACAACACCTAGGACTAGAAAAATGCTAAGCTGGAACTTGTATTGCCACTCTGAAGAGCCTGAATTTGAGGTCAATGATCATGTGATCGAGACCATTCATCTAAAGAAGAAGGGATGAGAGACACATAAAATAGAGGATCCTAACCACCTCACAGATGAGTAGGCATGGAATGCATTGTATAATATGTCCTCGGAGGTGATTCGACGTAACTTTGATGTAGGGGCCACTTTGTTTGAACCCTAGTCATGATAAAGAAGGAAAAGGAAAAAGAGATAGAAATATTGTGCCAAGGATTGAAGGGCGAACATGCATGGAGCAAGGAGGCCTATGATTGAGTGGGTCCTCATCAAAAGAATTTTTGGACAATGTCCGGTGTTAGTAAGCCAAACCAGGGATAGATTAAGGGGACGAGATGGAGTATCTTGAAGACCTTATAGGGATGTTACTTGCAAACATCAAGGATGACATGGGGCCTAGAGCTGTAGAGCTCACCAATGAGAGAGAAGGAAAAAATCACCATTGAAGCCCGATCACCGAGTTGGAGGCTTTACTTACCTAACTCAAGGAAGTGAACATATTCACGATATGGGATTCAAAATTTGTAGGAAGTACGATCCCATCATTGACACATGGGTAATAGATGAGGAGGCCGCCCTCAAGGCTTTACAGGTGAATATCCCCACTAACAAGGCTGAGTGCACACAATTGATTGTTGATACCACAACCCAGACAGATAAGTTAAAAATAAAGCATGAGAAGATGGATTTTAGGATTAGAGAGCTCTAGGATTCCATCACTGAGCAGATGGACGAGTTTGAAGGTATCTGCGTGGAGTTGTTGGTAGCTATAAATGCGCTCAAGGGGAAGGTGGAGGAAGTCACCCTGGACCAAGTGCCCAACATTGTGGGAGGAGTAATAAGAAATGATTTTCCATAATTAAAGGCATGGGAGAAGATGAAGGATGAAATAGACGTAGATTTCCTTGAACTCCTTCATTTGGTCACGTAGTGATTGAACCACATAGCATTTTTTCCTTAGCAAATTTTTGGTTGTTAATATTTTTTCAAGAAGCACAAAGGATTACCGGGGTGGAAATCAAATTAGGGTAGGGTTATGTTAGACCCCTAAATTGACCAAGTACATGAGGCATGAAGGATTGTGGCACACAAAATCCAGTGCAAAGGAACACACATAAAGCGAGTCTTAGGGATGTGTGAGGGCTCGCACCCACACATAATGGATTCATGACTTAGTCAATTTTGGAAAATGAGTAAAGACACATTAAGGGAATGAATGGATAAGTGACTAAATACATTTATGGATAAGTTATGGAGACTTTCAGCTCAAGAAAAGAATATTCTAGGGAATTATTATGGTTATCATGAAGGGATAAGGATCTAAGTGTGTTATGGATTAGATTGGAACTTGTATGCTAAGGATACTCAATTAAGGAAACACATGATGAAATTTGGAATGTTTTTGGGTAGTGGTTGAGTGATCATGGAAAATTCCTCTAGGCATTTTCTTGTAATGATGAGAGGTTGGAAGAGGTTCCTTCTAGTTCCTCCTTATGTATGGTTTTGCATGACATTTGA
This sequence comes from Taxus wallichiana var. yunnanensis, assembly GCA_018340775.1. Taxonomy (NCBI): domain Eukaryota; kingdom Viridiplantae; phylum Streptophyta; class Pinopsida; order Cupressales; family Taxaceae; genus Taxus; species Taxus wallichiana. The sequence goes on from CM031241.1 coordinate 223,332,706, forward strand.
GAGATGGAGACAGAGGTAGATAGTGAAATAATGTGTGTGTGTGTAGAGGGATGGATAGAGAGGGTAATACATGATTGTAAGCTCTATGATGAAGCTATTATAGATAACATGGTGAGTCTCCACTATTGTATTATCTCCATCCATGGAATCTTTTAATGTATTCTTGGCTATTATAATGCGATGAATGAATACAATGGAATGGTTATGAACATTCATGTTATAGATATTGATATGTGTGTTCTCTTTATTTTCTATGAATTTACACCCTTATGTTATTTATATTATTTAAATTTTATCTATGATATTATTGCAATGTGATCATGTTTACTTCCATATGTAGTGCACTTGAACCTAGATCTAGTTCTTGATCTGGGTTATAAGAATGACTAATTTCTATATGTGCAACCATCTCTTTGTTAATGGAGAACATTCTCATGAAGCTCACATAAAGAGGGGATCGACACTGTGTGTGCCTCGGGTGAGTGTCCGACAAGTCTGCATGATGTGCCAATGCACTTGGGATAAGAAGAGAACTAAGAGGTGAAGAGAGACTAGAATGTCTTCATGAGCTACTCCTTAACTCCATAAGCTACAAAAATGTAGTAATATGTTCATCTAGATGTTTCTTTCCGTCACTATTGAATATTGGGAATTTATCGCATGACCCATGTGGAAAATCATGTAGTGGTTAAACCAATGCAAGAGGGCCAATAGCTAGACCCCAAGGAACCGAGCTTTTGGTTGTTGTACAACCATATTTCTTAAGATGGTATGTGTTGGATCCCAAAATAGCACCCAGGGAGAGTGAGCAACTAACCTCGTCGGTTGGATTTGAGAGAATATTTAACAATGGAAAATTATTTGTCATTGATAGTCGAGGGTTTGTTTAACACTCAAATCAATGAGGTGATCGGAGGCATCTTCACAAAGGGGATGACTCTACCCTGCTACTTCTCGCTCTTCCTGGACCAAGGTGAGAGGGCCTAGTTGGGGAATCTCAATAAAGGAAAATATTTAATGGCTTGGTTTCATCTATGATTGGTAGAGCTTTACTTGATGAAAGTGTATCCACAAATAAAATACTTCTCTCAAAAGAGTTGTCACTCAATTTATTGTAAGCACTTGACATTCAAATACAAATAAAAAGGTAGATAATGAACAATCTTCGATATTGCATTTTCATAACATTATTGACCAAGGATGCTTTAAATGATATTGGATCACAAACTTGGTGGGATTTTTAGAAAAGATTACTGGTAATGAACAAATTTTAAGCTCAGCTTTGCAGAATAAACATATGTATGGTTTGAATGTATGATATGCTTAGTAGGTATGAAGATCGTTGGTTGTTTTTAATTGAGATTTGGAGGGGAGGGTAATTTATTTTATGAATTTGGTACACTAGTATTCCCATGGAATGAATCCATCCTTAACTGTGATGCTTGAAAAGAATAATCAATTTAACATGATCTATGAAATAATATTTGCATTCATTGATACTCAATTTGCAAAAATGTTATGTACAATATTCACAATCCTAACTACAAATCATGGAGTTAGAGATGAGATAAAACACTTGCTATATTTGTATTATACACCCAAAATACCCTTAAGGGATAACAAAATCTCTTCAAAAGTGATGTTGCCTTTAGGATTTTACAACCAGACTGAATTATTGCAAAATATACACTATTATGCAATATTCACACAATGACCAGAAGAAAACAACAACTAATAAAAAACTTTGCGTAATCAACAAATTAAAGCTAATACGATATAGTAATAGAACTGATATCACCTCATTCATTCCTTTAAAACATGAGAAATGAGAAACTATAGCTTTATCAAAACAATCAGATTCTTATCCATGTAAGTTTTGGCTAGGGACATAAACAAATGGCCTCAAAACTTGATAATGGTTGTACAATGCAATCACCTTAGATATTCCTCATATAACTCATAACTCAATAAATATAGATGTTTTATAAGAAAACTAGAAATTGGAACCTAAAAATTTAATAAAAAATTCTACAACTACCCCCAATCTGCTCCTCGCACAAAATGGAAGACCTTTACAATATATAGAGAGAGAGTGATTCCCCCTTCACCCACCAAAGATGCATTAAAATTATGCAAAGGAGAATGGGCTTCCTTTCAAAGTCATTCATTCCTTCTGTCTTGCATGTTTAGAGAAGAAACAGACACCATACTTCATCAAGATGGGTGGTTAACCAACACTTGGACTCGCAACTAGATTGTAAAAGACATTTTCTTATTTTTCTCCCACTAACTATCATAAATTTCTAAACTCGATGATGCTAAAGTGAAGGGCTCAAGATACCTTTCCAACGATATAAATTTTACAAGATTTGGAGTAGTGGATCAAAAGATATGGCCTTCTAAAGTTTTTCATGTCAAGATGAACATGAGAATGACACCTAAAAGCCTTTGATTAGTCTTGGAGATTTCCTCTACCTATGTTTACTTTTCCTTTAATTTTTCCATGTGTCGGTCTTTCATTGGGTCATGGGGGCGGGCTTTACTTATTTTCTTTCCTCTCCTTTATTTCCTTTACAAGAAAGTCTATTCCTTAATGAAATATGAGCCAATAAGACAATGCCACGCTTCTCGCAAATGTCAGGCCGTGATATACTTGTTAAGAACCTTGACTGACCTCTATGAAGCATGAGCAAATAGGGAAGCTCCATGCCACATTGCAAGTCATTCTATTTGATAGCCCTTCTGAATGCTGTGAAACACAAGCCAATAGAAAAGATCCATGTATGGTACGCGTTCACCATCTATTGGTTGCATCTTTGCATCACAACTTTTAACTTGAGCAGACTTAGAAAATTTTGGCTTCATAAAAATGTTTCCACTTATCCCTGCTTGCCACCTTGACCGAACTTGATGTTTTGGACCCGAATCCTTATTAAAATTGATCTATTCCATGAACTTGAGGTCCACGAAATGCATCTGTTTTGAAGTTGTCCAAAATGGTGACACATGTCCACCTTTGGTCATTGATCTTCCAACATCTGCTGTTTCCTTCATCCATTGCATGTCTTTTGACTTTCCTTGACCCTTCCCAAACCCGATAGAATTATCTAACATAATTTAATCCTGGGAATTAAGGTATGCTAAACCCAGAATTCTTTAAGGAGAGCCTAAATATTTCCACATGGCCCCTTCTTTCACCCTTGAGATTTTTCTACATGTGCTTACTACTACCTTGGCATTGAATTTGATGGGTAAATGGACGTGGAGCAACTTTTAAAACATAACCCGCTAATGAATTTAAACTTAGTCTCCCATAGGTTTTTGTGGCTTTTTAAGTGTCCCATGAATTTTGGAATCTACGGAATGCCAGCCCTTTTGAAAACCAAAGAAACAAAACACTAAACCAATGTGTTGTTTTTGTTATTTGATCAACTAGTCTATTAAACCAGTTCCCGACATTTCTATTGAGTCCTTTCTTTTATCTTGCTAAGGCATGATATTTATTACAAATTGACACTTCTTATTTACTTAGACTGATGTTTGAAGCACAAGAAACAATATGAAACACATAGAAACAATTAAATATATGGGAAGTATAGGAAAATACCAATTCAATCCATGGAACGGAATTGAGCACCAAAATGGTTGTTTCTTCAGGGTGGGCACCCCCTATAGGTTCCAAAAGAACAAATACCATATTCCTTTTCCATTGGTAAAGGAGTCAAGTAAACAAAGCACATAGAGCTTCCAAAATAGATGCATAACGGGTTGGGGGAAAATCGATAACACAAGAAACTTGGTCATTATAGACCAGAGAACAAAAAGGTAAACACTAACATAAACAAAACCCAAAAAAATAGAAGAGCTAGTTGTAAAAATATCATACTTGATCATCTGGATAAGACCATGCCAGGAAATCCTAGTAATTCTTCAATAATTGGGCATAAGCTGGTTTTTCCTTTTTTCTCATGCTACATCCCAACCAGACCTTTTTGGGATTTTGAGAAGTATCCAAGTGCATTCCTCAACATTTCTGGGCACATAGATAGAATTTCTCCCAACTCTGTCATTATCATCAAAATTTGACTCAAGACTAACTAGTCTTTGAGGGATAGCATCTGTTCTTAACTATATTACATCTTCCCCAAAGATGGTTTCTTTTTCATCACATAAGACAATCATAGGCTCAAGATCAATGAGTTGATCTATGAATTCACCTTTACAATTTGAGAATCCATGAACCTGAGCATCATCTTCAAAAACCTGATATGGAGAAGTTAGAACCACTCTAGCTCCATTTTCAACTTTGGAACATGCTTCATCAAAATCAGGGTCCAAGGGACATTAATGTCTTCAAGGTGTGCACTAGGAAGTTCAAATTATTGAGCTATATCCATATCAACATTAGCTACAGGAGGAAGAGAGAAAACTCGATCAATGCAGACCCAAAATTCTTCTATAGTTGTGGCATTTAGAAGATAAGTAGAAGTATCTCTTTGTGGTAAATCACTCACTCATTCATACATGCATCACTCAAATTAGGTTCCTCATTAATATTACTATCTTTAACAAGTTACTCACAAGGGGGTGTGGTAACAAACATTTATCACACCACTCAATGATTTGTTCCTCATCTACTTGTTGACACTCTTGTTATCAATGGATCTGGGGTTGTCTTATTTCCATATTGTAAATTAAAAACATTCTTCATTTCTACCCGTGTGTAATTGATTTTACAGAAGCAATTTATACCATTTCTTGACATCTTCTTCTAATTTATGTATGAATAAATTAACATGAATATCTTCATGCTTGATTCCATAGACATCCATATCATCCTGAAAAATATGAGATGTTGATCTCCACTTATAGCATTATTCCCTTGAAATATAGGAAACATCATTTTAATATCATGTGGTACTTCATTAGGATAGCCCACCATTCCATGGAACTTTATTGGTCTATAAGTAGTACCCACAAAAGGATCTCTTGGTGGAGATTGTGCCATATTACTTGATGGAGGAGTTTTAAAAGGAAGGATTGAAACAATGGGGAACTAGAGAAATTAGAGGTAGAGGAGTATGATATTCAAAATGGAAATCCTTCAGGGACTCAGTTTCACAAAATACTTTATTCTCATGAGTCAACAAAGAAGGGAGATGAATAATACCTTGATTACTTTCATATGTTGAACCTTCTTGAAACAATGAATGCAAATTAGCTTAATAACTTCCTAAATTAGATATTTTAAGTGTGCTGACATAGTCTTCCACCAAAGGTTGATCAATCTCAACAGTTTGAACAATATTTTCTTCTAAATTTTGACCACCCACTAGTTTCTAGATCTTCCTCTTTCTCAACTCTGTCTATTTTCAAGTTATGAAAGTAATCTTAATAAGATATGACTTGAAATTTTTTCTTCATCCCTCCAACTTTGCAAAGGGGAGAGTAAATCAACAAGATGTAAAAAATTTGCACTGGTATATCATATTTTATTTGAAAGACAGAGCCACCACTAAGGCCTTGCACCTTAGATGTATAGATTAACTCAAAAAGCTCTTGAAATGATAGCTTTATAAATTGGAAGGTTGAGCTTTATAGATCTTTATGAATCTTCCCACATTTTCCCAATGGAGTCAAGTTTTATGGAAATCCTGTTTATAATTTGGAAGATTATGGACAAGAAGTCCAATAGAGGCCCATCAACACACTATGTAATGAAACCAGTCTATCCTAGCTTTTTCTTTAGGGATTCACCACTAGAATATCAAATTCTAGAAATAGATGGAACCTTACAATTCTAGCCTCGAAACAACGCCACTCGTGTTGGCTCCCAAAATAGCACCCAAGGGAGAATGAGAAGCTAACCTGAGTGGGTTGGATTTGAGAGAATGATGAACAATGGAAAATTATTTGTCATTGATAGTCGGGGGTTTGTTCAACACTCAACTCAATGACTCAAGTCAAGGAGGTGATCAAGAGGCACCTTCACAAAGGGGATGGATTTACCCTACTACTTCTGCCTCTTTTTGGAACAAGGTGAAAGGAACTAGTTGGGAGATATGAATAAAGGAAAATATTTCATGGCTTGGTTTCCTCTATGGTTGGTGTAACTTAATTTGAAGCAAGTGTAGTCACAGATACAATAATTCTCTCAAAAGAGTTGTCACTTGATTTATTGTAAGCACTTGACAATCAAATACAAATCAAAAAGGAAGATAATGAACAATCTTTAGATATTGCATTTACATAACATTATTGACCAATGATACTTTAAATGATATTGGATCATAGACTTGGTGGGATTTTTAGCAAAGCTTACTAAATGAAATTTTTTTAATCTCAACTTTGTAGAATAAGAATATATATGGTTTTCAAGTATGATATGCTTAGTAGGTATGAAGATCAATGTTTATTTTAATTAAGATTTAGAGGAGGGAGGGTAGTTGATTTTATGAATTTGGTACACTAGTGTTCCCATGGAATGAATCCATCCTTAACTGTGATGCTTGAAAAGAACAATCAATTTAACATGATATGTGAAATAACATTTACATTCATTGATACTCAATTTGCACAAATGTCATCTACAATCTTCACAATCCTAACTACAAATCATGGAGTTAGAGATGAGATAAATAACTTGCTATATTTGTCTTATACACCCAAAATAACCTTAAGGGATGATAAAAGCTCTTCAAAAGTGATGCCGCCTTCGAGATTTTACAACTATACTAAACTATTACAAAATACACACTATTATGTAATATTCCCACAAAGTGACTTAAGAAAACAACTACGAAAAACCTTTGTGCACTTAACAAAGTAGAGCCAATGCAATATAGCAACATAACCAATATTTCCTCATTCATTCCTTTGAAACATGAGAAACAGGAAAGTATAGCTTTATCAAAACAATCAAAATCTTATTCATGTAAGTTTTGGCTAGGGGATAAACAAAATCCCTAAAAACCTACTAATGGTTGTATAATGCAACCACCTTATATCTTCCTCATAGAACTTAACACATACAAATGTTTTGTAAGAAAACTAGAAATTGGAACCTAAAAATTTAATAAAAATTATACAACTACCCCCAATCCGCCTCCTCGCACAAAATGGAGGAACTTTACAATATATAGAAGATGAGAGAGAGAGAATAAAAATATGATTTCCCCCTTCACCCACCAACAAGATGCATTAAAATTCTACAAAGGAGCATGGGCTTCCTGCCAAAGTCATTCATTCCTTCTATCTTGCTTGTTTAGAGAAGAAAAAAATATCATACTTAATCAAGACGGGTGGTTGACCAACACTGGAACTGGAACTTGAATGCAAAATATTATTTCTATTTTTTCTCCCACCAACTATAATATATTTTTGAATCTGATGACTCCAAAGTGAAGGTTTCAAAGAGACCTTTCCAATGTTATAAATTTTGTAAGATTTAGAGAAGTTGATTGAAATATATGGCCTTCTAAAGTTTTCATGTTGGGATAAGCACGAGAATGACATGTGGAAACATTTTATTGGTCTTAGATAGTTGCTCTCCTATGTTTGATTTTCCTTTACTATTCCATGTTTTTGTCTTTCATTGGGTCATGGGGTCGGGCTTTACTTATTTTATTTCATCTCATTTCTTTCCTTTGTGGGCTAGTCTATTCCTTAATGAAATATAGGCCAATAAGATAGTGTTATACTTCTCACAAAATTCAGACCATGTCACACCTGTTGAGAACCTTGAATGACCTTTGTAAAGCATGAGATAATAAGGAAGCTCCACACTACTTTATATGTTATCCTGTTTGATAGACCCTTTTACCGCCACTAAACACGAGTCAATAGAAAATATCCACGTATGGCACACATTCGCCATCTATTGGTTGCACCTTCACATTGTAACTTTTAACTTGAGTGGGCTTAGAAACTTTTGAATTCATAAAATTATTGCCACATATCCCTTCTTGACCACTCTTGAATTTCCGGACCCAAATCCTTACTAAAATTAATTTATTTCGTGAACTTGAGGTCCGCACAATGCATATGCTTTGAAGTTTTCGAAATGGTGGCACGTTTCCACCCTTGGTCGTTGATATTCCGATATCTATCATTACCTTCATCCACCACATGTCCTCTAAATTTCCTTGACCTTTCTTAAAATCAGTATAATTATCTAACACAATTTAATCTGGGGACTTGAGGTCTCATGAAGCTAAAATGCTTTGAGGAGAGTTGAAATCCTACCACATGGCCCCTCCTTTCACCCTTGAGATTTTACTGCATGTTCCTACTTCCTTGGCATTAAATTTTACGGGTAAATGGACATCAAGTGGATTTTAAAACATAACCTGCTAATGAATTTAAACTTAGTCTCCCGTGGGTTTTGGTGGATTTATGAGTGTCTTGTTGGAATCCATTTGAATGCTAGCCCTTTTGAAAACCGATCCGGAATATTTTTCGGTGTTTTAATTTTCCTAAACATCCCTATACTATGACTACACCATAGAGCATTTAGAGACCTTTTCGATGGTATACAAAACTCTAGGAATAGAGTTTGGGTGCATAAGTTATTATTGGTCAAAGTTCATGTTGAAAACTAGTCAAAGCGCAAATCATCGACGAGTTACACGTTGAAACGTGGCAGATTGAAAAAAGGTGGAAATGGTTAAGTTTTTTGTTTTTGAGCCTCTAATATTTGACACACAAAAAATTTAGTGGGATCTGCTATATGCTGGCCAGGGGCCATCAGCCAGGTTCAACACACTCTTTTGTAGGAGGGGTGCCTTTGCCACTTTTTCATATTGCTATTGTCATATTTTTGATATTATATGCCACATATTTTTCTAACTCTTCCAATGTGGGATTATATTATATTGGAGATTTAATATCGTGCATTATAGGGTGAATTGTTCTCGTATGAGCTATAATTTTAGGGTGGTGGGGTGATCAACTCCCCACCGAGTTGATCACACTATTATCTACATTGTTCGGGCTTATATCATATATTCCCGGATAATCTTCCCACATAACTCAGCCAAAGCCTATTTGGAGGTCCAACAGTTCAATGAAATAATCGACTCCACATTGTATGGGTAGATCAATATTAAACGAATCAACAATACAACCGGAGTCAAATCCATAATGAAACAAACTCACGGCAAAGCCACTTAGCTCGGTTTGTATTAGGCTCAACAAACATTACAAAGGCCGACCATTCCAACGCACAACCCAACATGGGCTTATAATTGCATGCGAGACATAATGATTCCATAGGGTGACTCAATGGGCTATTAATAGCCCTTGATTAGCACAAAAAAAAAGGGTAGCAAGTGTGGCACATGCCACGTAACCCTCATCTACCGCTAGCCTATATAAAGGCTTAAACAATTCCTTCCCCAACGGATGTGGATTTACCCCACAACTTTAGCATAGGGTGACTCGGTGGGATATCAATAGCCCTTGATTAGCATAAAAAAGGTAGCAAGTGTGGCACATGCCACGTATTCCTCATCTACGGCCAACCTATATAAAGGCTTAAACAAGCCCTTCCCGAAGGATGTGGGATATACCCCATGACTTTAGCAAAGAGGTCACCGATCAAAATGGGAGGTAGGAGACTCAAACCCACAACCTTCCCACTCTAAGCCTCATCCACCAACCAACCTATCAAGGCGGCCCGATGGGAGGTAAAATGATCTTGAATCTATTTAAAGAGCTTTATCTCGTAGGTCCGGTGGAGAAGGATAACAAGGCACTTGCAGAAAAGGCCATTTTTAGGAACTCATGCTTAGAATTTGAACTTGGTGTAAAAATCAAAACCTGCTCGTAATTTCAATACGAAGATATTAGTGGTCTTTAGTTTTCACAAAGTGTTATATATTTTCCAATGTGACCATTTTTTGGTCACATTTTCATAGGAAAATCACAAAGGAGAGTTTCAGAAGCCACAAGTAAACTTGTGGATAGTTCTTGACAATAAATCAAAGTCTACAAACCTGTTTTTATAAGCTTCACTTTAGGTATAAAGGTCTATTGTCATTTTGGAAGAATAATTTTACTTCTTTGGACTATTAATAGACTGATTCACTTTCTATGAATCTAGAGACATAGCCTATGGGTGAACTTCGTTATCAATTTCTTATTGTGGATTTATTTTTCAATTTGTGAAGCTTTTGATCAGATAAAAATCATTAATTGGATTAATTGATTAAATTGGTGAAGAAAACAATTGAATTTTAAAAAGATTAATTAATCGTCAAGAAGTGTCTTGAAAATTGGGGTTTCAAAACACCCAAATTAGTTGAATTTAGCACACTTGATCAATTTTTAAATCTGTAAATTTAAGAATCCATAAATTTTTAAAAGTATAAAAAAAATAGTATTATTTTCAGATCAATTTTGGTATTAGAGCTGTTTTAGCTTGATATTTACTTCCAAGAAATCTGATTTAACAATTTGATTGCTTCAAGTTGGTGCGGTCGGTTCAATTTGTGTGAACAGGGTATAGGTGCACTATGGGAAGAATGCCAAAATGGGATAAGATCGAGGAAATTGAGGCTTACAATCACTAGATCCAAGAAGAGAACTCTCTCATGAGATCCATTTAATAATCCCTAGAAGAGGAGAATACTCAACTAAAATTAGATTTGCAAGACAATGATGAGATCTTGCTAGATCACGGCAGATGGTGAGTAGAAAGGGAGAGACCATTGACTACAGCACGCGAAACAATGACGGATGAATGCACTACAAGTATGAAACCATTAGATTCCTCATCCCATTAAGACTCAAATTCAGTTATGCTTGCTTTTGGTGGTTTTTAAAGATACACTAAAGGTATAGGATTTAAGTTGTTGGATAAAATGGGTTTTAACGGAATCAGCCTTGGTAAGGACAACCAAGGTAGGAATAACCCAATAAAGGTCGAGTATCGTCCTCATTACATAGGTTTGGGTTACTCTAGTATGAGAAAGGATATTAGAGAGACCTCCAAGAACACTCAAGGAAGATAAGATTCCAACAAAAAAGTTGTATGAGTGGACTTCAGGTTGATAACTGCTGGAAACTTCACCCAACAAGCCATCCGATGTATGGTAAGAAAAAGTTGGTATATAAGGTAAAATAATTTTTTAAACCATCAGTTAAAAATGAATCAACCTTGGATCTATCCATTGTAGAACCACTAATGAGTCCATTCTGTTTTGATATAGAAAATGTAAACTCATGTGAATTGGATAGATTTAATTTTGCATAGCTTAAATTGATGAATAACATGTAAAATTTTTAGAGTAATTTTGTGGATTTCCGATGTATGTTGAAAGGAAAATTCACATATTTTTATTTCTTTGAAATTGGGAAATTGGGGTCACCTGTAAGAGGATATGGGAGACAAGTTTAAAATACTCAGATTTAACTTCTTATGTGTTAAGGATGACAATATACCATTTTCTATTTTTAGCAACAATATGCAGTTTCAGTGGGCATGTGGTTAATGTCTATTTTTAGAAATGCATTTTAGTATCTGTTGGCTAAATTTCATTGTGGATCTCGTGACACCTTTTTGATTTTTTAGGTAATATATAAATCTATTGTGTCTATACAGGGTAATTGCACATTCATGACTACCCTTATTTTTAGGGTGTTTATTTGTGACTACTCTATGTAGTTACTATTGATATGTACATTATGTGTACTAACAAACCGGTTTGTAAGTATGCTTGTAATCATTTGTAGTAATGAGAAGTTTGTAAAATAGAGACTAAGCTTGTTGAATTTTATTAATAATCAATCAATCATTTACATAGGTACAAAGTTCGCAATATATATATATGTATTGGACAACCGGATACAAATAATAAAGATGTTACACATGTCCAACAATATTCCTTAATACACAAGCTTCCAAAATACATCCAAGAAGAAACAATAATTAAGTACAAACAAATAAGTTGCAACTATGCAACAAACAGTCCTACGAGATAATAATCCAAATATAATGGTTATAAAAACATAACCAAATAACAATAACCATACGTGACTTAATAAGTCAAATAATATGGTTTTAATAATATAATAAGTTATCACAAATTATTACCTATGAAAATACAATGCATAATTATTATCATAACAAAATTCACCATTTTGGGTAAGCACAATTACTGAGCTTTGATATATCCTTTTATAGTTCAACATGTGTGGATAGATTTGGCAGATTCACATTGATCTAATTTTGACTATAGCTATTTTTGGCATTGATGGTCTAAACATTTTGGATCGTGATATTTGTAGTGTTACATTTTCAGAGGGACAATGGGTAGTAGCCTAATTGTGGGTGGTTTAGTTGTTTGATATTGATATATGTTTATGAAATTGTAATTTTTGAAATTTCGTGTCACAGAGTGCTAGTTGAACACTAGGTGTTACTATCTAATTGATCATTTTGATGCATTACATGGGATTTTTCAGTTCACGCTTATGTGCGAGTTGACAAGGTCAAAAGTATCAATGGGACACTAGCCTTGTATTGCGAGAATGGGTGTTATTATCTGATTAATTATTTGTGACTAGCTAATCAACTATTTAAATTTGATTAACCTATAATGATTTTTTCGGGTTCTTGTATGTGTTTGTGCATTTATAGGACGAGTTAGCACGTTTCATGGGTTGATACACAACTTTTTGTGGACAAAAAGCATTCCCATTTGGGAGGAGTGATCCAGAGGATTTTTAGGTGTTAGAATTTTCCTAAACCTCCCTAAATTTTAACCATGCCATAGAGAGTTTAGAGACCTTTCCGATGGTATGCAGAACTCTAGGAACGGATTCCAGGTGTAGAAGTTATTGCCACTCAAAGTTCATGTTGAAAACTGGTACAAGGTAGTCAATCAAGAGTTATGCGTTGACACGTGGGAGATTGGTAAAAGGTGGGAAAAGGTTAAGTTTTGTGATTTTGAGCCTCCAATATTTGACACATGAAAAATTTGTTGGGCTATGTTATTTCTTGGTCGGGACCCTCACTAGGTTTGCACACTCTTTTGTAGGAGGGGTGCCTTTGCCACCTTTTCATATTTCTATTTTCATATTTTTGATATTATATGCCACATATTTTTCTAACTCTCCCAATGTGGGATTATATTGTTTTAGAGTTCATATTATGCATTGCGGGGTGAATTGTGCTCAGAAGAGCTATATTTTTAGCTCGGTTGGGTGATCAAATCCCCACCGAGTTGAGCACACTATTATCTACATTGTTTAGGATTATCTCCTATATTCCCAGCTAATCTTCCCACATAACTCGGATGAAGCCTATTTGGAGGTCCAACGGTTCAACGAAACAACCGACTCCACATTGTATGGGTAGATCAACATTGCATGACTTGACACTACAACCAAAGTCAAAGCCACATCGAAACAAAATCATCATGAAGCCACTTAGCTCATCCCCTATCGGGCTCAAAAACATTGCAAAGGTTGACCGTTCCAATGCATAGCACAACATGGGCTTATCATTGCATGTAGGGACATGATGAGTCCATAAGTTGACTCGGCGGGCTATCCATAACCCTTGATTGGAAAAACAAAAGGGCAACAAGTTTGGAATGTGCCACATAACCATCGTCTACCACTAGCCTATATAAAAGATTAAATGACCCCTTCCCCAGACGGATGTGGGATTTACCCCCATGACTTTATCAAAGTGGTCACTAATCAAAATGGGAGGCATGAGATTCAAACCCGTGACCTGATGCAACCTAGAATTCAGTGGTACAAACCCAATGAAACCCTATGTGTGCTGACACATCACTCAACCTAGACTAAGCACTCACCTGAAGCACGTAAAGGTACCAGGTCCCTCTTTAGGGTTCTTGTTGTAGGATGTTAGCATGATGAAGACTTAACATATATAGTTCCATTACTAACACATCATTCTACAGAGCATACTAGATCTATATCTAAGGAAAAGTAGAATTAAGTACTAACCATGATGAGATAAAAACATACTAGATTCAGATACACATAGAACTAACACTTAGATTAAGCTAATGTCCTTCATTATATTCAATGCATTAAGTTTTCAGAACCTTCATTACAATATCAGTAGTATGCACGTAGCGATTTAACAACATAACTCTATATATACCTCCTCTCTGTATGTCTCTATATATCTCTATTACATAGTTTACTACATATTTATAAGGGTGGGGACTTTCCCTTCACCACTTATCCACTCCAAAAATAGGTCGCATGCTATTCTTAGCCATGCGCCTTTACAAAACTAGCCACACATGCAAGTGCACTAACAATAGACTACTACTAGCTAACTGATAGTAGCATATCTATTTCGGCTCTGTCTATGTAAAGTGCTTCGTATCCAATCCTCCAAAAATAGCCAATGTGTGGTGCACATGTCTTTGCCTCGTTTGTGTGCTTTGCATGCCATCTCTAAAAATAGACCTTTATGAGTGAAAATGGCTAAGTCTTGAAAAGCTAAACTTTTGTTCCGTGCGCATGTTCTCCCTATTCATTCGCGCCTTTGAATATGACTCACTTCCCTACACGGACTTCTTCTGTGATTTCTTTGTCAAGTGTTCTTTGATCAACAAGACCTCCACGCTTTAAGCGTCATCTACCAACCAACATGTCAAGGAAGCCCGATGGGAGGTAAAATGAGCTCACTCTATTTAAAGAGCTCTGTCTATAGGTCCGGTGGAGAAGGATAACAAGAAAGTTGCTGAAAAGGTCATTTTTGAGGCACTTATGCTCAAAATTTGAACTTGGTGTAAAAACAAAAATTGTTCAAAATTTCAATATAAAGATAGCGGTGGTCTTCAATTTTCACAAAGTTTTATATATTATTTGGTGTAAGCATTTTTCAGTCATATTTGCACAGGAAAAGCATTGTGGAGAGCCTATGAAGCCACGGGTATACTTGTGGACAGTTTCTGACAAGAAATTAGAGTCTACAAACCTTTTTTTATAAGCTTCACTTCAGGTATAAAGGTCTATTGTCATTTTGGAAGAATAATTTTACTTCTTTGGACTATTAATAGATTGATTCACTTTCTGTGAATCTGGAGATGTAGCCTAGAAGTGAACTCCGTTATCAATTTATTGTTATGGATTTATTTTTCAGTTTGTGAAGCTTTTGATCAGATAAAAATCATCAATTGGATAAACGATTAAATTGGTGAAGCAAACAATTGAATCTTAACATGATTAATTGATCGTCAAGAAGTGTTTTGAAAATTGGGGTTTCAAAACAACCAAATTAGTTCAATTTAGCACTCTTGATCAATTTTTAAATCCAAAAATTTAAGAATTTGGAAATATTTGAAAGTAAAAATAAAAAAACTAGTACCATTTTCAGATCAAAAACCTATGAAACACTAAACGAGTGTGCCGAATTTTGTTCTATGATCAACTAGTCCATTAAAAAATTTCCTTGACATGTCTCTTTAATCCTTTCTTTTATTTTTCTAAGGCATGAAATTTATTACAAATTGAAACTTCTTCTTTACTTAGGCTGATATTTAAATCATGGGGAACAATATCAAACACACAAAAATAGTTACATATTTGGGTTGTTCAGGAAAATACTAGCTTAATCCAAGGAATTGAATTGAGCACCAATAATATGTGCAATATTCTCGGCATCGCTTAAGAATAATGTCTAGAAAGAAACAAGAGGATAACAAAAATACGAGTCACCAATAGTATAACAAGATTAGTCTTACTTGTCCGTATTCCCTAAAGCAGAGTCACCAAAAACTGTTGGTTGGATATTTTGTCAAAGAAAATATATGAGGTTCAACAACAACATGTAGGAAAAATTCCCTCCTCAAATAAAAGGGTGGTTCCTATTTATTACTAATATAAAGCACACCAAAGACTTTTTATAAGCTTCACTTCGATATAAAGGTCTATTGTCATTTTGGAAGAATAATTGTACTTCTTTGGAATATTAATATATTGATTCACTTTTTATGAATCCAGGACACGTAGCCTACGAGTGAACTCCATTATCAATTTATTGTTGTGGGTTTATTTTTTTAGTTTGTGAATCTTTTGATTAGATAAAAATAATTAATTGGATTAATCGATTAAATTAGTGAAGCAAGAAATTGAATCTTAAAAAATTAATTGATTGTCAAGAAGTGTTTTGCAAATTGGGGTTTCAAAACACCCAAATTAGTTCAATTTAGCACTCTTGGTCAATTTTTAAATATGTAAATTTAATAATCCAAGAATGTTTAAAAGTACAAAGAAAGAAAAAAACTAGTACCATTTTCGGATCAAAACCCGTTAAACACTAAATGAGTGTGCCACGGTTTTGTTCTTTGATCAACTAGTCCATTAAATAATTTCCCCACATTTCGTTGAATCCTTTCTTTTAATTTTCCAAGGCATGAGATTATTACAAATTGAAACTTCTTCTTTACTTAGAATGATATTTAAATCACGTGGAACAATATGAAGAACACAAAAATAATTAAATATATGAGAATTCTAGGAAAAATACTAGCTCAATCTAAGGAACTGAATTCAACACCAACAATATGTGCAAGATTTTGGGCATTGCTCAAGAATAATGCCTAGAAAGAAACTAGAGGATAAAACAAATACAGAGTCGCAAATAGTATAACAAGATTAGTCTTACTTGTCCGTATTCCCTAACGAGTCACCAAAAACAGTTGGTTGGATATTTTATCAAAGAAAAATATGAGGTTCAACAACAAAATATGGGACAAATTCCTCCTCAAATAAAGGGGAGGCGCCCTATTTATTACTAATATAAAACACACCAAATACTATTTAAAATACCTACACTAAGCTAACCATTCAGGGGTTGGGATCTCATCCCAATAGATTGGTTCTGTTGGAAGGGAAGGAATGTTGAGAGAGAAGAAGAAAGACGAGGAATTTTAGAAGGATAAAAAGAGAATAGAAAGAAACATGTTTTATCTAAAGAAAAATACAAATTAAAAGATACACACATGTGAATAGATAGTAATAATTGGCTACATATTCAATAAACTAGATCTTTAAACAAAGAACCATTTGGTACACTGAACTTAAGAACAATATCTCAAATGAAAGATTCATTTACAACAAAAAATCTGTAAAAGAAGTATTTAATATTATTCAATGGTGAAATATATATTTTTTCCTTTCTAACTTCATGTTCTATTGCATGCACAAAATCTCTAACCTTTGAAATAAAAGAGAGAGAGATATTTGATCTTGTCATTAATGGAAAAATAGGTCTTTCCCTTCAACAAAACTTTTCAAGCTTCAAACACCATCAATAATCCATTAATACCCAAAACAAATCATGAGCACCCTGTTAAACTCATTCCCCAATTTACTTTTTCTCGTATAAGAAGGAAAGAGGCCAAATCGGATCAGATCTGGGTGGTTGAGATAATTGAATCTACACATTGACGACCCGATTGACATTTCCCTATTTTCCACCTATAAGACTCTTCCAAAATATGATTTTGAATTTTTCAAAGTGTGCCCCATGTTAGTATCTTTCCAACAAGACTGAAAGTGCGTGAATCTAATCTCTACAACATGAGCTATGGTGGTTTGAAGATTGCTGCACAAATCGAACATGTAATGACATACAACACATTTTGGTTGATCCTAGGATCAATTGATTAATGAATCAACTGTTATTCCTATTTCTATAAAATCAAACACCATAAATTTATGATTCTAATGATGCCAAATTGAAGGGCTCGAGGAGACCTTTCCAACGATATACATTTTTCCCAATTTTGAGCTCTGGAGTGAAAGATATGGCCATTTGAATATTTGCATGTTGGGATGCCCAGGAACATGACACATGTTAACATTTGAGTAGCTTCAAAGATTACCTTCACCCACGTGTTACTGATTTTTTATTTTCCACATGCTGGTCTCTCATTGGCTCATTGTATTGAGCTTTGCTTAACCATGGCTTTGTAAATTTGGGCCAATAAAACAATGCCACGTTCCTTCGC
Source organism: Taxus wallichiana var. yunnanensis (assembly GCA_018340775.1). NCBI lineage: Eukaryota > Viridiplantae > Streptophyta > Pinopsida > Cupressales > Taxaceae > Taxus > Taxus wallichiana. The sequence continues at coordinate 223,350,711 of CM031241.1, forward strand.
ATTGGTAGACTATCCTTTGATCTAGTCTACCCTACAAGCCAATAGAATATTGCAATGCTCCTCACAATGTCAAAATTCCTTTTTCTTGAATTGACCACTGCAAAACATGATCCAATGATAAGGCTCCATGTTTTTCACAACTCACTTTTGATATCCCTCTAACCGACTATTACAAAGTGTGAGACAATGAGAAAAATGACTCATGAGGATTTATTAGAGAAAGATGGCTAAGTCCATTTGATGAGTTATCCAAATTGCAAAGGGTGTGGATTTGGGATAACAAAGTGATCCGAAAGATGATTCATAAAACTTGTAAGACATTTTAAAAGCAATGCATGGGTGAAGAACGAGACACAAACCTGTTTCTTCATAATTTTTTGATTGGTTATCCCATTTTATTGATAAACACAAATGGGTTAACAATTCTATAGTTCATACTCGAATGCTGATGGGGAAATTCCTAAATTAACGTCACATCACGCACATATGCTAGGGGTCAACACGGATCATTCCATATACATATCACATCACACTATCACTTTCACACAATATTTACACATCTTGGTTGTATTTACTCTTGTTATCTTATGCTACTTACATGTTACACTTTGTTTCCCATGCTAGTTGGATACTTATTATGTCATTATATTTTCTATACACACATGCACATTCACTTGGTATCTTAAGGTGAATATATGACTTGTAAAAATTCTTACATGATGCATGATGCTCGACATTGCTCTCCACTAGTCCCACCGAGGCTTTTGGAGGAATCTACTTTTTCTACTCTCATGCTCCACACATAAGAGGTCCTATTAATCTACTACTTCTACTATAACTTTACCTTTCGCTGATCTATACATGTTTTGACATACTATTCATAGCTATAATATGCTAACAGGTGCTTCATGTGTAGTATTTTCCTTGTAGGATTACATACAACCATCATTATTTATCACCCTTTGCTAATATTGTTTGTTATTGTTTACAGGTTATGCCCTTTGACTTGTTTGATCATTATTCGATTTCACCACTTTAGCCCTGATTGTCTTGTGATATTGTGAGTGATGTCCCATGTATGAAATCTAATTTTTGCGGTCCCTCTTATATTCATCTATACTTGTTATATTGTACTATATTGCATGCTAGCTACTGCTACACTAATACTTGTTTCTTAGCCCATTGTATTTGCATGTGCTTTGGTTTCTACCATAAACATCCCCTACCCCCTATAGGTATCTACTATAAAATATGCATATCAACTTCAGGTCCTCTCCTTTGGGCCACATTGTCCCACATTCGTCGCATACAACATAAATAAGGGGGTGCATCTATTGGGTGAGAAAATCACCCTTCCGTAAGCACATAGTTATAGATCGGAGAAAAAAAAATATAGAGTTAGCAGCAACAACACACAATCATATAATGGCCCGTAACCATATTTGGGTCACAAAAACAAAACATACACTAACACCTAGAATAGATGGGAATGGTGGGCACTTGTGTCCCACCTGGGAGCTTATGTCCTGGGGAAAAAAATATAATTTCTAAGTTGAGTACTTTCTTGATAGTTTATAATACATTTCTATAGTATCAAATAATTTTCTCTAGTTAAAAGATTTAGTTACATTTAGTTAAAAATAGGACATGCCATCAGCGGTGGCACTTATTTGGGAGGCATCACAGATGGAGAGAAAAATAGACCTCTCTCCATGACACTCTTCTTTTGGTGTGAGATCACCCAAAAACTCACTCTTGGCATGAGATCACCTAAAAAACTTGTCCTTAGTGCGAGAGCACCCAAAAATTTCACTCTTAGTGTGAGATCTCCCGAAAACCCAACCCTTGGTGGCATGACACTCAAATTTGACATCTCCAAAGAAAACAATACAACTTTATATCATTTAATCTCTCATACATCAAGTGCACTCTTTCGTTAGTTCTTTACTTACTTAAACATATATTACTATGATTTTTCACATATGAGACTTTGACTACTCTTTTTCTCTTCTTTTGTAGGTCCATCTTTATATGTAATATGAAGAAACTCACGTCAACGAGAAAAATCTCCAACAACACACTACTACACATACACTTCACCCCTAGGGTCTACCTCCCCTTCCTAGTTTCCATGCTTCAAATTATGGTCACTTCACTCTTCACTTGTCCACTCGGCATGCTATTGGTTACACACTTCTCTACATGATCATAATGTACGCATCTTATATCTACTTTATGTTATCGACTATTCATTCAACAACATAAAGTGGGGAAAATGTAGAAACAAAATCTATGCACTTGGGTATATTTTTAGGTCCTAAAGCATGTTAATATATACATGATTACTAAGAAAAAAACTAGTGATTGATAACTCTTTTTGGCCTTTTTGCTTTATCTCTTACATTCTTACTCGTCTTACACATCTTATAGCCTTGCTGGTACTTGAATGATTTATATTTTATGGCCTCATACACTAGCTCCTAGTTAGGATAGAAGTAACTGTGCACTCCTATCCGTCCCGGGTGCTCATGAACTTCTTTATCTTCTTCTTAATCTTTTGGGTCTTTTTTTAGTTTTTGGTCACCTTTTAAAACTTTGGACTAACCTTATAGTTGTCTATTATGAAATTTAAACAAGGGAATCACATATATATACTTATTTATTTCTCTCAAATAAGATTCTAAACACTAAGAATTACCTATCATCACCTAAGTTTGCATAAAGTCACAAGAGCACTTCAAAGGCATTCATCTAGCACATGCATACAAGGGAAAATGGTTGCATCACTTTGTATACAAAACATAGGAGGGGAAGTTCATTCTATTCCATCAAACACATTCTACATACTTTCTACATTATAGATCTATCCCACTATCATTGTGCAACTTTCACAAGGGCATATTAGGGAATAATTATACACATAAGCACATGGAGCTACATGGTGTTTGAGATGTAGTACATCGTTTGGTTGTAAGTTCACTCTTCCGGTGATTTTCAAGTCGGTCAACTCCACATTCATCATATTTTTACTATATTTGATGTGGTTTGTGGACATGTGCGGAGTAGATATCTATTTTACAGGTTTACAAGTATGATCAATGACATTGCGGTGAAACTAGAGTGATAAAATAAGATCAAAAGAGAAGCTCCCCATCCCAAAATACATAATAATCCAATCATCTGAGTGGAAACTTGTGCACACAAAAGGCTAGTTTAGTCACTATCACCCAGTGTGCTCTTGTCCTCCTGTGGAAGCTTCTTTCCTAAGCGCTTCTAAGTTCTAGAACCCTCACTAAGTTTGTTCAACACTATTCCTAGCATGTACCAATATTCATCTAGTGTAGACCATCTCCAGTTGCACATAAATTAGCAAAGTCATCCTCCTCTTTCATTTTCTTAGGGTTTCATATTATAACTTGTTCATTTCTTATGCATATTATACATAATTACAAGAATATCATTAGTTACTATGAATTTAAGTTTTAATTAAATTTATATTAAATCGGAGACACATGAAAATTGAGAATGAGAAACCATCCTGGCTTTAGTTGAAAACATTTACATAACATTGTTCTTAAACACTCAATCAAACACCTGATAGTGTGGTTAGTCATCAAGTGGTTAGAGGATCATGGAGCTGGTTTGTGATCATCAATTTCAATTGTGAAATCCTAATGAGTAAGTGAGTTATCCTCACTCTCATTGTGGATCCAGGAGGAATCATCATGAGTGATGCCCGTGGTAATCTCAGACTCACATCAGGAGGTCTCTCAACAATGTTTCTAAACACTTAGTTTGAGGTTTTCATACATATTGTAGAAAGATTAAATTGAGATCACCATGCCTTAAATTAGAAAGCTCTTCATCAAAAACAGATCACCAATTCCTTTCCCTTCTCTTCTTATTTCATCTTTCTAATTCTTCATTGTACACAATCATGGTATTTTGTCTCATTCACTTAAGTGACTTTCTAAAGTTGAATTGTGAAATCCCCTTTTATTTATAAAAGGGGAAATTATTTTCTCACTTCCCGAGAGAGATGTAAAGTAACAAGTTGAATGAGAATTTGAAGGATCATGTAGAGGGTAGATGAAGAGGTAATTCACAATGCTATAAATTGGAATGGCTTCTCCATTCCAAATGATCTTGAAAATTTAATATTTTGTAGAAATTGTGGATTATTGTATATTACAAAGATTTGTATCACCACTACACAAGAAATAAAAGATACATTTATTCTATATACCTATGTTTTCCTCTATTATCTCTCTTTTCATGCAAATTTTCGGTATAGTGACCTAGAATAACCAAGAAAGAACTTGGTGTCCTTGATTTATGAGTCCAAAGAACTGTGTCTCTAGTTTGTTGGTCTCGATAAATTCTTACATTGTTTCTTTCCTCTAATTAAATGTTGAACTATTTTGGTTATTGTGTGAACTCTGTTAGTGCCTACTCACAATGATAACCCTCTCTTTCCCAATTTCTCTCCTTCATACCTCATCGCTACAAATTCCTCCCTTGTACCCCATACCAACACTTTGTCACAAGTTTAGTGAAGTGTTCGGTGTGATCCTTGACCTATTTTCCACTCAACAGATGTATATTAGTTTACATTCAATAATGGGAGGCTCCCCATTCACAAGAAGGAGGGCCATAGCCCTCAAGCGAGCGTTAGTGAAACACATAATTTGTAACATCAAAAATTATTTAACCAAAATTTTTGGTGACTCTAATAGGGAGAGGTATTCCCTCGTGCGATCGTAAAGATATCTACAAATACCAAAAACCATATATTCCAAAAATCCATGAAAAATAAAAATAAAAAAACACCAAATCCTATATATATATTCAAAAGCCCGGTTGTAATCCTATTGAGAAACCTACACTTTTCAAGTTTCTTTCCTTCCTAAGTACTTGAGAAAATCTGGTGAAAGAAGATATACCAGGGGTTAATAGATTGAGAGGAATCAACAAGAGTGAGTTAGAGATAATCCATATTACTTCTCTCAAGATTCATCTCCATTTGATTCATCAAGTGGTACCCCTAGAAATCCTATCCAAACTCCTATTGATACCCCTTACAAATCCTCTTGATTCTCCTATCTTTCACCCACCATTGAATTTTTAATTCCTAGAAGAATAAGAAAAATTAGAAAGAGGAAAGGAGGAGAAAGAGGAGAAGAAATAGAAGAAGAAAGGGACACAAAAATGGTAGCACAAGCACTTGTGCCATGGGGACAAAAAATTGGTCTCATTGTCTTTGACTCCTCCACTTAAAGAATTCCCCAAAGGGTCAAAATTAATTTATAAAATTCTAAGGAGATGGAAAGAAACATCATAATGATTATATCGAGCCTTCATCACAATCCATGGCATCCTTGGAGTGTAATATGAAGATGTTGCGGTACGTCTATTTGTGGAAACATTGCAAGATGTTGTTGTAGACTGGTTGTACTATTTATTGTCACACTCAATTTTTATTTATGATGATATGAAGACAATATTCGAAGCAAGGTTCAAGACCACTAAAGATGCTCATGCCCTCCTTGCTCAACTTACCTAGATGAAGAAATAACCACAAGAGTCCATGGGAGACTTCATTGAAAAATTCAACAAGCTGATCAACAATATTCCCACTATTTCCCACCATATTACAGATAATTTGAAAAGATTATTTGTAAATTCCCAATTTGTTGAAGTTAGTTTCATTTTATGCAGATTTCAACTGAGAGACTTGGACAATGCTAAAAAAAATTCCATTGAAGTGGAAGATGACGTTGTCCTATCAGGGAAGATCAAAAATCATTTAATGAATGATAAAGACCAAAGTTCCAAAGACGAGAGACCTGGTCCACTATTGTAGAAGTTGGAAAATGACTTGATAATGTTGAAGAAGGAAGTTTCTCAACAAACATCTCATCCGAACTAGAATAGAAACCAAATCACAGGAGCATCCTGAAGGCTTTCCTTGGAAGCTCCAACATCAATGCAATGCGAGGTGATGAAGATGAAGGGAAATAAAATTTTGAATAAGAAGTTGAAGATGAAGAATAAGAAGAATGTACTTAGATTAGATATTGTGAATGCACACTGGATGAAGGATTAAATAAACTACAAATAGATACTCCTACATAGTATTCACTCGATCACAAAAGGAGAAAGTAGTATCTTGATACATTACCTAAGTAAAGTAATTAAATCCTCAAATGACGATTCCATAAAAATCAAAAACGAAAGGAGGATCATCCAAGTATTCTTTTACAAGGCCAAATGAGAATAAACATGAGATTGCTTCAACTAAGAATCCTTCACCCTTTAAGTAAGTCTCCTTCAAATTCCCTTGAAAAATTAGTTTCTGTGGATCTTAATAACATCCCTATCAATGATGTCATGATCCCCGATGTTCCTACCACTTCCTCATCCTTCAATTTCATTGATCATTGCAAAAAATCCAAAGTCCAAATTTTTGAGTATGAATACTTGAAAACTCATCCCAAGCAATTGGATAGGCTCATTCAACATATCAAAGAAAGTAGTTTTGTTTCATGTTCTAAATATTCCACCACCAAAGAACTACCTCATGCATCTCAATCCACTCCATCTCTGAATTGTCTTGCTTCCACACCCTCCACCTCTAGGAAGGTAGAACCTTTCTGCAAAGCCTTGTTGGCCAATGTGTATATATTAAATAATTACATCATTGACTCAAAGTTTCCGTAAAACATCATGCCTACAAATTTTTCTAAATATCTTAGCCTCTCTCTCTCTCCTACCTTTGCCATTGTCTCTCCATGGAAGTGAAATAAGTTCCCCTTAGACTAGATCAATGATGCTAAAGTATCACTAATGAAATTTCCTGACAAGTAAATCAGAATGAGAATACTTGTAGTACATATTCCTGCCTCTCATGGTATATTGTTAGGTTGAAGATTATGTCAAGATGTTGGAGGGGATATGCAGCTAGATTGGTTTCATGCCATCATCACAGTCAATGGTAAAGTGAAGAAACTTCTTCCCATCAGGAAAATTAAGTATACTGTTCAAATACATATTACCCAATGATGGATATCTCATGTCAAAATTAAAAATCTTGCAAATTTTTCATGAATTTTGAGGATGATCTTGAGCTGCCCATATTGGTGGAAGAATGTCCAAACATCATGGAGCCGATCAAAGAACATCATGGTGACTTGAAAAAATAGATTTTGAGAGAATGTACTTCCCATGAGATGAGAGCATGAATGCACTTTCTCCACTAGATACGATGATGGTCATGAGAGTATTGAATTGAAAAAAATTCTCAAAGCAATGACAAATGCATATCAGGAAGGAGTCATGTGCAACACCTTCTTATCAAATGAATTCAATGTTTCAAAACACGTTCTCAATGTTCAACATGACGTTCTATTCAATGAGTGTGTTTTTGAATACAAAGACTTCTTATTCTCATTAGAAGAAAATGAAAAGAGATACAAGAAGGACAAGATGTTTAGGCATCCTAAATTTGAACCCTTTCAAGAAGATGAAGATTTCATCATATAAGCATAATTTTTGGTTCACAGTGATTGAGGTTGGGAAAATGATAATATAAATGTTTCATCTCTAACTTTGTGCTCATTCCATTTTCATGAAGATGGAAACATTCTCAACAAAAACGGAGAAATGAAATGGTGTTTGATCCTAAGGCTGATTTTGTTCGAGATGAAAACATTCTCAATGGGCTAGAAAATTTTAGTGTTCACTTTGCTCAAGATAAGCATGAACATAGGTGATTTTGGATGTTTCCTTTCTCATTTCGTGTTTATCTTTTTTTGTGTTTTCCATTCCCATTTTGTGTTTCCATTTTCTTTTTGTGTGTTCATTTCTTGTTATGTGTGTGTGTGTGTGTGTGTTTCAATAAAGGAAGTTTTATTGTGTATCTCTAAATGATTCCATAGGACCAAATAGATAAGGCAATAGTCCACATAGTGTCTTGAGATTATGGGGTTCCTGATTTTCCTATCCTTATTGCACTTAATCTAGAATAAGTCCCCAAGCTAGATACAATTATTCTCATGCAAATGTGTTGAATAAAAAATTCAAACTTTCAAGCATGAAAACTTTTCCCAAATTTGAAAATTTGCCACCAAGTCTTCCCAAACCCCTCTCCTGGTTAGTTTGTATCCTATGTAATGTCCATATTGATATTGTAGGTAATTCATAGATGATGAAAAATCAATTTCAGGTGTTTGGAATGGTGTGAAAAGGTCAACAATTACATTTAGTGAAGAGCAATCAAGACTAGCTTTCGATAGGCTCATAAAGGCTAATTTTGGCCTTTTTTAGAAATGGTCCATCCTTCTGACGATTTACAAGAGATAAAAATCATCCTAAGGTGGAATTTTAGGGTCTAAAATATTTTGGATTTATTTAGGAATTTTTTGGGAAGATTTGGAGTATTAGGGAAAATTTGTGTAACATCAGGTTTCTAAGGTATAAGTAGTGTATAGCTAAATTTGGAACCTGGACTTCACTGGATGATTATATGAGATTCACATGGATTTAGGAGTAAATAAAATATTCAATAGAAATATTAAATAACCCTCTACATGATGGAATCATAAAATATTTCACAAGACATGTTTACTTCTTAAGACAAATCAATTTGTGCGAGACACACCCTACAATCTCGAAGAAAAAGGAACCATTTCATGGAGTTTTAGGAAGAATTGAAGTTTTAGACCCATCCAATTATTTTTATAATGCTATTGGGAGTAAAAATCATATAATTATTCATATAAAATACCTCTTGGAGCTTCGACAATCGGGTCGTCAAGTTGTCTCTCTTGCAGGTGTGCTTCCCACCGTTATAAAAATTTCCAAGTGCACACATGTCACCTCCAGTTGAGGATTTTTTTTTGTAACTCTTTTCCCTTTCCCAAGGGGATATAGCAGAAAAAAATGTTCCCATCCTCAACTCTTACCCTTGGTCCTCCACATGATCCAAAATCATCCCTGAGTGCTTAATAGGTCAAAACCCTTCCCCATCTTGTATCCATGATGTGCCACATGGCATCATCCGTGAGGGAAATTTTTGTTTCTATATTTTCCACATTCCCAAGGGTACATATGGTCCACACAAAAATTCACCCCTCTTTATCCCTTCTTAAAGTTCCTCATGCACATGAAGTTCACTCTGAGTGCTTAATCAAGGTCTTCTCCATCTCCCCCTCATCCAATCTCAAAGACGCCACTTGTCATCACCAAAATGAGGTGCATTTTATCACACATATTTTCCCCATTCCTAAGGGGAAAAATGATACATAAAAATGTGACCGATGCCAAGCCATTTCAAACCCTAGTTTTTGCCCTAGTCGCTACTACTCCACCGTGATTAAATTTGACGGTAGGGTAAGTATGCAAAACATGAAATAAATGCATGTCAAGCCTATTTATTCAATAGTTCAAAAAATATTCCATTTTAGAGGCCATAAAACCTACAAATAATCCATATCACAACCAACATGCTTCTCATCATGTTCTAGCCATTCAAGATTGCAAGAAATGAAGCTTTTCTCATAATTCTTCATGTAGAAACCTAATTACATTGATTTTTTTATCCCAAGCCACCCGTGTTCAATGTAACTCCAAGTTTCCATTAAAGGCTTCCATCACAGATTTAGACCTACAAACCCTAATTGTAAATGTTTCCTTTTCAATTTCTAAGATTTCCAACAGGTGAAATACAATGAAAATTGGAGTACGAGATCAAAACGAGGAATTGAATCCAAAAATGATGTTTCGAAGGAAAACCAAGACCATTTATACTAGTTACCAAAAAAATCATATTCCATTCCCCTTAAAATGATAAAAATAGTAAGTCCCTCAAATTTCAAGCTTTGATCAATCAACTCATTTGGAAGATGCGGAAAACAAGAAATAGGGAAAAATTGGCAATTTTTCTAAAATAGAAGTATTGTAAAAAGCAACTTGCTAAAAATAGAAACTTGATAAAAATGGAAAGACATCATAAATTGAGTTGAATCTAATATGAAAGGGGACTTAAAGAATCAAATTTGAGAAAATATTTTTTTCCCCAAAATAATAGCTCTTTCCCACCGCTAAAATAGAAAGTCTCGCTTTTAGTGAAGAAAGTTGCAATGGGCTCTGTTTTCACTCACCTTGCTCTTTTTGACTTCCTCAAAGGGTTAAAAGGTGATATAATATCTCATACAGGGATATAAAACCTCCACAAGGATATTTTAAGCATCGTACTAATCATAATTGTGTCAAGGAACAAGACATGACACCAAGGCTTAATAAGTGAAAGTCAAAGTCATTGTGAATTCTGAAAGGAATTCTCCATTTAAGTCTAAATCCATCAAAGGAGGTTATTGTGACTCATTTGGAAAGTTACTCATCATATGATATTGAAGCATTTATCATCCCACCAAGGTTAGTTGGTTGAGGTGAGCCAAGTGAGTGAGGTGAGCCAAGCGAGTGGTGGAGCCAAGTGAGCTAGGTGAGATGGTTGAGCTAGGTGAGATGGGTGAGTTGGTTGAAGTGATCTAAGTGATTTGGTTGAAGCAAGATGAAGTGAGCCATATGAGCCAAGTGAGTCACAAAAATTGGGTGAGCTGATTGAGATAAGCAATTCAAGTGAGATAATCAAGAGCTCATCCCTTTTCCATAAGTAGACACATGAAAATTGAGAATGAGAAACAATCTTGGCTTTAGTTGACAACATTTGCATAATTTTTTTCTCAAACACTTTGTTGGTACCCAAATTTTCTCTCCTTGTTAGTCTGAGCAGCATCAGAGATATGACATGAAGCTTGAAGTCAGATAGATCTTGATGTGTGTCGTTTTGTAGCCGGGGATGTGATCTAACTAACACTCATATTTGTGGAGAGATGGATAGCACCTTGAAAGGATCTGATCTGACCCTCACTATTCTAGGTTGTGCCTTTTAACCAAGGTAAGAGAACCTATATTATAACCCCCAAATGGTGAAGGAGATGAAGATATCCCTCAATTTATGCAAGTAGTATGAAAAGGCCTTGGGAAAATATGATCAACACTCCAAATATGACTTTCACAAGTTGTCACTCCCAGATTATGGAGATATTTTCAATGCAAGGCAAGGGTTACTGAAGACATTGTATAATCTTGATTTTCCTTGTGCATTTTTGTAGATGGGTTAGATCCTTTTGTTGACACATAATGCAATGCAGGGGTAGTATGGGTAGGATTAGTTTGTTTGAATTAATTTTTTTGGTGGGGTATTGACAAGAAAAACTGGGATATATCAGATCTTTGACAACCTCTACAATACTTGAACAACTATTAGATAAAATGCTTCAAATAATAAGGATATTATTTCAACCAGAAGAGGCATAAATGGAATCCCAGGTTGCACTCTTCACACAATCTTTGAGAATTCACCACAAAATCTTGAAGTAAAGAACTCAATTAAACATAAAAATCCATGATCAAACCATGCCTAAGGTACCCCAAAGGCTTACAAGCAATCTTTGTAGTCAAGGAAGGTAAAGTGATTTAAAATTGTTTATCTCTCTATCAGATGAAGGCTCTTCTGAACATGAGATTGCAAATGCCACTAAAATATCAACAAGAAATGGAGATTCTGTGTGATTTCTAAAGGATTTCAATGCAAGATTGCAACAAGAACAATAAAAACTATTTGTAGGCATTTACAAATGATAACAGACATCATATTGCCCAAAAAAACACAGATTAACTCAAAAGCTTGTTGGATTCATCAGCAGGGGAGAGTTTCATGAACAATCTTAGAGTGTGTGATGGCTATACACTTGTAATCAACTCACATACATGAAGATCCAACACAGAAGAAATTATCCTGGTTCTTTGGTGGGTTTCTCAGAAAATGAGATTTCTCTTTGAATTTGCTCGTGATTTTCAATTTTTCCCCGACCTTTTAAAATTTCTCCAAAATGCATTATATATCTCATGCCACATTGAAGCCTTCTTTTCCAAGTAAAGAATATGCCATGGGATCAAGTTTGTTACAAACAATCCTCATGATTCAATGAAAATGACATCAAACAGAAAAACACTCATAGGTTGCCAGGTGTGCTCAAAAATATTAAATCATTACAAATATCTAGATCATTATCCATCCTGGAGGCATGCTTTTCATCATTGAGGCATGCAAACACCTTTTACTCATCATTTTCACCTTTTACCTTTTCAAATTACCTCTGTAACTTTTGATTTTGTCATTTCACGTGTTTACTCGGGCATGGGCAAAAATTACTTCAAAAACATCCCAAATCAAAGAATTAAGCCATAAAAGTGATGCCAACGATCCTGGAAGGCCAAGATGATGAAAAATCACTATAAATTTGATGAATTTTGATGTAAAAATTGTGATTCCAAGCTTCCTGGAGCTCCTATGGCAGTCAAAACAAATGGATGCACAATAACCATCAATATTATCCATCTTTTAATCCTGGCCCTCCACGTGGAAAATGTGGACTTAGAAATAAGCTTGAGTTACCTTTTAACCTTTGGATAAGGCTAGACACATGGCAAAAAATGATTGGAAATCAATTCAGGCTCATTTTTGACTTTTTGACATTTTTGAAAAATTGAAAAATTGAATTTTTCCTCTGCCCCTCCGCCTTTGAATTTTAGAGCTGACACATGGCATATGGTGGGTCCCATTGGGATCGTGCTTCAATTCTCGTGCATTTTGACCTTTTTGGAAATTGGGAAAAATTTCACTTTTTGCCCCGTGGGCCCGCACCTCCGATTTTTCCCTCGCCACGTGTCTCCTTGTGATTCACTAGCGGGCTAGTGCTTCAAATTTTGATTTTGAGTCTTTTTGACCAAAAGGGAAAATTTTCCTTTTTCCTCCGCGGGCCGCGCCGCCTACCTTGCCCTCTCTCGTCATGTGTCCATCGCTGATTCGCTTGCGGGCCCATGGCTTAAATTTTGATTTTAAGCCTTTTTGCCAAAAGGGGAAAAAATCCCCATTTCCCTCCGCTAGCTCGCTGACCCGCTCTGCCCTGCCATGCTGCCACATGTCCATCATTGATTGGAGCGGGGAAAAAATTGATTTTGAAACTTTATAAAATTAGAGCTAAAAACTCTAAGTTCCCCGTGGCCAGCACTTCCGTTTTGAAACTTTTAGGACACGTGTCCTCTTGCGGTTGGGCATGGGGTTTCGGGCCAAAATTTGAATTTTAGAATTTTTTCAAAATAATGTCTAAAAACCTTAAGGGAATCTGACCAGCTGCCATCGCCTTGCCAATCAGAACATGCCACGTAGGCAAATTTGGAAAAAACGGGGCCTCGGGCCCGAAAATGCCCCTTTTGCCAAAAAATTAAAAATGACAAGTTATAACATTTCCCGCCAATCCTCGGCCAATGAAAACCCGCCACGTTGCCAATGCATGTTTGAGGAAGAATTTGTGAGCAAATGACGCCCGTTTGATCGTTAGAAACACAAATTTTTTCCAGTTGTGCCCAAAATCTGATTTTTTCACCAAGGACAATTTTTTTAATTGGAACCAGAACAAACATGATTTCTCGAGCATTTCTCAACATTGGGATTGAATTTTCAAAGGCATACTGAGGATGATTTGATCAATTTCAATTTTTCCACGATTTGGCAAAGGGAAAAAATGACATAACGCACGTAAAATTGAAAAAACTAGGGCACATAAAAGGACAAACTTGGAATATTCCTTCAAATTAGGGCAAACAACAAGTTTGTGAGCATTTTTAAAGCATTGATCGGAGGGGAAGAATTTTAGACCATCAATTCAAAGGGTAAAACATTTTTGAGCAAATATAGATTTGAAAATTTTAGGGCAACATGGTGCAAGCTCAAAAATGGCACCAACATCGGCTCTTGCTTGGGGATGGGCACTCCCAGTGAGTGCCACAAGGAAAAACGTAGACCAAGTGCCAAAATATCCATTGGGAAAAGGAGTCAAGAGCCAAAATCACCAAAACCAGCTGAGAACCCGACAAAATGGCTGCCAAGAATAAGGGCAAACCACACACCAACAAAACAACAAAAACAAAGTAGAAAACAAAGACTATACAACTGTACAATTTGTGCATACCTCAAATTTGGGGATTAATCCAAGAAATGCTTCAAATGTCTGCCATTAATAGGCAGCTCAAGCAATTCCCCATCTAAGTCCTTAAGGTATGCTCACCAATTCTGATATCAATGGCATAAGGGCCCATCCATAATGCATCAAATTTTCCATGCTTGCCCTTGTCTTCATGCCTACTATCCCACAAAAAAACCAGATCTCCAACATTAAAGGATATAGGAGTGACCTTCTTGTCAAACAATCTCTTCAATTTTTCACTAAATCTGACATGCCTTTTATGGGATGCTCTTATCTCCACATCAAGCTCAATAATCTGATTGATCCTTGATTCATATGGGCCAAGATATTTATTTTCCAACTGTTGGGAAAACTGAAATGAAGATAATTGCAGGTGTAAGGGCAGCAAAGCTCCGAGTTCCATACACCAATTCAAATGGGCTTTTACCAGTAGCTCTTTTAGGAGTTATCCTATCAGCCCAAATTGCAAACTTCAATTGGTTACCCCATTTTTTCTTGCTTTGCTCCAAGGTTCTTCTAATGATCTTCAACAAATTCTTATTGCTGGACTTAGGTTGTCCATTACCTTGGGGTTATAGTTTGAAGAATAAGTTAGATTGATTCCATATTCATTGCACATTTCCATTAAAGGTTTGGCTCTAAAGCACATGGCATTATCAACTACAATCTTGATTGGGACTCCAAATCTGCATATGATTTGATTCAACAAGAAGTCCATAACTATTTGGTGTGTTGCTTTCTTGGTGGGGATTGCCTCTACCCACTTTGTAAAATAATCAGTGGCTACAAGGATCCACTTATGGCCAACACTAGAAGGATCTGAAATCTCACCAATGAAGTCCATCCCCCATTGCTTGAAAGGAGATTCAATTGATACAGGATGCAAAGGAAGGGAGCCTGAAGTTTTCAGTCTTTCAGAGAAACGTTGGCAACTATCACATTTTCTAACTATCCTGGTTGCATCTTTGAAGAGAGTAGGCCACTAATAAGCAGCTCTCAAAATCTTATGTGTCTTTGTTACTCTTCTAGCAAAGTGTCCTCCACAAACTCCCCCATATAAATCAACAACTATCTTGAGAGCTTCATCTTCAGTTATGCATTTCAAGAGGACACCTTTAGGGTTCTTCCAAGCCAAGCCAAGTCTCGTGATGATATATTTTTGAGAAGCCAACTTGAGAGCTCTTTTCTAATTTTTATTTAAATGATCGGGAAAAGAAAGGTGTCTCGAGGTAAAATATTATATCCTTGTACCACTCGGACACGACCAATTTCCCAAGAACATTTGCCCTTTCTTCTTCTACTTCATTCACTTCCACAGTCTGTAGGTTGCTCTCAGCCATGAGCTTAGCAAGACCCAAACCTCTTACTAGCTTTTTGGTTTGGATGTCCATATCATACTCCTACACTTTGTTCACCCATCTACATATTTTACTTAAGATCTCCATCTCGATAAGATGTCTTTTACCATGGTGTGGGAACATAATCAACAAATTTTGAACTTAAAATATAAGGCACGAAAACCTTTGTTGCTTTCACCAAGGAAAATGCTTGTTTTTCCATGATTGTATAATTTAACTCAATAACTTGTTAAGCCTTGCTAAAGAAGGAAATAGGCCTCTCAGCCCCATCTTCATCCTTTTGGAGCAAAACAGATGCAATAGTATTTTCAGAAGCAAAGGAGAAGATTTGGAAAGGATTCTTGTAATTCGGAGCTGCCAAGACAGGTGCATGTTTGAGTGCCTCTTTGATTCCTTCAAAATCTTGAATGGCAGCCTCCTCCCACCTGATAACTTGGTCCTTCTTTAGCATGCTTGTGATTGGAAGAGTCAACTCAACAAAGTTGGAAATAAACCTTCTAATAAAATTAATTTGACCAAAGAAAGATTAGATGCTTTTCTTGGTTCTTGGGATAGGTACTTTGCTGATTGCTTCCACTCTCTCAAGGTCTATCATAACACCATCTTTTGACACAATGTGACCAAGCAACTTAGCCTTTTACATGCCAAAATGGCACTTCTTTGGATTAAGAGAAATTCCATACTCGCTACATCTTATCAACATCTTCTCAAGTTCTGCAAATGATCATCTCCCCGCTTTGAAAACACAATCACATCATCTTGGTAAACTGTAATGAAATCATTGATGTAACCAGAAAAGAAATATCCATTGCTCTTTGAAAATTAGAACCAAAATTCATCAAACTAAAGGGCATCCTAACAAAAACATGTGTTCCCCAAGGAGTAGTGAATGTTGTCTTAAGTCTTTCTGATTCTTTGACAACTACTTGATTGATCCTGGAGAAACCATCCAATGTAGAAAGCAACTCAGACCCTGTCACAAGCTGCAACATATTTTCCATATTTGGCAAGGGATAGTTGTCCTTTAATGAATCTCTATTCAGGTTTCTGAAGTCTACACAAATTCTTATATCTCCATTCTTCTTTCTGACTGGCACAAGGTTTGCAACCCAAGATGAATACCTTGTGGGTTGAATGATCCCTCCCTCCTTCAGTTTCTTCAATTCATCTTGCATTTTCATGGAGAGGAGTGGATTAATTGGCCTTTGCCTCTATCAAAATGGCTTAGTCTTGGCCTCAAGAGGGATCTCATGTTGAAACAAGTCTTCTCTATATGCTTTTAGCTCGAGAATAGGACCAAGCAAGGCAGTCTTGATATTTTTTCAAGAGTTGGGCATAAGACTATTTTTCTTCCCCGCTTAAACTGCTACCTAACCAAAATTTTCTTATTTGTCCTTTGTTCCCAAGTCATGCTCTTCCACATCCCTTGAGGTAGACATGTTTCTATTGATGATGCAATCAACATTGTTAAAATTAGACTCAAGAGCAACAAGGCCTCTAGGAATGGTGTTAGTTTTCAATTGGATAATATATTTTCAAAACAAAGTCTCTCTTCCTTCAGTCATACACACCATTGGTTCCCAATAAATATTATGATTTGTAAACTCACCTTGGTTTTGCAAGAACCTTTGCACTTGAGAATCATCATCAAACACTTTCCAATGCTTTATGTTGTCAGGGACAGCTGGCCTAGTCAATACTTCAACATTGTACTCACAATAAGGTGAAATAGTGAAAACTCCAAATCTTGACCCCAACACTGCCAAATTGTCAGCAACAACATTCATACTTCTATCATGATGCACAATATTGAAAGAATCAAACATTTCAATTAGATCCCAAACTGCATGCTTATACTACTTCATCCGCTAATTTTTTGTAGCATACAATTTTCTTATTTGTTTGACAACTAGCTTTGAATCTCCCTTTGCAATGATGTCCTTGACACCATACTTCCATGAAATTATCAGACCCAACAATAAGGCTTCATACTCAACAATGTTGTTAGTACATTCAAAATCAAGCTTGAAGGAAAAGACAAATTCTTCCAAGCTAGGAGAGATCAGAATTACACCAAGCACCATTTCCAAATTTGGAGCAAGCTCCATCAAATAGCAAGGTTGAAGGATAACATACCTGTTCAAGGCACTTTGACTGATCCATTTTATGTTCTTTTCCATTAGTAAAACCAATAAAATTATCAGCATCAACATCAATAAATAATACTTCATAAGTAGCATAGTTTGGGTCCTCAATTAGATGCAACATTTTATTTTCTCCATAGAGATTGACAAGGCTGCCCTCAATGGGAATGTTGGAAAAAGACATATCCATTTAGATGCTCCCTCCAACACTTGTAGCCCACTTTCTTGACAAAAGCGTACCCCATTTGGCAGGGCAATCAACAATCACAACATCTAATTTTAAATTCCTCTCAGGATAAGATGCAAGTTACACAACCAAACCTTTTACACAACCAAATACCGACACTTCTCTTGAATCCATGGAAATACACTTACCATAGGAAGCCATCACTTTGATATCCAACTCATTCATGAATTCTAGAGGCATGACATTACATGATGCATCCAAATCAAACATACAATTGTGAAGTAGCCTATCCTTTATAATCAAAGTTGTGAAAAATGGATCAACATTCAATTGGGAATCAACCAAATATGTTCCCAAATATACCTCAGGTATCTCTCCAAAATTCTCTATTTCTGGTGGTGTTCCAAGTGCGATGATCTCGAGGAGGGTTTTCAACAACATTTACATTTCGCCTAGAATATTCTTCTCTTCTTTCAACCCCAAGTACTCAAATGCTCTCTTCTTATGCTCAGAATTCTAAGCAACTCAATGATTGAAACACTCACTTTAATTTGGCCCAATACTTGGACTATGTCATAGGGAACACTCTTTGGAAAAAAACATTGGAAGGGGAGACAAAAATTCATCGATGGCAATGGATTCTTGGAAGCTTGGGCATGAGGAGGACTATAATTTTGCATGGGACAACAAAATTCTTGGCAAGTTTTTCTTTCCTAGGAGCTTCTTTTGGAATGCTAGTGATCAAGGGTGTTTTAGGTTTGGTTTGACGCCCACTTCCTTTAACAAATTTTCTTCTAGTGTTATAATATTTCTCTTAAGCTACAATAACATTCATCAACAATTATCTATCTTCCTCCGAAGGGATACCACCATCATACTTCTTAATCATCAAAGCTCTTAAGTATTCAAAGTCATTGTTAGGAATTTCAAAAGCTTACACTACATCAACTTCAAGAGCATGAGGGGGAAGAAATACTTTTACCCATTTGATGCAATCCCAAAATTTGCAGCAGTCCTAGCACTTATTACTTCAGTAGATGTTGCTCCTCCTTATGAGCTTGAAGAACAACCCATCATGCAAATATCATCATCAACACCATCCTCATTATCATCCTCACCAACTTGCTGGTCCACTTCACATGGAGGATGAGGAAGAAAACATCTATCACACCAATCCATATCAACAACTTCATCAACAATAGCAACCCTGGCAATTAGAGGGTCAAGAACCAATCTACTTTCACGTGCTTGGGGTTGTCTATTTCCCCCTCCCATAGGTCCTTTACCTCTATCATCTTGTCTTTGATCACCCCTAGGATGAGTGCTAAATCTATCATGGTTTTGTGCTCTTTCTTTGACCTTGTGAATTCTGCCCAATTCCCTTCTCAGCTCTTGCCAACTTGTATGAGATTTCTTTGACAGCCCATGCCAAAGTTTTCACAACCTCTTCTAAATCAGAACCTTTGCTAGCTTGAGGTTTTTTAGGGTTTATCAATTTTACACCATCTCTCTTGAGAGGTTTCCCAATAGCCTTGATATTGTTTTCAATTTGAAGTGCCACAGGTGAAATCTTGTCTTAGATTGGTAGGGTTCTTGTCTCTTAGGTAATAGGCTGCCTTTTTATCAAATACATCTGCATATTTTATTAAACAAGATTCATCACAAGGCCTCAAACCAACAGGCAGCCTTTTCAAAGTTTTGTTAAACCTTGTGTTGAAGTCATGGAATGATTCATTAGGGTTCTTCTTGATATTCTCAAACTCAGACAAAAGAAATCTAAGATCATTCTTGTCACCATATCACTGCAACCTAAATGCAATTTTCATTTCAGTCCATGAATCAATAGAATTATTAGGTAGAGCCTTGTACCATTCCTAAGCATCCTCTTCTAGTGTATGAATAAGAAATTTGACATACACATCTTCAAATTCTATCTCAAAATCTTCCATCATATTATCAAAAGTTTGAGATGCTAATCTCTAGTCATAGCATTGTTACCTTTAAACTTTGGTAACCTATTTCTTGCATCTTGTGCGACAACATTTGGATACCCAACCATTCCTCACAAATTGATGCGACCAAAGGTGTTAACAACAAATGGGGGCTAGGTGGAGGATGAGCCGAGGCTATTTTGTGGTGGTGATCTTGGAGGAGAAGAAAAATGATGAGGAGTGAGAAGTCTTTGGGGAATGGGAATGAAATATTCAAAATAGATCTCTCTTAAGGGCTCTCCTTCTTGATGATCTCTAGAAAATTTAGAAAATATAGGAGCAGATTTAGGAGCAAGATTTTCAAATGCACAAGAAGGTCCCTCACCTGATGGGGAATTCAAATCAGCAATAGGATTGTCTGAATCAGATCCACTTGAAGAAGAATTGCAGTCCTTAATAATAGGTTGCTCACTTTCAAACTCAACAATAGGGATCTCCTTTCTTGTAGCCAAGTCTCCAACAACCTTCCACACCTTTCTCCCATCTAGCTCTAAGTTTCTTGAATCTGTAAACAACTTCTTAGCAGAGTCCTTGATGAAGAGAGATCTTCTTCCTTCCAGTTTTGCAGATTTGAGCAACAAATTATAAATGACAGAAAGGTAAGACAACTGGTATTTTCAATATCAAATCAGCATGGAGTTGCCACTAAGGACTTTCACCTTAGTTGTGAAAATGCACTAAAGTAATATGTGAAATGTTTGCTAGCACTAAAATTTTTCAAAGCCTTATAAATAATACCTTCTTCTTCCTAAATCAATCAATCATAATGCAACCAAAGTGTATGAACTACTAGGAAATGGAAAAAGGGCAGAAAAAACTTGAAACCTTGTTTAAAACTTGCAGATATGAAGCATAGAATGATATTTTAACAATGTAGCAGCTCAAATACTTTAATACAAAAATGCTCAAAGTCTTGAAACATTCCAAAAACACCAAGAAATTCCAAGAAGTCCCGAAACAATGCCGAGAAAGGTGTTCGCACCCAAATTTTCTCTCCTTATCGGTTTGAGCAGCATCAAAGATATGGCATGAAGCTTGAAGTCAGATAGATCTTGATGTGTGTCATTTTGTAGCCGGGGATGTGATCTAACTAACACTCAGGTTTGTGGAGAGATGGATAACACCTTGAAAGGATCGATCGACCCTCACTATTCTAGGTTATGCCTTTTAACCAAGGTAAGAGAACCTATATTATAACCCCCAAATGGTGAAGGAGATGAAGATATCCCTCAATTTATGCAAGTAGTATGAAAGGCCTTGGGAAAATATGATCAACACTCTAAATATGACTTTCACAAGTTGTCACTCCCATTATGGAGATATTTTCAATGCAAGGCAAGGGTTACTGAAGACATTATATAATCTTGATTTGCCTTGTGCATTTTTGTAGATGGGTTAGATCCTTTTGTTGACACATAATGCAATGCAGGGGTAGTATGGGTAGGATTAGTTTGTTTGAATTAATTTTTGGTGGGGTATTGATAAGACAAACTGGGATATATAAGATCTTTGACAACCTCTATAATACTTGAACAACTATCAAATAAAATGCTTCAAATAATAAGGATATTCTTTCAACCAGAAGAGGCATAAATGGAAGCCTAGGTTGCACTCTTCACAAAATATTTGAGAATTCACCAAAAATCTTGAAGTAAAGAACTCAATTAAACACAAAAATCCATGATCAAACCATGCCTAAGGAACCCACAAAGGCTTACAAGAAATCTCTGCATTAAGGAAGGTAAAGTGATTTTAAATTTGTTTATCTCTCTATCAGATGAAGGCTCTTTTGAACATGAGATTGCAAATGCCACTAAACTATCAATAAGAAATGGAGATTCTGTGTGATTTCTGAAGAATTTCAATGCAAGATTGCAACAATAACAATAAATAATATTTGCAGGCATTTAAAAATGATAACAGACATCATATTGCCTAGAAAAACACAAATTAACTCAAAAGCTTATTAGATTCATCAGCAGGGGAGAGTTTAATGAACAATCTCAGAGCTGTGTGATGGCTATATACTTGTAACCAACTCACATACATGAAGATCCAACACAAAATAAATTATCCTGGTTCTTTGGTGGGTTTCTCAAAAAATGAGCTTTCTTTCAAAATTTTCTCGTGATTTTCAATTTTTCCCCGACCTTTTACAATTTCTCCAAAATGCATTATATACCTCATGCCACATTGGAGCCTTCTTTCCCAAGAAAAGAATATTCCATGGGATCAAGTTTGTTACAACAAGCCTCATGATTCAATGAAAATGACATCAAATAGAAAAACACTTGCAGGTTGCCAGGTGTGCCAAAAAGATTAAATCATTACAAATATCTAGATCATTATTCATCTTGGAGGCATGTTTTTCATCATTGAGGCATGCAAACACCTTTTACTCATCATTTTCACCTTTTTACCTTTTCAAATTACCTCTGTAACTTTTGATTTTGTCATTTCACGTGTTTGCTCGGGCATGGGCAAAAATTACTTCAAAAACATCCCAAATCAAAGAATTGAGCCATGAAAGTGATTCCAATGATCCTGGAAGGCCAAGATGATGAAAAATCACTATAAATTTGATGAATTTTGATGCAAAAATCATGATTCCAAGCTTCCTGGAGCTCCCATGGTCAAAACAAATGGATGCACAACAACCATTGATTTTATCCATCTTTTAATCCTGGCCCTCCACATGGAAAATGCAGGACTTAGAAATAAGCTTGAGTTACCTTTTAACCTTTGGATAAGGCCGGACACATGGCAAAAATGATTGGAAATCAATTTGGGCTCATTTTTGACTTTTTGACATTTTTGAAAAAATGGAAAAATTTGACTTTTCCTCCGCCCCTCCGCCTTTGAATTTTGGAGCTGACACATGGCATATGGTGGGTCCCATTGGGATCACACTTCAATTATGTGCATTTTGACCTTTTTGGAAATTGGGAAAAATTTCACTTTTTGCCCCGCGGCCCGCACCTCCGATTTTTCCCTCGCCATGTGTCTCCTTGTGTTTCGCTAGTGGGCCAACGCTTCAAATTTTTATTTTAAGTCTTTTTGACCAAAAGGGAAAATTTTCCTTTTTCCCTCTATGGTCTCGCCGACTTGTCTTGCCATCTCTGCCACATGTCCATCGCTGATTCGCTTGCAGGCCCGTGGCTTAAATTTTGATTTTAAGACTTTTTTGCCAAAAGGGGAAAAAATCCTCATTTCCCTCCACCGGCCCACCGACCCGCTTTGCCTGCTGTGCTACCATGTGTCCATCACTAATAGGAGCGGGGGAAAAAATAATTTTGAAGCTTTATAAAATTAGAGCCAAAAACTCTAAGCCCCCATGGCTCGCACTTCCATTTGAAACTTTTAGGACACGTGTCCTCTTGTGATTGGCTGCGGGGTTTTGGGCCAAAATTTGACTTTTAGAATTTTCACAAAATAAGGTCTAAAAACCTTAAGGGAATCCAACCACCCACCATCCCCCGCCAATCAGAACATGCCACATAGGAAAATTTGAAAAAAATGGGGCCTCGGGCCCGAAAATGCCCCTTTTGCCAAAAAATTAAAAAATGACAAGTTATAACATTTTCCCGCTAATCCTAGGCCAATGAAAACACACCACATTGCTAGTGCATGTTTGAGGAAGAATTTGATGGGAAAATGATGCCCGTTTGACCGTCAGAAACATAGAAAATTTCTAGTTGTGCCCAGAATTTGATTTTTCACCAAGGATGAATTTTTTTGAATTGGAACCAGACAAAACATGATTTTTGAGCATTTCTCGACCTTGGGATTGAATTTTCAAAGGCATATAAGGATGATTTGATCAATTTTGATTTTTCCACGATCTGGCAAAGGGAAAATGACACAACCCACAAAATTGGAAAAACTAGGGCACAGAAAAGGGCAAACTTGGAATATTCCTTCAAATTAGGGCAAACAACAAGTTTGTGAGCATTTTTAAAGCATTCAACTAGAGGGGAAGAATTTTAGACCATCAATTCAAAGGGTAAAACGTTTTTGAGCAAATATAGATTTGAAAATTTTAGGGCAACATGGTGCAAGCTCAAAAATGGCACCAACATACTCAATCAAGCACCTAAAAGTATGGTTAGTCATTAAGGAGTTCAAGCATCATAGAGGTGGTTTGTAATCATTAATTTTAGTTGTGAAAGCCTAAGGAGTAAGAGAGTGATCCTCACTCTCACTTTGGATCAAAGAGGAATCATCATGAAAGATTCCTATGGTGATTTTAGGATCACATCAAGAAGTCTCTCAATAATGTTTCTAAACACTCAATCTGAGGTGTTTGTGCATCTTATAGAAGGAGGAAATTGAGATCACCATTCCTCAAATAAGAAAGCTCTTCATCAACAATAGATCATTCAATCCCTTTCCCTTCTCCTCTTCTTTCCCCTTTCTAATTATTCATTATACACAATCATGGTATTTTGTCTCATTCATTTAAGTGACTTTCTAAAGTTGAATTGTAAAAGTCCCTTTGATTTATAAAAAGGGAACTTATTTTCTCACTTCCTAGGAAGATGTAAAGTCACAAGTTGAATGAGAATTTGAAGGATCATGTGGGGGGTAGATGAAGAGGCAATTCAAAATAGTATAAATTGGAATGTATTCTCCATTCCAAAGGATCTTAAAAGTTTACTCTTATATAGAAATTATGGATTGTTGTAAATTGTGAAGCTTTGTATCACCACTACAAAAGAAATAAAAGCTACATTTCTTCCATATACCTATGTTATCCTCTATTTTATTTATTTTATGTAACTTTACAAGTATAGTGATCTTGAATAACCAAGAAGGAACTTAATGTCCTTGATTAATGAATCTAAAGAACTATGTGTCTCTAGTTTGTTGGTCTCACTAAATGCTTACATTGTTCTTTCCTCTAATTGAATATTGAACTACTTTGACTATTGTGTGTGAAATCTGTTATTACTTACTCATAACGATAACCATCTCTTTCCTAATTTCTCTCCTTGATACCCAATCACTAAAAATTCCTCCCTTGTACCCCTATAATCACTTTTCCACAAGTTCATTGAAGTGTTATTGTGTGATCCATGACCTATTTTTACACCCTAGAGAACTATATTAGTTTACAATTAATAATGTTAGCTTCCCCATACACAAGAAGGAGGGGCATAGCCCCGTGAGAGTTAATGAAAAAATAGAATTTGTAACATGAAAAATATCTCCAACAAAAATAAATGAAAATTAATACTCATGGTGAAAGTTATATAACTACTATAGTGAATTCCTTTGGCAATATAATACATGAAAGGAAGAAATGTTTAGGAAAAGGAAAACCAAAGTAAACCATTTTTTCAATTCTAGTTTTTGTCGGTCCTTCGTCATTCATACATATGGGAAGCATACAAAGAAAATAAAACAAAATGTAGGTAAAATGCCATTCAAACATCCAAACATCCAAACATAGCAACTATAAGAGTTTCTCGTACATAAGGAAACCAACACCACTACATCCAAAACTATTTTACTAGCACAAGAAAAAACCACAAACTAAAAATTTATCTTTAAATACCACAACCACAACTTGTTCCTTAATCAATGATCAAAACAACGAGTGTCCCCAAGCACTAACATTTCTAGCCACCAAACTAGGTTACGAGAGGCTCCACAAACCAAGGAAAATAACCACTCCCCAATATACACAGAGCATGAGTAAAACTACTACTTAAGATAATGCCATATAAAAATGGATTTATATGGATAATGTATTATTACAAAGGATTATTTAGACAATGTTTTCACCTATTTAACTTTTCTACGACATGAGATTATTTTTGTTTCTACTTGAATGTTCAAGGATCACCCATGTCCACTATCCACATTGCTAGATTGGGAATTTTTCATGTTTTATTAAGAATTTTTATGGCTTGTTGGAAGATATTGTTTTCCAAGACTATGTACACATAAAATGTGTTTTTTTCTCAATTAATTCTGATCAAAAGTTGTTCCTATAAATTAAAATACCCGATGATTCATCTTTGACAATTGCATTTAAAATTCTTCCAATTACTTCGAGAAAAACTTGGGTTAGTATGACATTTTAAGGATGTAAAATATCACTAAGGGATTTTACACAAATAGGATTAGTTTTGATGATAAGTGCTATATCATCATTAGTTTCTCCTACAAACACATTAAATTCATAGCTATTGAAGAAATGACACCACATTGGTTAAGTGACTTAAGTAGTTTATTTTGATTGTTATATACTATCATATAAAAATCATGTTGCAAATATTGACCATAACTCTTACATATTTTCTCATCATCATTAAAAAATACGTATCCACTCATAGATTCTCAGGTTGACAAAATTTACAAGTGTACACGCACTAATTTTCTAAAATCTCTACAAGAATGGGGAAAATGTATAAGTGTTTCAAGTTAACAATTGAATCCTCCCTTTCATCATTTATCAAGAAAACAAATATCGCACATGTTAGATACACCATCGGAGGCCTAATGTACCCAATGGATACTTTGGAAAAACTCAACTCTTAGTATTGTTGCAAGTGTAAATAAACTAATGTTTTGAAAGAAATCAAATCTTTTTTTGGGAATGTTCCCATACACCCTAAAATCAGCGGTAAATTTTAGTAGTTGGAGCCTCCTTTCAAAAATGTTTCTCTTAACGAGTTTGAGGTCCTAAAAATTACAACTAGTGTCCACATAGTTGTCTTTTTCTTGTAAGTTCTTCCAATGAAGCCTTAAAAATGGAAGGTTATTTTATTAATCAATAAATTTAATATTGAATTTTATTTTATAAAAAGTTTATAATATTCCAAAGAACTAAAAATATAAATTTGTTACACTAAACTCAAGTAAATATTTCATTTTCTCCATATCTTCATGTTCTTTATAATACCTCAAAGTATAAGATGCATGCAATCGTATATCATGAATTGAAATAATCTTATATTGTTTACACCCTAATTAAATCTATGTTATGGAAGTGCATGTCAACAAATAGAATGTAATATTTATTAATAGGGGATTATTTTAATCTAATCAATTTACAATTAACCATTCATAACCAAAATAATGCATTAATACTTGCAATGATTAATAAACGATAACGGTAGATCAAATACATAAGAGGAGAAGACGAATTATCTATACTTATTAGAATAGAAAAGATCCATGTGTAGATAGGTGGAAAAGGAAAATCAAAAATTGGAAATGCTTCATTTTGAGTTCTAGAGATGGAAAGTAAAAAAGGGCGGAGATCAGTATAAATTTTGTATGGTTTAGACTTGAACTATATGGTCTTGACCAGATTGTATAGTCTAGGAACCTTTAGTAGTTGGGATTTGAAAAATTCTCAAGTTTTTACTTGTATGAAAGTTCCCTTTATTATATGTTCCTCCTACTCACACAAATTTGATATAATTTGTGATCACTTATAACAAAGTGGAAAACCTATAGTACCCTTCATCGAAACATTAAAAAAACAAAGGAGAAATCACATGTGTGTGGTGATCTTTGTACTACCCTTGTGGTCAATCCATCATTTAACCGATCAAATTTTTAAACTACATGCCCTCGTGTTGGATCAAGTCTAATTTAGTTCTATTAGGTGCATGTACAAGCGCAAGTGAGATATAATCCAACCCCTAGGGGTTCCTATGAAAACACCTAAAAGATGTCATGCTATTTTTACTTTGTAAAGTACACAAATGAAACTAATTCTCATCTTTAACCATTTATTAACGACTTAACTAATTTTATCCTCTCAGATTCTATTTAATGTTATTTCATTAATCAAAACCCTATCCTTAATTAATTAATGAACCATTATTAATGAATTAATTTTCTCGGTTTTCTATTTAATTAGCGACCAAATCCAGTCTTAATTTTTTTAAAAATCCATTAAGTTCCTCTAAATTAATCACCAAATAGCTCCTACAAGATAATATATGTATATTTTAAATCTCGAATTGGCCCCTTTACTCCCATCTAATTCCTATGGAGTATTAACCCCAATTAAATACTCATAATCCTGCTTAGCTAATCCTACAACCCCAATTAACCTCTACACCCTTACCAATATTCCTCCTTTAATCAAATACTCGTGGCTTGCACTCGGTTTAATAAAGATATCCACAAAACACTCTGAAATGAATCAAATCTCCATGGGAGGTTTGAG